>JBCNJP010000003.1:2155146-2244353 GCA_039602395.1 Deinandra increscens subsp. villosa | reverse complement strand
GAGAAAGGAGAAAGAAAAATTTTGAAGGGTGTGTGTGTGTGGGGTGGTTCGGCCGAAAGCAAGGGGAGAGGGGGAGAGGGAGAGTTTGTGTGTTGGTGGAAGTGAAGAGTGAAAGGGTGGTGTGTGATTTTAAATCAAATGATGGTGGTTATGTGTTCAAGACCATCATCATTTCCCTAACACTTGTCCCTTTTTAACATAATCCACCTATCACACATATATATATATGTATATATATATTTTTTTTATAAATACTAATATAAATGAAGTAAAACTAAATAAAAATCTGATTATTCGTGATTCGCAGTATTTTTTTTTTTCGTAACCAAATTGCTTAAATTTTTATATCTAAATTCATGAAATTTAATTACGCTCTGAACCGTATAAATATTTTTCAGTTTTGTCACATTTGGTCCTTTGACCTAATGTTGTGACATTCTGATACAGATCGGTTCCTTAATTCGCGTATTTTTGCAATAAATTAGTAACCGACAAAATTTCCCTTTTTAGGTAATTTTTATGGAAACAATTAATTGTTTCCTAGTCAATTTTTGTCGTTTACCTATTTCTTAATTGAACTAAATTCTAAATTATTCCAAATCCAATTTCTAATTTATCATTAAAGTGACGGGTGTCACAGTAAGGACGGCGTTTATTTGGTAATTTATGAATTCCGGCACCGACATTTAGGGTTTCATTCGAGTTATGAACTTATTTCTTAATTGTTTCTATTTATTATGCTCCTATGCTATCACGCTTCCAGTCCATAGGTTGTTTGTCTTTCATAACGTTTTTTGTCACGGTTTCATTGTTTCTGTTACACAGAGTTTATATGTTGATGCTACATTTCATTATTTGTCTATACTTTGTAATTTTAAGTATTAATACTTTGTGTGCTTCAACCTATGTATTTGATTTGTGACTAAGGAAGTGAAAAAAAATACAAGGTATGAAGAAGGAAAAATAGTTGCTTGAAGTTGTAATATTACACAATAATATATGCATTGCTCATGTGTCTGCTATTTTAGTTGTTACTTTTCTGTAATGGAATTAAATGTTTCATACAATTCCCCTAAGAAGTGTGTATTGTGGGAGTTTTGTATGTTATAAATTGTAATACTCATGTATGGTTTTATGTGTTCACCACATATAAATAGTTAGCTATATACATATGAAGTAAGAAATTGAAGAAGGGATTGATGTTTTATATACTAATTCAATTTCTGTTTCTCTTAAACAGCATGAGTTTCTTCAAGGTTGTTCGTTATCCTGAACGTCCTTACTTGGTAAATCTTTCACTGTGTTATATATAGCTATCACTTTTAGTTTATGTATTCATGAATTTAACCGTCTCTTATATTATATACCAATATTGGCACATACCAGCTTGAGGTTTCTTTGGTTCTCCAAAACAGTTGACTTTTTAAGTCAAATTAATTTGCAAGTCAATTGTTTGACCTTTTTTGATTGACCAAGAACAGGATTATGTGTCTTGCCATGAAAGAGTTGCTTAAAAGTTGAGATGGGAGATGGAGCAACAACTTGGATACAATGACTATGATGCAATCAGGTAAAAGAGTTTAATATACTTCGTATTTTTTTAGTAAGAGTCGTATGCCAAACAATCATAGTGATACGTTTAATTTGTTGGTTGTTGATTTGTTAACTTTCAAATCCTAAATCACTGATCTATTTCTAATTTGTATAGAGGCGGTCTTAGAGAAAACTAGAAAAGATGTTTCTAATTTGAATAGCTATTAAATCTGTATTTTTACAGATTATTGTTTGTTGTTTAAGTATACAGATTCGTAGTCATTATGTCGGAAGTTCACCTGATGGAAGTCGGTTTGATTCAAGCTTTGATCGGGATATGCCATTCGAGTTCAAGCTCGGTTTGGTAAGAGTGAATACAAATCTCATGTACGTATGTATAATTTAAGATTTATGGAGCTTTTAACCATTTAGGTGAGGAGGATTTGTAGAACATGTTATGTATGCATTTACATGTAAAATTTTATGGTATTTTAGTGGTTGGTTATGTCAAAGCAATTAGGTGTTAGTGTTATGAACTTTCTTACCTCAGTTTTTTATTGTAAAAGACATTTTTTTGTTATTTATTTATGGTCATGTTGAGGTAATCAAGTATTATTTAGTCCTCTGAGCTTTTTTACCTAAATTTCTTGGTATATTTAGATGTATTTAAAGAGTAACATGCACCAAAGAGTTTATGGAAGCCATAGCTACAGGTGTGTATGTTAGATGATTTGGTGGACATTTTTTTTCTATTGGTTTTCTCTTTTCCTGTGATTTTATTTGGGAGCTGTTGTTAATTTCTATTTATTTCAATTCAATTTATGTGTAATTAATTGGTGTACAATGAATATGTTGTTGTTACTCTTATAATCCAAAACTACATTAACATAATGTTATGTTTCTTAACATAATGATTTCAATGGAAGTTAATTTTATTGATGTTGGAAGCTACATTATTACTGCTGCACAGCTGCAGCTCGAAATGTTAAGGTATTCATAATCCTTTTCATATTAAGAATGTCAATTATGTTGGATTTGGAAAAGAAATACTATTGAAATACACAAAAGAGATGTGAAGCTTATCTGGATAGATATCATTAATCTGGTACTTCATTACCTAGCTTCTAAATTCAAAATTTCAAGTTTTCAACCCATCACCCTAACTCTTTTTTTTTCTTTTATGTCAAATGATTCCTTTGCTTCCCAATGACGCACTACGTATGCAAGAGATGCATATGATATTTCATATTCATAGGAAGCATGTTGTGTCTATATTTTAAATGGATTTGTTTGATTAAGCACTATGGTGTAATTTTAATGCCTTTTAAATGATATAGTATGTTACTATAAATATTAATTTTTTAAATTCCTCCCGTGTGATGCACATGTATCCATGCTTTAGTCATGGTTAGTTTTACGTTGTATTATCAAGGGTTAAGAGCATGGATGAACTAAAACTTCTCATATTGGATGAAAACGGAAAAGTGACAAACAAAACATTAAATGTTGTTTATAAGTCTGTACTTTCAAGTTTATAACTTTTTTATATTGTCGAATGTTCGTTATTTTCTTTAATTTCAATTATCAAATTACATTTATCATAATATTTTAATTTTTGGATTCATTTTTTAAAAATCCACCCGTGCGTCGCACGGGTATAAAAAACTAGTATGTGTATATATGTGTGTAAAGATAATTAAATTTACAAATGGTTTAGGATAAGTTCAAATCTTGTAACCACACTTCACCTGCACTTTCATACATTTATTTTCTCGATCGCTGATTTTTACGTCAGAGGGTTGTGACAGGATTGCAGGACACCTTTCCCTGTCCTGTCTTGCATTGATCTTAACGTGTTGTTAAGTGTGTAGGTCTCAACTCCGAGTACTAGAAGTCCATTTTCTAATCAAATTTAGCAGCATAGATTGAATATAGTTTCGATCCATATCATCGGTTTCTACCGGTTTCCGATTGGGTGCAAATACTCGACACCTATAAAATTTTGTTTACCCTCTGAAATTTTGACGACCCGGCTGATAAAAAAAAATATGATCTAAAAATTTAAGGTTTTACAAATATAAACATATTGTAAACTAATTTATAAAAATATAAAACTATTTAAAAACAAAACTAACCAGAATATATAGTTATCTGTATTAACTTATTTGTTAATTCATCTTTTTTCTTTAGAAAACGGAACAACTCAAAAGTTACTTGTATTAATTTATTTGTTAATTCATCTCACAATTTGTTAATTGTGAGATATACTAAGATTTTTTTATGTAAATATGATTTGGATATAATGTTAGAAAGTTGAAAATTGTTAGCAAAAAAAATGAGAAACTTGATAGATTTGTGTAAAATTTTGTATATGAAAGACTTGAAACTTATGAAGTGAATCGACATGAGTCAATTCGAATTAAAGAAATTTAATATTTAATAATAGATTAATTAATCATGAAAATTTTAGGACCATGAAAAAGATTCTAAATCCACCACTAACAAAGAACTAACAAAGAAGATGTGTTTTTCGTTATGAAAAAAGCATACTAAACATAAAAGAGTTAGTGGTGGACCTTAAACATACATATAGAGAGGCCCGAAAGTCAATACATATACTTCTGAGCGAAAACTGGAGAGGGCCAATTCAATATGTATAAAATTTTGAGACGAAGTACAAGTAAACTTTCACTTTTGAGCAAAAAAAATGTGGGGGATCGGGGCCTCCATGGGCCGCTTATAAGCTCCACTGGCACCACCCGGTCATATTCATTCTCCGATTATAAGATTCCAAAACCACCATTGGAAAGAAACTCATCATATGTAAGAAAACTCTCTGGCCCAACCTAGAAACCCAAAAAAAAAATATCACATTTAAGATTTGAATCCAAAACCTTCCAATTTTAATGTCTTTGAGTGTCTCACATTAACCACTTACACTAGAGATCATTAACACTCCAAAACATCTAACACTCATTGTGGATGTTCTTGTAGTGCTTACTCTAAACGTTTCTTCTTTGGCAAGTGGAAGCTATGAATATGCATTCCCGAACACTCCATTTGTAGACATCACCGATCTTAAAAAAAAAGTAGACGTGTACTTTTGCACTCGAAAAAGAGGGCGAGGGATGTGGTTGGACCATCGTAAGATTATATTGTTAAGAACGTGTAAGATACTAACTTTTCGACTAATCTTGTCTATAAGTTCAGAATACCATTAGACCATAAGGCAGATGACATATAACAATTATTTACCTTTTAAGAAAACAAAATCTATCTATATCTATATCTATATATCTATATATCTATATATATATATAATAAAAGAAAAGTTTTTGGCACCACAATTTGCCATGTGGCACCACCAAATTCATCCTCAACAATTTTCCCTCTAATAAACATTCACAAGCGGATCTTCAAATTTTGGATATATATATCTACTATTTATTTATTGTAGCGGATCTTCTAATTTTGGATATATATATCCACTATTTATTTATTGTCTTCTAAATTATTTAATAACCAATTATTTAATTACTTTATTTAATATATTATATAGTTTATTAAGTTACATTTATCTATATCCATCTATACTCTATACTATATAATAAACAAAAAATTTGGTCATAGTTTAATTAATATAAAAAACTTGACATCACCACAAAATTTTGTATTAACCCGTGTAATACACGGGGATAAAAAACTAGTAAAATGATATTCAAAACAAGAATATAATGCTTCAATGCATTAGCAATGGCACAACCAGCCAAAATCAGGATAAACACCCAAGGAAAGGTTTGACCACAGTAACGGCGTGAGCATGGGGATCACCGACAAAATATGTTGCTTAACTTTACGTGTATGTTTTCTCATGGTAAAGTCTAAAGTGTATTCAAATATAAAATTTGCTGTTAAAAAAAATAAAAAATAAAAAAAAAGACACTAGCTAGGGTTTTAGTATTTATTTTTAACATGGTCTCAATTTAAATAATTATAATAAATACATGTTTTATTTCGTTTGTAATTTGTATAATACAATAACCATAATAACTATATATGTTTTAATAGGGGACTTGAATTTTTAGTTCGTTTTGAGTCTTTGAAACGGTTAAGCCGCCCTAGATATGTCCATCCATTCGTTATGGATGTTAGATCTTCAGTTATGCAATCCGCATACATAGATGGTTGATAAAAATAATTTAGCCGAGTCGTTTTTAGATGTTCTATCAAAATTACTGATACATGTAGATGCTTAATTTATATCGAGACAACTAGTAATGTATTTCTTAAAAGACAAATAAAAAAGAGTAGTCAATTAAAGAAAATACAACATATTGGCCGACCAACGAGACCAATCGAGATCCGTGACTTTTTTCATGTTTGATCCAAAGAATCGAAGATTCATATAGGATTTTTTCTATATGGGTCCCGACCTGACCCGGAAATTTTGACTTCAGGTTCTTAGAAATCCGAGCACTGAAAGATAGTGACTCCATAGAAAAAAAATCTTGGGTCTGCCATTGGTCACACATGAAAATTTTATTTCAGGACCACTAGGTTTTAAATATTGAGTACATAACTTATATTTTCTGCATCCTTATAAGTATTTTAATGGTACACTTGAATTTTCGGAATAAAGCACGAGTTTTGAAGAACAAATATAGAAATTTTGTTATGAATTAGGTACCAAATTATGACCAAAGGCCGGTCATCCTTATATACTAAAGGAACTAACATAGGAAACCATTGTAACTGCTCGCAAATGGTGTTAGTTGGCAGTTATAACCGCCAAGGATTGACAAGTACCGCGATAGTTATCCAACAACCAACAACGACAAACAACAACAAAGTTATTCTTGCTTCCAATAAAAGCAACTTTCTTTTTTTAACAACTAGATCTTCAAGGACAAATCAACACAACATGCACATTTGCATGATAGGAACTCGTAACTTTTTTATCGGGAAACACACCATTTATCATCATAATGTCCTCTTGAGGACATAAATGTATGATAGCGATACAACTAATCTTATAACATCAACATCTAGAACTTTCTAGTAGAAAATAACCACAACCTCTATCGTGTAAGATTCAAACCCATAAACTTTTAAGTGTTGGTATACCATTTTACCATAGGATGTCCCCTAAAGGACCGAATGACAACTTCCCCAATGGTGACCACGGTTATTGCCGATGAGGCGATGACCAAGTTGCTATTGATGAATAAATTTGTTGCCAATAAGAAAAAGTTACTACAAAAACTACAAGTTTCCACCTAAACTTATTTCTAAGTGATTTTCTATCTATCAAGAAACTTTATGTTTATAACTAACATGCAAGTTTGTACCACCACCATGGCCATAGGCCCATAGTATACACTTAGCCGAAAGGACTCGGGAGATAAATAATTTGAAAAATAATCGAGATTATTGGTATGAGTTTTTCTAATAAATTATATTGGTGTGAGTAAGTGAGTTTTATTACGTTTTGCTCTATAATTTAGAGGTTGGAACTACCATAATTTGTTTTTATTAAACTTATGGGAAATAAATAGATAAAATAAAATGATATAGGTTAAAGAAACGCAATATTGACAAAATCAAGAACTATTTTGAAGTGTGAATTAGGACATCTAACTACTTCAATTTTATACAACTAAAATTGACAAATTTAGTTACTCTAAGTCATCCAATTAAAGCATTGATCTCTGAACTATTCTTCAATAAATTCAAAATACTTAAATAACAACACCAAATATGTTAAATTAATTATTATTATTATTTTGTATAAATTCCCTCTATTTCATACACAAACAAACATAGTTGCATTCACTCACAGGGTCCTTTTTAAACAAGTGAAATGGGCATTGTTGAAGCCTCATATTTGAAACTTGATCTTCTTTTTGTGTTAATCTTCTTCATTTTAGTTTCATCAACTTTAAAAGGGAACAGTCAGCCATTAGTTCCGGCATTGTTCATATTCGGCGACTCGGTAGTTGATGTCGGAAACAACAACCACCTCGAGACCGTTGTCAAGTCTAACTTCCCTCCTTATGGTAGAGACTTCGTCAAACGTCACGCTACTGGACGATTTTGTAACGGAAAACTAGCATCTGACTTTACAGGTAAACAAGTATATATCATCTCTCTATCAGATCATGAATGTGCATGTACATGACAACACGGTCAACCCGTTTGAAGCTCCACATGGCCACAGCCGTGGTGGTCACCTTCTAACGGTCAAGTCAGTATACAATATACAAATTAATTAAATAAAGATTATATGTATAATATATGTGTGAGAGATTTATGGTGTCCAAAGACCAAAGTGTAGAAATGGGTCCTTTTTATATGGGATAAAAAGGGCTAAAACTGAATGGGCCGAAAAAAAAACAGGCTTGAGCCCACTGGGCTGGACCAAGATTAGGGTTATTTCATGCAAATATGAAATATTAATTATATATATATGGTGCAGGTGAGAATCTTGGATTCACTACATACCCTCCAGCCATACTAAGCAAACAAGCTCATGGGAAGAACCTCTTGCTTGGAGCCAACTTCGCGTCCGGTGGCTCGGGTTATTACGAGACCACAGCCGAGCTATATGTACGGCTAAACATCTCTCTTTTCCGTTATTTACAATCTCAACACCGCGATAACATTGTTCTAAATCGGAAAAATTGTTGAAAAATGAATGTAGAATACAATTTCATTGAGCAAGCAGCTTGGACACTACAAGGAATACCAAAAGAAAATAGTCGGGATTGCCGGACAGGCCAATGCAACATCGATAATCACGGGTTCGATATACCTGATTAGCTCAGGTAGCAGTGATTTTGTACAGAACTACTATGTCAATCCACTCCTTTACGAAGTCTACACGCCTCACCAGTTCTCCGACATCCTTATCGAAGCCTATTCTGACTTCGTTCAGGTAAATACGGTCATAATCAGAATCACAGGAGAGTCAAAAGAGTCCATTGACCCTTGGTCACTGTAAATTATTACCTTTTTTATATATAAAAGTTGGTTTTAAAAAACATAAATTAGACCCTTTGGTCTATAGATATAAGAATCTTATAGTGACCCTTAGACTATGATATAGACTATGATAGGACAAATGTTCATTTTTTTAAAGAAAAATTGGAATATGGCAAGAATAATAATAAACTTGAGAGTACTTGTTACAGGAGCTATATCGGCTAGGGGCACGAAAGATCGGGGTATCAACGTTACCACCGATCGGTTGTCTGCCGGCTTCCATTACGCTATTTGGCGAAGATAGCAACGAATGTGTTACGAAGATGAACTCGGTAGCCGAATACTTCAATAAAAAGCTCAACGCGACATCACTAACTCTCAAGTCCAAACTATCGGGGCTTAATCTTGTTGTGTTGGATATCTACCATCCCCTTTTTGACCTCGTTAACAAGCCCGGCGATTTTGGTACGTGACACAAACATATAATTTTGAATATTATTGACGTGAATTTCTGCTACGACACGAATGTAAAATAAAATTCAAGGGTTTTGGTCTAGTTTAAATGGGTCAATTTGCTTTTGGGCCAAACCTGTGAATATGATTTTAGTCATGATTTTCCATTTCGTGTCTTTAGGTATGATTTGTGAACACGATTCACATAACATCCCTTGTATGTTATATGGTATACATGTATTGATGTAAAAGTCAATATCGTTGTAGGTTTTTTCGAAGCAAGGAAGGCGTGTTGCGGTACAGGGTTGGTGGAGACGTCGTTTCTGTGCAACAAGGAGTCGCCGGGGACGTGTAAAAACGCTTCGGAATATGTGTTTTGGGATGGATTTCATCCGTCAGAAGCCGCAAACAAGATCATATCAGACGACTTACTAGTTGATGGCATTTCTCTTGTGTCGTGAACTGGTTAAAATTTGCAATTTGCTTCCTCTTTGATCATTATCTAAGAGTAATAAGTTATTTCACTTATAGTACCATGTTACATTGTTTGAGTATGATTTGTTCTATATTTTCTGCTGTATGTTTGGTATTTTTCTATATAATAAAAGTTATATTTGATTACTTTTGAATATGTGTTTTAACTTTTAATGTAAAACGTAAATGTATATCGAACTAACTTGGATTAAACTCATTCTATCGGCATTGAACCGTCTTATTTAACCATTAATAGATTTTAAAAGTTAAGGCTTTATAAACTCTAAACCTTAAAGCTAAGAGGGTGTTTGAGATTGCACTCTTAAACTCAAAAGTGATTTTGGCAAAAATGTTTATTGACTTATTGTTTTATCAAAAGTGGTTTTTTATAGTGTTTATTTAGCTTTTGTGGTGTTAAAAATCAATAAGTCAATAAATTATTTTAAAATAAATATTGTTTTGGTTTTTTATGGAACATTACCAAAAAGGGGTTTGATAGGTATAACGTTATGTAAATATATGGTTAAATGAGAGTATTATTGTAATTCTACCATATAAAAACCAAAACTTCAAAAACCATGATTTTGTGGTTCTCTAAAATAAGTTTTTAACCATTTACAAAAAAGAAAAATTGAAAAGCGGTTTTCGGTCACCCGAAACACTTTTTGTAATTTATTGGCTAATTGAACAAGTGAACAAGTCATTTGCAAACTCAACCCCAAACACTCACTAAAACTAAAAGTTAAAAGCTAAACAATAAACTTCAAATCTAAACTCTAAAGTTAGGGTTGTAATCAAACTGAAGAGAACCCTGCTCGTGTTCATTTGTTAAGCTTAATTTTACCGGACAAACAAACTAAACACGAAAACAAAACAAGAGTTCTTGTTCGTGTTTGTTCATTAAGCAAATTGTTAGCGTTCATTTGTTAACTTCACAAACGAACAAAAACAAACAAATGAACATAATCCAATATAAATTTGAAAATAAAAAATAACATTTTTAATCCAAATCAAGATAACCACATATAAATTTGAAAATAAAATATAACATTTTTAATCATAATAATAATTCATAACCACAAGACTAGACCACTTGGTTTAGACTTTGTTTTTTAGTTAGAGGTCTTAGAATTCAAATCTAGGCAAATGGTATATTTAGAGTAATTTAGTTGGTAAATTAGTTCACTAGTATGAGTATAATAGATTCATCATTATAAAAAAAGTAATGTACATAGAGAAGGCTAAATAGTAAGCTTTAATAGATAACCTTTAAATCCTAAAAGCTAACCATTTAATAGAAATTTATTTAATCCGGTTCATCATGATGGCAAATCCTCTATCTATACATAAAAATATAAAATCTGAAGTCATATAAGAAAGGAACCCTATATGGCTATATATCCACGGGAAGTATTTATAAAAGCTAACTTTAATCCGGTTTAACTGACCCAACTACGGTTACACACGAAACTTCAAACTTGTATCAAAAGTCGTCCCGTTACCATTTTATGAGAAAGGAATTAACCTTATCCACCCACGTCTTTTATAAAAACAGATGATATCTAATGAATAATATTAGCTCCAAAACATAGCAGAGCGTTAATCGTTTGCCGTAAAAAAAAAACTCCAAAACATAGTAGAGCTCGGATTTGATGGCGGCGGCACCCAAGAAACCGTCATCTGCGGTGGTGAAGCGAGTCGAGGACGAAGAAACGGCGAGGTCTTTGCCGGTGAATGTTCCGGACTGGTCTAAGATAGTAGTAGGGAAGGAAGATTTCATCAGTGAATTATCTGATGATCGTAGTGGGAAGCCGATTCCGCGGCATGATAAGTTTCTGGCGAGAAGGAGAAATACTATGGCATCATTTGAAGGAAATGGGCGGTTTTTGATGAAAAAAAGAGATCTGAGCAAGGTTCGAACGGGAGGTTGGGACAAAATTGGTTTTAATGAGGAGGATTAACATTTTAACAAACACTTCCGAATGCACAGAATTGTTGGAATTTAAGTGATTTTGATGATGTAAACTTGGAATTTTGAGATGATATATATGATGAGAATTTAAGTTTTGCTATCATGAGTTTGATCAAAATGATGATCATTCACTTTTATGGCTTTGTTTTTTTTTTTCTTTCTTTTTCTTCTTATTTCGCCGTGGCTGAACCTTTTGAAATTATTGAAGGCGATTAAAGTTAAACAGCGAAGCTTCGAAGAAAATTCCAGGAAATTAGTGCGGTTGACGAAGAAAGGGATTGGTGTGTAGTTCATCTCTTAGTAAACTACTATTTTCGTCCCTTTGTTTTGTTAATTTTAACTATTTTAGTTTAATAGTTTAAATTTTGTCATTTCAATTTTCAAGGTTTTATTTTCAGTTTAGTTACACCCAGGTCATGACCCCGTTTGTTTTTCTTTGTTAACTTAGTGTGAAAAGACAAAATTACCCATATTAGATGAATACAAAAAGTAAAATAATAAGCACATATATATCTCTTCACTCCATCTCTCTCATATTCGAGTCCTCAAAACAATCTCGTATTTGAACCTCTTCAGATATCATCAAAACAACCTACTGGACTTATCAGCTGGACAAAGTCCACGCAGCAAGCCCAACTTCCGCGGGCCCAAATTACTTTATTCATGCACGTTGACCCAGGTCCATTATGTAACTAAATGTGTAAGACCAGTTGAACCCTTTTTAGCAACCCACTGCCGCTTTGGAGACTTTTTGTCAATTGTGTACAAGTGTCTAAATCTCCATTTTGTTTATCAATATATTTCGCATGAGAAGTGAGGGAGACATGACAAAATCAGTGTCCACAGGTGTTCATCAGGTAACTTAACTAAAAATTTAACATCTATAAAACAACGATAAATAGTGAAAGTCAAAATTTTAAAAGGCCTGATCCATAATTTCAAGAATTAGTCCATAGAATAAATACATAAGCTTAGAGCACCTCCAATGCACGTGTGAAAACAAATGAGTAAAGTGGCATTTGAAATACAAATGCGTGCATTGGGGGACCCGTTTTCCAGCCTCGTTTGCCCGTTGCGTTCGACATTCTAGACCGCACTCTCTCACACACAATATAATATATTTTCATACATATAATCTAAATTATTATTTAAAATGTTTAAAATAAGAATATAGTATTCGAGTAAAATTAATGTTGTTTTTCAAGAAACAGTGAAAATTTGATAAGAAAACTAAGGACACATATTCGAAATAAGGAGGGGTTAGCGTTAGAGATGCTTTAAGTTAGGCTGCTTGCAACGCAAGCACCCATAAGATGATGAGTTCCCACCAGCCCTTCACAAGGGGCCCACTAGGGTTTTACGCCCTTCAATTGAGTTTTGTGTTTTGCCCGTAGATAAGCATGATGCCCGTTCCCATTTTTCTTTTTCTTTTTTAATTTCTCATACATAAAATTAAATTATTTAATATAGAGGAGTTTGTATGAAGGGCTGCATTGTGATGGAAAACTAATATGTTTGTAGACTAGAACTCGATGACTAGAACTGTTTATAGAAATGATGGTCATTAGTGTTACAGATGATCTTAGACTGAAAAACTAATGACCTATATCCTCTTAGATGTAAAGACTACATACTAGGTTTTGAAAGTAGTATGAATAGAACCCAGAATGTGCTCAAAAGTCCACAAGAAAGTGATTGATGGTAGGAGTTGATCAAATATTAGGTAATTGGTCAAAGTCAACAAGAAAATAGTAGCTGTTAATTTATCTCCTTTAATTTGCCTGTGCATAAGCTTATCTCACTTTCTGGAACATACTTCTTCTCTACCCACCAGTTAGTTTCATATATATAATTTCTTCATTAATTAATTTTAAAGAAAAAATCAACACGCTTACAGATTTCGAAACCGACTCTTATGACTTATGTTAGAAAATTTGTTATTATGAAAAGGATGGTGGGCATTTATATACAAATTTAGATACACCTATATAATGTAAAATGTCAACGTAAATAGTAACTTTTTTAATCATTTATTTTACTACTTAAATAACAAAGAAAAAGTGACTAGCTCCGATATTTCTGGCTAATTAAACTTTATTATATAGTTATTTTTGTTATTTACTCTTTTTTTAACATCTGAAGCCCTACATTTCAATTAATCTAAATACTTATCTGAAGAATGGTGATATTCTAATAATGGAATGTTGTACAATTAAGTGTCAGAGAATGATCTTCCTTGGGAATTGTACTTGCCTATTTATAGTACATCCATTCTAACAACCCTAACGGTCTAAAAAGCCTGGCCCTCCTTCCTAACTGGGCTTCGGCCCTTTTCCTCTTTGCCCCGAATGCTACGTGGCGTTCATCCGCACTTCTCTTTGAGCAAGGGGAGTGCGGCCACGTGGTCAGTTATGGAATATCAGTTCAGACCGGATATTGGGCTTTTATCATGTAGCCCAGTTTATTGGGCTATGAGGCATGATGGGCCTCTTCATGTCCCCCCAGTCCACTCTGCACGCGCCTTTGGGAGCGTGGGGTGTGGGCGGGACGTAGGTTGTATAGCGTGGCTGACGTGACGTGATGTCGTGCCGCGTGTTTCCCGGACGAGACGTTTCCGTTGCCCGAAGATGACGCACGCTCCCCACTAGGCTTTATTTCTGCCGTTGAGGTTTTTTCGGATTTCCTTATAAATACCTTCCTCCTGCGTATCCAATCTCATCCATTCCTCCACTATTTTCCTTTCCTGTTCTTTGCCTTGCCTTTAAGCCATGTCTATTTCTTCTGACGAGGCCGACTGGGAAAGAATCCCTTGCACATTATCGGTAAATGCTTACGCTAATCTAGTGGCGGAGCACAAACTTGTGCGGTGGAATCCTATTCATCCTTCCCCTGGTCAAACTGCTGCTATCCCCCCCTCTGGTATGATAACCATGTACGCGGAATGGTTTACTCACTGTAACTTCCGAGTTCCAGTGACGATGTTCTTGGTGAAAATCCTGAGGTTTTATGGGTTTCACTTATCACAAGTCCATGCGAACGGAATGCAAAGAGTCATATTTTTCGAGTTCTGTAGCCGTGCTCTTGATGTGGAGCCTTCCGTGAGCCTATTCAATACCCTTTTCCGACCGGTGATTCAGGACTCCTGGTATTCCTTTAACCAGCGCCGTGGCGGGGGCGTCCATGCTACTAACCCTTCAAAAAGCATGCGGGGATGGAAAGGTCGCTTTTTCTTTCTATCGGCGCGGATCATTCCTGCCGATCTATCTATGCGGTCCGTGCGGAGCCCCCTGGTTGATTCTCCGCCTACTGTGTTGGTCCCTACCGGCGATCCGAATTACAATCTTCTGACGGAGACTCCAGTGCCTTACCAGGTTCTTAAAGAGCATACCCTGCTGAGCGTGGGAATGAGCCGCAATTGGGAGGACCTTCAACGAATCCCTGCCTATGTTCTGAACGGTCAAAGTAAGTTTCTCCTTTTTGTGGTTTTTTCTGGTTGGTATTGCCTTATTCTAACCTTTTTTATTTCTTCCATCTTTGCAGAGGTGAGTCCGTACAACGCTGTGCTGTCTCCTCCCCCTCCGGGTCTTAAGGCTGTTTGCATGGTTTCCGCGCCTGGGAACCCCAACTTTCATCTTCGCTACCAGGAGAATTTTTATCTTCCCCCTCCTCCGACTGGGGCTTCTACCAGTGCGCCTGTCGCTAGTTCGATGCCCTCAGGTGGTGTTATCTCCCCCTTTCTTCTTTCCCCGGATACTACCAGTTCGGTTATACTGAGTGACTCTGATTCAGGGGATGCTGCCGCACTACTTCACAGACGTCGACCTGCATCTAGTCTTCCTGTTAACCCCTCTTCTGGTTCTTTTGCTTCCACCGCAGCTATCACCACGGTTGCTTTTGCAAGTGCTTCTACCACTGGGTCTATTCTTCAGGGTGCGATCGGAAGCTCAGGAGTCACTCCGCCCCCCTTGCCTTTTTCCGCATTGAGCCAAGGGTTGGAAACACTACCTGTCACTCCCTTGACGCCCCTTAATCTCGGCGGAAGCGGAGAGGGTAGCGGCCCTAGTTCAGAGGGCCCTCTGTTAACTTCTCCGCGCGGGGGAAAAAGGAAAAGCGCGGCTGAGCGATACGAGCTTGTCAAGAGAAGAGTTATTGCTGGCGGCTCTGGAGGACGTATTTCGGGTATGTTACTTGTATTTTCTTTAAGCTTTTCCGCGCTTGAGATTTGCTTGTTTTCTAATTTTCGTTTACTGTCGCAGTGCCTGTGGGAATCGGTCGAGGAATGGGACGCGGGAGCTCTGAGCCGCATCCTACTACAGATGCAGGCTGTCCGGACTTTGTATCAGGACTCCACGCTGCTCACTCTGAAGAGCGGCACTCTTCTCCGCATGCCTCGCCTCTTCATGCACCTCCTTCTCCTCAAGTGTCTCTGAATTCTCCTGCTGCTGAGGAGGAAGATGAAGGAGACAATATGAGGCCCCCATCTCCCGACCTCGTGAAGCAGGGTAAAGCTGAGGGGAAGAAGGTGATCGATGATGCGGCTTCTACTGTGAAGCTTCCCACCCGGCCGGCGTCTGAGGTCCGCGGTTCTTTTAGTCAGTCCAACCGATTTATTCCGGATTGGGCTATCAACAGGGATTCTAAACTCCGGGATCCGGCGACTTGCCGGAATTTTTTGGCCAACTGCCTTCCCCCGTCCGAGAAGAGGACCGCATGCGGGCCGGTAAGACTTCCCTTAGTGACGAAATGGCCGTTCATCTGGCGGGACTCCTCAGTGTTTCTGTGGAGATAGCCCGTCAATGGACCGAGAGAGAGGACCAGTTGGCTGTGGGTAAAGATGCCCGTTCTGAGGTGAAGGAGCTGAGAGCAGAATGTGCTCGTTTGGGTCGACTGAACAAGGAGCAAACTGACCTACATAGCGAGGCTGTGCAGAAGTGGGAGGAGGGATGTCGCCGGGTCAACGAATCTTTGCGGTTAGAGACTCAGGCCGTGGCTAACTTAAAAGCCAAGTTAATTCAGGTCGAGCAGGTGAAGGAGAAAGAGTTGGAAACTTTACGGGAGGAATTGTCCCGGGCTCGAGAGGAGGCGGTGGCGCAGGCTGATGCGGCCAAAAAACGTGCGGATGAACTTGCCGAAGCTCTATCCCGCTTGTCTGGTCTTGAGAAAGAGAGACCCCATCTGGAGAGCCGGGTTAATCTAGCCGAGTCCGGGGCTGAGATGTGGAAGAGACAGTACACCTGGGCTATAAGAGATGGGCTACCCTTAGCGTTTGAATCCATTCGATCCAGCGACGAGTTCATGGATGGTCTTCTTGCTCTGAATGCCTTGGCAGATATTTCTGGCAAAAACGAAGGCATTGCTTTGGGTTATGCGGCCGCGGAACAGGGAATTCCTCTGAACCGGTGTGAAGGAATTGACATTACTGCCTCTGCGCGGCTAAGGGATGCGCAAAATGCCTTTGCCATGATGAGGTTTCCGGTGCTTGATACAGTGGCATCTATGTCTCATCCGGACGGATTTTCTGAGTTGAAGGAATATCTTTTAAGTTATGCTGAGGAGAGAGACGACGGTGATGGTGATGCGGAGCATCGTGCGGATCCCATGGGAACTCACCCCTCCGACCAAGACTAGTATCTGATAGTTACTCTTGATAACCTCTCTTTTGGTGTTTCCTTTGTAACGTCCGTTGTTTGTATCTGATAGTTCCGTGTATTTTTGTTAATGTAACCTTTTGGCTTTACTGCGTCCTTTCGACGCTCTTGGTATGTTGTAAGAATGGTTTTGCGGAACTTTGTTAACGGAATTATGAAGCTTATTTTAAAGCTTGTTTATTTTCCCATTATTTGTTTGCTGTGCAAGTTATTTTAGGCTTTAAGTAACGCGACATCCATCGCGGTGGTCAGATCGTCACCTGACAATTTGTGTTACCTAGCCAACTTGTCTTACTGTTGCCACGTCATTTAACGATTACTTTGACTTTGTAAAATCTGTTAAATATTTGGTGGTCTTTTTTCAGAGTATAATTACTCTGATCGAGTGCGCTATTCTGCGTCTTACAAGATTTTTTAATAATAAAGCGATATGTAAGGTAAAAGCATTTTATTCATAATAACTAGCCGTAGGTTCTTACAAATGACCTAGTTCTGGGCTGTGTTCGTTAATGCGCACTTGCCTTACTTTGTCAAATATAGCATTTTCGTAACTGCGCGGCGTTCCAAGTCCGGGGCACATCTGTGCCGTCTAGCCTTTGTAGTGCGTAGGCTCCTTTTCCCATTACTTCCTTAACAACGTACGGACCCTCCCACTTTGGAGTGAGCTTACCGGCGGGCCTGGAATGGCTCGCGTCATTATCTCGGAGTACATAATCACCTGGGGAGAAGGCACACGGTTTTACTCTCTTGTTATAGTACTTCGAAAGCTTCTGCTTGTATCGTGCCTCCTTGACTGCCGCTAAGGTGCGTCTTTCTTCCAACACATCCAAGTTATCCCGCAATAATTCCTCGTTGTTGGTTGGAGGAGCGCGAACCCTGTCTGTTGGAAGGACTGCTTCTGCCGGTATCACCGCCTCATGTCCGTAGGTTAATGCAAAGGGTGTTTCCTCATGGCTTGTTTTGGGCATGGTGCGGTGTGCCCATAAGACATGCGGAAGGGCTTCTACCCACGAGACTGCGCCACTGGCCATTCTCTTTTTGATGCCCTCTACAATACTGCGATTGACCCTTTCCACTTGACCATTTCCCTGTGGGTGCGCTACGGATGCGAAAATTTGCTTTATTCCAAGTTCTTTACACCACTCCTGGATACTCCTATCCGCAAACTGCGTCCCATTGTCTGTGATGAGGTAAAGAGGGAGGCCAAAACGGCACACTATATTTTCCCACAGGAACCGCTTTACTTGTGTCGCGGTGATTGATGCCACTGGTTTGGCCTCCACCCACTTGGTGAAATAATCTACCGCCACAATTAAGAATTTGATCCGCCCGGGGGATTCTGGGAACGGACCCACTATATCAACCCCCCACTTCTGAAAAGGCCATGCGGCTGTAACCGGTACCAACTCATTTTTCGGTCTTAGAGTTTTTGGCGCATGCTGCTGGCAACTTACGCATTTTTTGATGATTCCTGCCGCCATGGGGTACATCCCAGGCCAGTAAACTCCAAGGCTTTTGAGCTTGGATACGATCAGGTTTGGCCCCGCGTGAATGCCACATGTTCCTTCATGTACCTCTTCGACGAGATGCGAAGCTTCGCTAAGTGTTACACATCGTAAGAGTGGGCCTGCAAATGTTCGGCGGTACAGATGGTTATCTTCGAGTGTATACTGCAAAGCCTGTAGCTGAACCTTTCGGGCTTCACCGGCATCTTCTGGCAGCTCACCTTTACTTAGGTAATTGTGAATCGGGGTCATCCACGAATATCCAGCTTCTGAGATTTCATTGACTTCTGTCTCCTGTAAGGATGGTGTGGACAAAGTTTCTATCCGCACATCTTTAGCCAGGTGACTAAATTGCACGGACGCAAGGCGACTAAGCGCGTCTGCTTTTTTGTTGCGGCTGCGGGGAATATGTTCAATTGTATAATGGTCAAATCTGGTAAGCAGTTTAGTGGCCAATGACAGGTATTGACTCATCTTGGTGCCCTTTGCCTCGTATGTGTTGTTTATCTGATTCACCACCAAAAGTGAGTCAACGTGAATGCGGATTTTTTGAGCTCCCATCTCATGAGCTAGCCGTAGTCCCGCTAGAAGGGCCTCATATTCCGCCTCGTTGTTGGTGCTTGCAAAGTCTAACCGTATGGCGTAGGTGATTTCGACCCCCCATGGATCCGTAAGGATCAGGCCCGCACCACTTCCGCCATCATTCGATGCCCCATCAGTGTATAGAACCCAATATGGTTGATCACCGCACGCCGCTCGCTCCACGATCAAACCCGCCCGCACTTCTTGCTCTCTTCCCTTCGGCACCTCAGCTATGAAGTCAGCGATTACCTGCCCTTTGACTGAAGTCCTGGGTTTGAAAGTGATATCATAAGCGCTGAGTTCAATAGCCCATTTCACGAGCCGTCCGGGCAACTCCGGCCTGCGAAGTAATTGTTGTAGCGGGAACGTACTTAGCACCTCAACTTCGTGGTCATGGAAGAAACGTGTTATCCTGCGAGTAGTATGCACCAGG
The DNA here is from genome assembly GCA_039602395.1 of Deinandra increscens subsp. villosa. Classification (NCBI taxonomy): domain Eukaryota; kingdom Viridiplantae; phylum Streptophyta; class Magnoliopsida; order Asterales; family Asteraceae; genus Deinandra; species Deinandra increscens. The sequence continues at coordinate 2,224,772 of JBCNJP010000003.1, read as the reverse complement.
GCTAACACGAGTTTCTCCAACGTGCTATAACGATTTTCCACCGAAGTGAGCACCCTACTAACGTAATGAAGTGGGGTTTGTACTTCTGCTCTTTCGACGAGTAAGACAGAGCTTACAGCCCAGTCGGATGCTGCTAAGTATACGTAAAGTTTTTCTCCGCGCTCAGGTGCGGTGAGCATCGGTAGCCGTGCCAAATGTTGCTTCATGTCTTGAAAAGCCTTCTCTGCTTCATTTGTCCATACGAATTTGTCTTTAGTGGGACAATTCTTTAGAGTTTGGATGAATGGGAGTGCTCGCTCAGCGTGTTTCGCTAAGAACCTGTTGATTGCCACCAGTCGACCATTCAGAATCTGCACTTGCTTCAAATTGGCAGGGGATTGCATCTGTATGATTGCGCGGACTTTCTCCGGGCCGACACGAAAGCCTCCTTTTGATATGACGACACCTAAAAAACGCCCTTCTTCCATCCCGAATGAACATTTGGCTGGGTTTAACTTTATGTTGGCCGATTTGAGACTTAATATCGTTTCCTGAATGTCCGCGAGCATCACCGCTTCCGCGCGGCTCTTTATTACTAGGTCGTCAACATATACCTCGACGTTTCTTCCTATCTGCCCTTCAAATACTTTGTCCATCAAACGCTGGTATGTGGCCCCGGCATTTTTTAAACCGAAAGGCATCTTTGTGTAGCAAAAGATCCCTTCCCTGGTGTAGAAAGCGGTCTTAGCTTCATCTCCAATAGCCATTTGTACCTGGTGGTATCCCTTATATGCGTCCAGGAAGCACTTGAACTTATACGGAGCCAGAGAATCAATCTTTACGTCGATATCTGGAAGAGGGTATGGGTCCTTCGGACATGCTTTGTTAAGGTGCGTATAGTCAACGCACATTCTCCATGTGCCGTTCCCCTTTTTCACCAGAACCGGATTTGCTAACCAAAGTGGATAACGCTCAGGTCGAAGAATGCCTGCTGTAACTAGGGCGTGTACCTGCTCCTTGATTATTCGACGCTTGTCGTCTCCCATGTGTCTGCGCGGCTGGATGTACGGATGCACGGAGTCTTTCACGTTTAAGGAGTGTTCGGCCAGCTCCCGCGGAACTCCTGTCATATCTGAAGGAGTCCAGGCGAAAACGTCTTTGTGCTCGAGTAAAAGTTCTTTGAGGCGTGTCCTTATTCTGTCAGACAAACTGGGCCCAATGGTTATTGGTTGCTCCGGGTAACGCGGGTCTAATACCCATTGTTCATTCACTATTTGCGGTACCGGCGTCTGCTCTGCAGGTAACGATGACGGTAGTAACATTGGGTGGCCGGTCCCCACTGGCGACAGATTGTAACATTCTTCACTCGTATATACCAAAGCTGGGCCCCTTGACGTGGGAAACGCAATTGCCCCGTGAGCCGTGGATACCGCGGCTCCAAAAGACGCTAGGCCCGGCCGTCCCAGAATTAGATTGTGCCGTGAATTTGCCGCGACCACGATGAAACGCACAACTGCAGTTCGGATGCGTTCCCCTTGCGACAACGTTACTGGCATCCAGAGTTGTCCCAGCGGTCTTGAAGCTTCTCCCGAAAAACCCATCAGGACAATATTAGTTGGTTCCAACTGCGCTTGGTCCTCCGGGTCTAGCTGTCTGAAACATCCTTCGTACATGATATCTGATCCTGCCCCGCTATCGACCAGGATGCGCCGTATGTCATATACCCCAACCATCGCTTGGATTATTACTGGCGATTCCCGTGCGTTCCCATTGAGTGGCGGGAAAACCACTGGCCTACACATCCATGGTTCTAGCCGAGGTCCCCTGCGTTTTGCCCCCATGGACTGGACCTGAATCATGTTTACCACTTTGACCTGTTTTTTGGCTGCGGACACGGGTGCCGCAGTGCCCTGAAGGTCTCTCAACAGGTGGGACAGTTTTCCCGTTTGCAGAGCTTTATCGATCTGCTGCTGCAACTGCCAGCAATCGTCCGTGTGGTGGCCTATATCTTTGTGATAATCGCAGAATTTATCTGGATCCTTGCGCAAACGTGAGCGCAGCGGAGGTGGCGGATCTAGATTTAGTTTTTCTGAGGCGAGCACCTCGCTAGGGGTTTTAGTGAGCTTATTTACCCATGTCGGGCGTGGAGGACGCTCTTTATGCCTCAGGTGATCCCCCCGTAGTAGCGATGAACTTTGTCCCTCCGTTGCCGTCGCCGCCGGTATGGCTGGCACTATAGTCAGCCCTGGCTTATCCTTCTGCCATCGATTGCCCCTGTGTCTCTTTCCTCCGGCAGGAGGTTGTTGGTCGCGCTCATGTTTATTTTCTTTTTTGTCAAAATCTCTATGCATGCGAACGGATTTTTCTGCCTGCACGAAAGCTTTGGCAGCTGTCATTAGCGCGGTCATGGTCTGCGGCGGTCCTTCCGTACCATGTATTCTGCGGATTAGGTCTTCGCATCGTACTCCGTTTATAAAACCAGCTACCCGCAGGTCTTCTCCCGCTCCCGCTATTTGCAAACTTTCCAAATTATACCTGGTGATGAAATCTTCTACTGACTCGTGATCTCGTCGCCTGATGTGAAGTATCTCATTACGATCCTTGATATGGCGGCGTTGTTGACTGAAGTGCATCAGGAATTTGGATTGCAGATCTTCAAACCCGGTTATCTTTCCGATTGGTAGACTTTCATACCATATCCGCGCTGGGCCGACCAACGTCTGCACGAACATGTGACACCAAACAGGGATGGACCAGAGTTCCATGCCGCCTGCGCTGGTAAAGACTTTTACATGGTCATCTGGATCTGTTGTGCCGTCATATTTAGAGACTATAGATGGCATCTTTAACTTCTGTGGAAAGTTTGCTGAAGCAATGGCTGGGATGAACTTTGATTGTTCGATCAGAACAGCGGGTCGGTATGGGGCTGTTAAATCTGTGAGGTTGCCTCTTGTTTGGTTTGGTTGTGTTGCGCGTACCGCAATGGTGGTGACAGGAGGCTGTGAGTCATTTCCCTGCGGAAGAAAGGTTGGTGCCTGACCCATCTGTGCTCGCAGTTCTGCCATTCTCATGTTCCTCATGAACTGTTCATACTCCCGCATACTCCTCTGCTGTTCCATCCACCAATCGTTCACACAGATTGCCGGCAGAGACTGCTGGAAGGAAGGCGCGCCTGTATATCCAGGGTATGGATATCCGGGCGGCACAAAGTATGCCCCGAATGGCTGGGTTGCGGCAGTCTGGTACGGTAGCTGCGTGCCGTAGCCCCAATTTACGATTGGAAGAGATGTTGCAGGTGGAGTTGTGGTTATGACCGGAATTTGGGATGTTGTTGGCTCAGTAGCATCAGAGAACAACGGTTGCCGACCCGCCGCGACAGATCGGCCAGTGCGCGTTGTTGCCTGGTTTACGGATGTTGGGGCTGGCATTACCGGTTGATGATCGGAAGTAGTTCCGGTAGGTAACGAAGGCGCCGGCCCTGATGGTTGATGAATAGGAGTGTGTTGATCATCCAGGGTGCGTGCTTCATTGTTTTGTCTACTCGCCGGCTGGGACCCGTACGGGGCCAGAGTTGGTAACGAGGGTATGGACCCAACTGGTCGCGAAGCATTTTGAGTTGCTCGGGTGTACCCTGGAGGAGATTCAACATGTTGCTCGTCTTCTTCTAGATCTGTAAAGTGCCCATCTTCCTGATGAGTTGGCGACGTCATCAGGTTGTTTTAAGATGGTGGGATTGATTCAGCGTAAACGGTGGGCGCCAATGAAGAATGGTGATATTCTAATAATGGAATGTTGTACAATTAAGTGTCAGAGAATGATCTTCCTTGGGAATTGTACTTGCCTATTTATAGTACATCCATTCTAACAACCCTAACGGTCTAAAAAGCCTGGCCCTCCTTCCTAACTGGGCTTCGGCCCTTTTCCTCTTTGCCCCGAATGCTACGTGGCGTTCATCCGCACTTCTCTTTGAGCAAGGGGAGTGCGGCCACGTGGTCAGTTATGGAATATCAGTTCAGACCGGATATTGGGCTTTTATCATGTAGCCCAGTTTATTGGGCTATGAGGCATGATGGGCCTCTTCATTATCATTAGTATATTTTGATTCCAATGATAAGTATAATGATAAGTATTTTAATTAGGTTTCGGGTTAATTGAAATGTAATTAGGGTTTCGTTATTCTGTTTCAAACTAGTTGTTCTTGTAATAAAGAAGTAATATGGTAATTTAGTGGGAGTGTGAAAACAGCTTTATATTACATGATACTAGTATTCAAAATAGATAAAAACATAATAAAGTTTATTGTTGACTGTGGAAACTGCTTTATTATAAAGGTATGCTTCTAATATGGACACAATAGATGGAGCTAAAAAGAAAAAGAAAAAGAAAAAGAAGTTGGAGGTATCCAATGACCTCTTCACATAACACCAATATTCCAAAAAAAACAAAAAAAAGATAACCCTCTTTTTTGCTAGTGCTCCTTCATTTCATCATTATTGCTCCACTCAAATATTGCATATTTCACATCCTTTTAACCCCTAAATCTTGCCTTTTTCAACACCCACCATTTGCATCTCCACAATAACTTTCACTTTTAAATAAACTACAACCAAAAAAAAATAGCATACCACACTTTCTTATTTTTATCCTTTTATTATTAATCTCTCTCCATAACACCTTGTTAATACCCTACTAACCATAACATTATACAAAACAAATTTACATTATACGTATGACCTTTTATATTGTTTACACACGCATATATATATAGAAAAAAAAGAAAACGTTTTCCAAAACAAGTAATAAACTGCAATAAAAAAAAACATATCAAATTTTATATACAATTTATTATATAGATTGACTAAATTGCAAGGGGAATAGATACATAAATACACATATATACTTAGTTTTATGCTTTAAAAAATAAAAGAGACGAGATGTTTTTCAATTTTATCATTTTGACAAATGTAGATATATAGCGTATACACGCGTTATAATTTTATAATTTTTAACATAAAATATAGTGAATTACAAATTTTGTTCTTTAGGTTTACACGTTTTTTAAGAAATATCCTTAAATTTCGCTAATAACACTAGACATCATTTATATTATACAAACGTTACCTCGAATGTCCTTTAGCCTAACTAGCTAATGTTACAATGATTATTATTTATACTATACGAATGTTACACCGAGTGTCATTTTGTAGAAACGTTATACTAAATGTCATTTGACTTAACGGACAAAATTAAGGCAAAAACACTCTAACGTTTATACAATATAAATGACACTAAATGTTAATAACGAAGTTTAAAAATAATTCTTACAAAACGTACAAACATAAAAGATTAAGTTTATAATTTACTAAAAAAATTAGAAAAACAAATATATCAATCAAAATCACATCCATGCAAAGGGGGCATAAAAGAGAAAAAGGCTTTATAACGTTATTTTATTTATTCATAAAAAATAAATAAATTACCAACCCCAAATACAAACCCCCCTCTCCCTCCTTTCTTTCTATCCATCAAACCCCGCACTCCTTTCTCCTCCTCCGATACCCTATTTTCCGGCAGCCTCGCCGCCGCTAACCGTCTCCCCGCCGTAAAAACCTTCAACACGCAGATACAGATTAACTAATCGGTGCACAATATGTATAAGAATCAGCTTCAGGAGCTGGCGCAGAGAAGCTGCTTCAACCTCCCATCCTACACCTGCATCCGCGAAGGTCCCGACCACGCGCCGCGGTTCAAAGCCGTCGTCAATTTCAACGGCGACTCGTTCGAAAGCCCTAACTATTTCTCCACTCTCCGCCAGGCTGAGCACGCCGCCGCCGAGGTCGCTCTCTCCTCCCTCTCGTCTCACTCGCTCGCCGCCAGGATCCTCGTAAGTTTTTTCTCCGATCCTGATTTGTAACCGCCGGAAACGGCGTCGGTACTGTTTTCCGTCCGTTCCGGTGGTTTAATTCGTAGCGGTGAATCGATTTAGGAGAATACCTATCTTCCGTGACTCCGTGACTCCGTGTTCCGATTGTTCTGAATTTAGTGAAATTGTTTGCGATTAGATTGCATTGAGTAGTTGTACTGTACAATCATGATGCAGTTTCATGTTCCGATTGTTCTGAATCCGGTGAAATTGTTTTCGATTAGAATGCATTAGGTAGTTGTACTGTACAAGCTCATGATGCAGCTTCTTCATGCCCTGGATATTGTATCGTAGATTCATAGGTGTAGAACTAGAATGACCTAATTCAAACGTCCTGAAGCTGTGGCAATTCTGTGTAATTAGATATCTGTGTGAAGGGCATTTTGGTCATTAAACGTTACACCGTCCATAAATTAGTCAATGTACAAGTTAGCATTTAATGACATGAAAAAAGAAATTTATTTCAGTAGTTGAAAATCTCAAAGTGCATTGCAGCTCCTGGTGTGAAAACTGAAAATTGAAAGGGTCAACAACTCAACATCTTTGACTCTTTATTAGGTTTGTTGATTTAGTTATTTCTTCGCGGGTGGTGTCGGTTTTTTCGGTTTTATGCACGCCTCTAGACTTAGCCCATTGGTTGATCGATACGGGTCGGGTTTGTTTTAAGTTTTATGATATAAATGTGAGACACAAAAAATAGATATTGGTTATATAACTTATAAGTAACAATGCTTTATCAATATTTAATCAAAGCACAAGAATATAGAAATTACACATTTGTCTTGATGGTAAAAGTTCAAATATGATTATTTTTGGAGAAAGAAAAGTTGTAAAGTTGACTTTTTTAAGAGATGAATCAAGCATCTTATTGTCTTTATGAATAAATTACACTTTTGGTTCTTTAGTTTTACTAATCACACTAAACATCTTTTTCTTTTAATGTTTGTCACATGTTTCTTCCTTTGATGGATGGGCCTTAGGTTCATTTGATTAATCTAGTCATGACTTATGCACATCAGGGTATTTTGGTAATAGTTTCTCTGGGGTAAAAAGACTAAAGTGTCCTCATATACCTAAAAACAAAAATGTAATTTACTCTTCTTTTTAATTGAAAAGGTTAGGCAAGGTGGGAACACTTTTAAAGGCTATTGACCATTTGGATATTGATATTATAAGTTTGAAATGGTCTTTGAATTGTTCTTTTTCATTCAGGCCCAAAATTCAAACAAATTTTATAAAATAGAAGTAAATTGGCACATGGGAAAGTTATTGATTTCCCAGATTATGACTTCTGTCTGTCCATTATAACTACGCTTATAAATGCCTTGTTGCAGCATGCATGTGCCCTTCTGCCCATCTTGTATTTGGGTCATTGTATTTATTGCTGCAATTGATGTTGGTCATTTAACTCATTTTGTATACTATAATCATTTTATTGTGATGATGTAATTCTGGTTAGTTTAAGCAGTTAAACGAAATTTGTTGATTTATATAACCATTTGTAGGATGAAACTGGAGTTTACAAGAATCTTTTACAAGAAATTTCACAAAGAGTTGGTGCACCATTGCCACGGTATACAACTTACAGATCTGGCCTTGGTCACCAGCCTGTTTTTACGGGTATAGTCGAATTGGCTGGAATCTCGTTCACGGGTGAGCATGCTAAAAATAAAAAACAAGCAGAAAAGAATGCTGCCATGTCAGCTTGGTCCTCTCTCAAACAATGTGAGTCAAACTAGTCAAACCCAGTTCTTAATTTGACTATTAATGTCAAACAAAATGTGTTTTGTAACTTTTGTTACTTTTGTTGTTGATTTGATTCGGGTTTTGTTGAACAGTGGCAAAACAAGAAGCAAGTTCATCTAGTGAACCCGAGAACAACGATGAACAAGAACAGATTAGAATCGCTCGGGCTCTTTTGAATTACAAATCCAAACAAAAACCTGGGTACAGAACGGCTAGCTACAATGATCTCCCGGTTCCGTTTCAGAGAAAGTTCACAACACCTCTGCCACGACCACTGAGCCCACAACGAGCACCATTAACCGCGTCTAAAATACTTCCATTGATCTACCAGGCACGGCCTGTTTCTCCTGGACCACACGAGCCATCATCATCAGCCACCCCAGCAGCAGGATCACCATCATCGGCACGTCAAAACCGACCCATCAGCCCGCATTTCTCGCCTTTTGTCCCGGTTCGCCACTACCGGGCACCACACCATGGGCTTGCGCTGCCGGTCACAATGAGGACGGCGGTGCCAGTTTTCTCAGCACCGCCAATGCCACCAGCAGCTAGACCGGTTAAGATTGCACCGCCGATCTGTGTAAGGCAAGCTGTGCCTGTTTTCTCAGCTCCGCCAGTTAAGAAAGAAGAACCGTTAAATGTAACCGAATCCGAAGCGATTAAAAGACTACAGAATCTCAAATTATGATGATATTAAGGTCTGATCATTTCTCCAATGTTGTTAAGTTAAATGGCATATGTTTTATATTCAGTTTGAACTAATGTAAAAACAGTTATTTTGCCAGTTAGGATAGCTTCATGTGTATCAAATTTTGATAATGTCAGTGTAGCTTTCCCTACCATGGTTATTGACTTATTGTTATATGATCTGTCTGCCAAAATTGAGCCCAACAGTTGGTCATAATTTACTCGGGCTGGGCCACGGATCCGACCGTGATATCTTGGGTTGGGCCATATACAAAATGATGATTTACAAGTTTAGACTTGCACCAAACACTCAAACAGTCCCCAAGTACTGGTCATGAAGTAATATGACCAAAGTACAAATGTGATAGCTTAAGGTACATGTGCAATTGTCTCTAAGTAAGTACAAATGTTATAGCATAAGGTACATACGCAATTGTCATTATCTTTTAAAACCTCATCTAAGACTATGTATAGTCATAACCTCTCTCCGACAAAACTTAATACATGGCAGTCGAGTCATCAAGAGGGTTTATGAGAAAAATGGGTGGTCATAACCCCCTTTTTCAAGATAACAAGACTCTTGCTCCCACTGTTACCAAAACCTCAACCATGTTTAAACCTTCAAATACGCTCAAGCTGACATCCCTTAGCTCAACCCAATTCAACGAACCAAAACTTTAATACTTGGAAGTTTGATTCACCTCTTCCAACGATACATAAACTTGTACCCTTCCAAAGTCTTCAATCAACAGATTCACCAATGCTTCACTGCAGTGGGTAACATAAAATGAAGCATACGGAAATCTCGAACCCAAGAGTCTTCATTGCCTTCGATTGAGTCCCAATGCATTAAACCCATACACATTCTCATAACCAGAACTCAAATATTATTAGACATTGACTCCTAAATGAACGTCCACACTTATGCAGCCACACCAAGTAAATTATGCTTAGCTCCCACTGTCCCTCTTATCTCAACCCATGCCAAATCAACACTCATGAGAAGAATCCCTAATCATAGTCCTCTCGTGAAACGTCTTCACCAACATAAGACCCTGAATCTCCTCAAACTTCATACAACAAGTCACCAGCTAACAAAAAATAACATCCACAGTTCCAAACCAGCTAACATGAAAACAATAATAACACTCCTCACAATGCTAGACGAGTCTAATCTGCCACTCTTTGGATTGTGGTAGCAACTATCAACAATACACTTCTACACGTAGTGAAATGTGGTTGGCTCATATTCAAATCCCATGACTCCATGAGTGACCCAGCTTTCCACTTACAGCCTTGAAGTTGAAGGCACGAACCCATCGGACTCAAGAAAAAGAAAAGGTATTGAATTTAATTGGGCCTTAGATCATATCTACTTATTTATATTTTAACACTTGATAATTAATTTATTGCACTAGCAAGAGGCTAAAATTGATAACCTGTGCTTAGAAAAGTATCTTATTTACTTTTAACTTATCTTTTTTTAACGACTGTCGATCCTACTTTTGTCTTTAAATTATACACATATATTATGTTTGTACATGTGTGATTCTCAAACATTCTCAAATAGTGTTGTTTTTTTAAGGGTGCAAACAAGCCTAACCAAGCCCGAGCTCATATAGGCTCGAGCTCATCTCATTTTAACTTAATAGCTCGAGCTCGGCAAGATTCGAGCTTTATTTTGAAGTTTGAGCTCAGCTTTTATAGAATTATCTAAGCTAGAGCTCGGTTTGGGCTCGGCTCGTTTATTATTATTTTAATTAATTTATATAATATTATAATTAAATTTGTATATATATATAGGATTGTTCTTTTTATAAAGAAAAAAAATTATACATATTATTTACTTATTTTATTATAATTTTATATATAATAATACTTATTTATAAAAAATTATATTTAATACGTTAAATAAAATTATATAAATAAAAAGCCCGTTAAGGACCGAGATGGCTCGAACTCTTTTATTAAACGATCTTTATTTCAAAGCTTGAACTCGGCTCGGGCTCGTTAAGACTCGATCATTTTAACTTTTTTTTATCGGTTTAATCTTTTGAGATAACCAATGTCTCGCCTCATTTGCACCCTGATGTTTTTTTATGACAAAACATCTCTCGTGGATCCTAACCCTAGTTGTTTTTAGTTTGCCATTATTTATCTTTAATAAATTAGTTTTTAAATAAAACTGGGCCTTCCGAATTCTCTAGTAGTAGTTTTCTGTTTTTTCTCAATTGCTAGACGGTTACGCAATAAGTGGGCCCCGTTTAAGATAGTCTGATTGGACCAAGATTCAGTATGGAGTTATGGACCCATTTAGACGACACCTTTTTTTATTCTCATTCCTAGTTAGGCTATTTGTAATGGGGCGTTACTGGGCCCTTTAACGCCCTATAACGCCCCTTATAACGTCCCGCCCCACTACGCTTAGGCGGTATGGGGCGTTATGGACGAAAAAAAATTCTTGGGCGTGAGCCAGGTAACGCCGAGAGAGGGGAGAAGTCAAATGATTATGGGGCGTTATGGGGGCTTTATCCACTACACCATAAAGCCCATTGTCCAGTCACCGTCCACATGGCGGATAATGCCCCATTCGGGGCCTTATGGTGCCTTATCCATTACGGGTAGCCTTAGGTTAATCATAATACTCACCTTTTACTTTTTACTCATTTCATTTACATTTTTGTCAACGCAACGTCATATTTTGGTCCAATCATCTTTCACTCATTTTACTTTCAATACTCACATTTCATCTTTCACTCATTTCATTTTACTTTTATTATTATTTTAATCAATTAATAATAATAAAAAAGTAATCAACTCCACCGAGATGCTTGCATGCGGGGGACGGTAACCGAGCCATAGGCCACCGAGATCACCGAGGTTCACTTCCAATGCCTTCACCGAGCTTCACCGAGGGATAGGTTCCATGTCATCACCTCCACCGAGATCTCGATGGAGGTATTGTAAATAACCTGAGGGTATGAGGTGTAGCGACTTGCGTGACGTGACAGGTGGCATGAGCCCTCTTTCATCGTGAAACATCGTGTCGAGGGGTGAAGAGTTGCCGAAGATGTACCCGTGAGCGTGGTCACGACTCAAAAACAACATGATATTAAAATTGGGCCGATGGTAAAGATTAAAAAGGTTGGTTTATTTGGCCTGTAATAAGTACATATAGATTTTCTTAGCTACAATAGTGTAACATAGTTTTTGGTTTGGAGTGTTTCGTCCTTACAAATTTTATTTACGTTTCATTTACACACCGTTATATGATGCAACAGTTTTGTATGCCAACTTTATCTTAGTGTCTGAGTGACAACATGTGAGTAACAAATCTAGTTATAAAACAAAACAAAATGTTATTAATAAGAAACTCATTTATACTCACATGCGTATATCCCTCCTCATATGAGTAGTGTGAGTGAAATGACCATACCTCATGGCTATGTTTAAAAAAAGGAAAAGTTTCACAGTGGTAATAACAATTTCATACAATCGTTATTCCACTTTTTATATTTATTTATTTTTTTTATTTTCAATTTTTGTCAAGTATGTATACAACACAAATTATTAGTAGGAAATGTTTCATCTCAAGCAATTTATAACTAAGAGACTAGCAAATTGCATTACAAAATTTAAAATTATTGATCTCCGAAATACCTATAATAAATATTTAACACGTTTTTATTCTTTCAAAGCTACAAGCTATATTATAATCAGTATTATCTAGAGTACTGTGAAAACTATAAAGCCTTCATACACAATGTTTTGAATATGATACAGATTACAATCATCTAAGTGTACTTTTAATTATCTTTATAAACACACGCATAAAGGCATTTTGTGTTTTTTTACAGTTACACATTTCGCGATGTGGAAGTTACGCCAAATCTATTGTTGACTTTATCACGATTGATTATGTGAAACGTTTCTACAAATTTTGCTCACACAGACACTACGTGGCTCTATAAATATTGTATTCATGGCGATATTACTCTACTACTATAAAAAAGAATCATTTATAGTCCATTATTTTTAGTTGATAAATACTATACCTTATTGAAAGAAAACACCAAATTTATTTTTAATATCTTAACAATGCTTGTAAACATATAAAACCAAATAACTAACATTTTCTTAGGAATGCCATTGATTTGAGCTTTTATGACATGAAATACATGATATTTTAGTTATTTTAAAAATATAAATATACATCTAAAAAGGGAAGCCCATTATCGTGATGACATTTGGGTGTGGGATAAAAGTCAAATTGTCTTTTTAACTTTTCTCTTGTTCGCGTGTCTAAGAGGAGACAACGCGCAAAGTCACGTTTGTCATAGGTAAAAAAGATTCAATTTCATTGCCAGATTTTTTATTATTTTAATATATATTTAAGATAATGTTTAATAGAGTAAACTCAAAAAGAATATATGAAATGCAATCAATTTGATTGATGTCAGCGTATAAATAGTAAATAGATTTTCTAGATTTTAAGTAAAAATATTATACTTTTTAGATGTTTAATTATAAATTCACTTTGTTGGCTAGATTTTTAAGCAATATTGGGATGGTAAGGTGGTGCACCTCTATTAAAATATTATGTGTAAAATTTTTGAAAAGTGTAAGTTGCTTAATAGGTGTTTGCTATTAAGAAAAAAAAAACTAATTTTGTTTAATGTATTATTTGTCCTCTTATTTGTTGATGGGTCGATTATTTTTTTTTCTTTTTTATTAAGAAGATTTATATTTTATATTTTGATATTTAATTGTATAATTTAATTATTTTAAATCCTTATTAGTATTTAATAGAGGAGATGGTTTGTATTTAATACGAGAAAGAGACTGAGAAAATTTTGATGGTGGTGAATGCAAGGATGACACGTAGTATTGATGATTTTTGTTTATTATATAGGAGAGATTTGTCAATGGTTGCATAATACACCCTAAGTTGTTTAAAAATAAATAAATATTATTTATATTATAAATAAAAATGAATAAGATGAAAGATGGAGTGAAAACTTAAACAAGATGGTGTTGTGATATGAGGTGATTTCCAATCATAAATGATGAGTACACTCAATGGGCAAATAACGTTAACCTCTGTTACTCTGTTTATAAGCTACATTATCAACTCTTACCCGTATGTCATGTGTCTATATTTGAAAAAACAAACTAAAAATGAAAGGAAAAAAATGTTAACGGCTTAACACTATACGTAGTGGTGGTTAGTAAGTATGAGTCAAAGAGTATTATTGAGTAGTTCTGACGTCATATTTTCATTTAGTATTGTAATAATATAATACGATGTTTTATAATAATTTTATCTGTGTTTCAAAATAAATTTTAGATGAGTCGTCTATAACAGTATACAAATTCTCATTAAAATTGCTTTTAATTCTTTATTTACAATAAAGCTTAAACGTACAAGCTATCAAAACTAAATAAAGTTTTAGTTAACAGATACGTCATGAGCGGCCTTGAGAATTCCATTGATGCCACAATTCACATGTTTGCATTAAAATTGAAAAAACATATAAATTTTGTTTGATATATTTTAGTGTAATTTAAGACTGTGTATGACATTTAAAACAAGAGTGTACGCTTGCTTGAATGTGTAATTTGTTCAAACTCGAATAGATAACTGAAAAGAAGCTATATATACGCTCCCCCCCCCCCATCTCTTTACTTATTCTGATTCTGATTTAATCGAATAATTCTTGACAACTTACAACTCTAAAAATCCATACATATTCTAGAATCAAATACGATTATTTGATCAGAAAGAATATCATGACTTTAGATATATCCGGTGTTTTGCTCAACAATTTCCAAATTTCCCCAACAAATTTGTTCTCTCTGCCTGAACTACTCTCATAAAAAAACCAATGAGTAATGCTAGGAGAAATGTTCAAATTTTCAATTAATACGATATAGTTTTGAAAGGTTTGGCGTATAAGTTAGATGCATTATAGCATCGTATTCACATTTCCCTTGTATGATTACATAATGGTGGTATGCATAACAATTAAAACGATATATACGAAATTTATTTTTTTTAACAACAATTTCCGGATTTTTAAAATTATATTACACATTATTATATTTTACAAAATTTAAACCCTTAACATTTTAATTGTAAAATTCACATCTTAACTATCAAGATTTTGGCAAAAGAATCCTTCTGAGTACATATATACAGGTAATTATATAGTGGTGTTATATGATCTTTTTGCCTTTATCTTAATTTATGTTTTATAGATTATTCAAGTTCTTTTGTTTCTATATTCGTATATTCGTATTCCTTTCCATCGTACCATGGATCCAATCATACATTGTTTATTCAGTTTATTTATTAAAGATTCTGTGATTTGTTTGATCATATTTTATAATTCCACTTTTTCGATAAAGAAATAATATTAACTAACGTTTGCAAATCATTGAATCCAAAAGATTAAGTTTAACCCTATGCATGCCCCTATACAATAATACTATTCTATCTCCTACTTTGCTTTAGATGCAATAAACGATATCAAAAACTTTTATTGGACAATGGACCAATTGTTATTTTAAATAGCGATCAATAATTTTAAAAATATAAATTTAACTATACTAGAATACCCGTTGAATGGTGTCATGTAGATGTAGTAGTCATTAAAATTTTGTTTTATTTGTTTTTATAAATAAATGTATCTAAACGCAACACAATAAGCATGAAAGCTGGTGGTTTAGTGTAGTGGTGAAGGTAGGGGGTTCCAGGGGTGACACGTGTCACCCTTCAAGTCGTATGTGAACTGGAAAAATTTTGGATTTTTTATTTTTATGTATGAATTTTTGGTTCTTATAAATGTGTGTTGCCCCTAAAAAAATTATGCGTGTGCTACCCCTTGAGAAATTTCCTAGTTTCGCTCCTGGTGTAGTGGATAGAGACATGTAACATAACCTTTATGTTTTAGTTTCAATACGACTATACTGCGAGTGTGTCTTTTTATATTTTCATGCTCTTTATATTGTGTTTTAGTGCTGCAACTATTTTATATCTATGTTATTCCCGCGACAACATGCAGATAATAAAATCTTGTTAAGTTATATGTTATACATGTTAGAGAGGTACTTTAAAATGAAATGAATAAGTCTACTGCACGAAACTTTTAAGATCTGAAAATATAAAAACCTATAAATAAATTCAATTAGCTCGTAATATTTGATAATTCTTATATACAAGAGTGTTTATCGTAGACCGCGTAAAAATATAGACCCACATACCTCTTATTTCGTGTGCAAAATAAGTCCATAAATCTCCAACTCTATATAAGAGAGATGGTCATTTGAGAATCACCAAAACTTATACCTTATTGTGTCAAATTGTAAACACTCTTTTGGATCTTCGGATCTATTAATCTGATAGTTGTGAATATTATTTTCTTTGTTTCTCCGAAAATTTCACATTAAATGGTATATTTATTATGTGTAAACTGAAAATTAGTTGGTTACAAAAACAGTGTGAATTTCAAGAGACGGTTGTGACAAAATATGTCAAATAAGATTGGTTTTGGTAACAATTTAAGCCCCAAGTGCACTTTCTGTATTTAAATGAAAACTTGGGGGTCACCCTTAAATTTGTCTAATACATTAATACGTGTACACCTGACAGGTGGGGAGCACGTGAGACTTTTCTCGCATGCTAAAAACCTAGTGTTTATTATATTATATTTTTTATGTAGTCTATTTTTCTATAATATATATTGGAGCGATGGGATCCAAAAACATGTTTAAAAACTATAAAAACACATATTTTATAAATTCTTTTATATTGGATTCATATTCATATATTTTGTATTGTTTTTGTATTTTTATACTGTATTTTAAATCTAATACAAGTAATGAAATATCTAATTTTATTGTTTTTTTATATAAAACACGGACTTTATTTTATATAAAACAAAATGGGTGATTTTAATGAATAAAATTTTTATACAGTATAAATAGGAATGAGAAATGAATCTTTCAAAAATACTTATTTTTTTAACGATATTTATAACTATCTCAAATATTTAATATCCGAGTAAGCATTCATGAGACGATATTGTAATCATCTATACTGGATTTGACAGTTCGGTCTTAACTCACACAGAAACACCATCAAAAGAGAAACAACCACTTAGGAAAAAACCCCTTAAATCTTAAAAAAAAAACACTCAATTTAATCAATAAGTTAAAAGAATTAAAAAGAAAGGAAAAGAAACTTGTCATAAAGGATAGGGTTAGTGTTTGATAAATTAATACTTAAATAATATTAATTATTAATTAGAATATAAAATAAGTGGACGGAAAGTAGGGAATGTGGTAAGGGAACGGGCCGGCTCGCGGCGCCAAACAAATAGTTAAAAATGCACTTTGCTTTGATTTCATTAGATTATGAAATCATGTAATTTAAAATATGGTAGAGCTTTGCTTTGATTAGATCATTATTATTACTATTATTAGATTTCACTAAATTTATGTTGTCATGGAGATAACACGAATACATGAAACAATATATATATGAAACAGTATATATATAAAAGTAATTAAATTTACGTAAATGCTTGTGAAGTTGTGATGTATAACAATATTTAAAAAAATATATATATGAAAAATAATAAAAAGTAGGACCATGTCACAAGTGCAAATGGGTTTTACTTTTATATAATGTTTGTCCGGAATTAAGAAACCATAGTCACGTCGTGTTGTCATCCACCCTGGTCCATCATCCCTTATCTTTGTATATATTCCTTAATATTCAATCATCCATTACACTTTATTCATTCTATTGGGACCAAATGTTTGAGTTAGATTTTTCTTGAAATTATGGTGTGATTTCTATATCCTTTTTCTAATTTGTAATAAAAGATTTGCATGTTATGTGAAGGTAGTATTATTATAGATGAACTAGCTAAACCAACACACCACATACAAAAATTATTAAAAATGTTATGATACATATTCATATTTCATACACCGGATTTTTTGGGTTGTTGTCTTCGTCTCATTTCATAGTATTTTAATATCATTCAATTCACGATGTTGGATATTAAAAGTTCCAACAACATTACATTTTTGGATAAAATTTACTTTTTTGATTTGTAGACCTTAACAAAAAACTAAAAAGGAACGACAACAAGTGATTGAGTTCAGTAGATCCTCATATAAAATTATTGACTAATTACCAGTAGTAGCCGTACACTACAAGTTAGAGATTAATTATTCTATTATATATGACTTAGACTACCACTAAACTAGTAGATTAGATTTCATTTAATATTAAAAAAAAAAACATTTATATTTTTAACCTACTTATAAACATGACCACTAAACTAAAACTAAGAAAAAAACAATACACGAACAACAAAAAATTATATATCGAAACGCAAAGATGTAAACTAAATTGAAACCAAGGAAAAAATTACACATGCACCTTTAAAAATTATACATTGAAAAGAAACTGTATAAAAAAATTGACCACCTAGGTAGCTGTCACGTGACATTAAAGTTACTATAGCGAACACAACTTAGGGTTGTTTGATAACCTTTTACTGGGTCCAGTAAGAACTTAATGCTGATCCGATAAGTGGTCATTCTGTTTGTTAGTCACTTAACAGCCTTCTGAGTGAGTAAGAACCTCTAACTCAAGACAAATTTTATTATTATTGGGTAAGCTATTTTTTTGGTACTAAGTAAGAACCACTTACTCAAGCAAATAGCCCCCCAAATTTGTATATATTGTAATTGTAATTGTAATAGGCCATTATAATTTTATTGCTTCACACAATTTTCATGTCTAAGAATTTTTTGATAGATGACAATTCTATCATTATATAATAGCTCACATCTTAGCTTTTGCATGAAAAAGTCATATGTTTCTTAGGCTTGGGTTATTATAAAAATGTTTTATTTCTTGAAAGTCTAGAAGATTTGAGACTATTAAATTTGTTATCAATCTCTGATTAATAATTAAGACGAAATTATGTGAGAAACTTTTGATGGAGGGACATTTTATTTACTCTTGGTCATTTTTGTTAACTTGTTGTCAAGTCCTTCGTGTCTTTAAACATTTATAACTTCTATATACGACACTATATATTTTTAAAAAAATACACCATAAAACGATCGTTTTTATCTTTAAAATGAGTATTGTTTATATATAAAAGTAAAAAAAAATACATTTTTAGCTACTTGTGTTTTATAGCGTGTCGTCTTTTTGTTATTCATTATGTTATTTTTCTAAAATGATGAATTCTTGAAAACATAACTGTGAAATAACACCATTATGCACTTTATTTATATAAAACACGATGATAAAACAACAATAAAATTGTTATTACGTAAAAAACAATGATAACGTAACACAAAATGAGTTAAAACGTAAAACACTATAATAAATACATATTACACAATTACATTGAAATATAAGACACAATGATATGAAACTCAACAAAACACATAATGACCAATATACCTTACTTTTAAAAATAATAAAAAATACGTGTTAAGCCCAAGATCCTTTTTATATCTTTTAATTTTTTTTTAGTTTTCTACATAAACTTTCACTCTATATTATTGATTTATTTGATTTTGCTTACTTTCCCATTAATTTTAAGATTTTTTATACATTAACAAATAAATTATTTATCTATAATAACATATCTAACATGTATTAATGAAAACGATTCTAGCCCAGTAGTTAATGTGGTGTAGAATAAGATACGTATATATTTGTGCCTTTGTGGACTTGTGGTTTTACAATAAGAGTGAAGTTAATCACAACCATTAAATCAATAAATCTAATGATAAGAAAAATTACATATCTACACTTATATGGATTTCTACAATTAACTTAATAGATCATATGCATTAATCTACACTTATATGGATTTCTACAATTAACTTAATAGATCATATGCATTAATCTTCCTGTTTTTCTTTGTTCACAATTTTTAGTTTTTCTTTACTGAAATTTAGAATTGCACTAAAGGGCTAATGGTAAATTGGTAGGGCCAGGCGGAGCTCCGTCAAGATTGGATTTGACCCAAATAAAGTGACCCTGCCATCCTAATTTAATAAATAAAATCCACCCCCATCCCCCATATCTTTTATTGCATCTTTTAGAAAAAAAGAACTATAATTACAATGATCCTACAAGATCTATGCAATAAATAATTTTACATGTTAGTAAATAGTTTTATAGTTGTACGTTGAGATTAGTTATTCATATTATTTATAACAAATTAAATATTAACGGACAAATATTAATTCATACTTGCAACTCCACCAAAGATACTTGTTGTAAACTAGATTTTATTGTTTGAGTGTTGTGTGAGATAATATGTGTATATAAATAAGTTGTATTACTAATGCGGAATTTAAAAGCAAGTAATATAAACTGATTGTGCAACGACGTTAGACAAAAATAATAGAGAAAATAAAAGGACTGATAAATAAACGTAACGACGTGAAACTAAAATAAAGGAAATCTAAAAGGAAAAAAAAACAAAAAGATTACGAAAAAAGAAAGATATAAAAGTCAAATGCTCCAAGAAACACGTTAGGACCTAAACGTTATGTTACATTACTCTATTTAGTACACCACTTATCTCCCCTCGTTATTAGTGATTGAATGTCATGTACCTACTACTATTGTCTTACACTCCAAGTGACTAGTTTACTAGTAGGCTCGGCATTATGGGCCAACTCATCGCGCCTTTAAGTGGCGTGTTGAAATTGGAACACCGTTCCACCCCCACCGCACACCTCCACGCCAAATTGCCTAGTAGGCGTGGAGATATCTACGTGTGAAATCGTTCTCCATTTTACAATTTACCCTCTAAAGGTTACTAGTACTCTATCTGTGTAACGACTAATAGTTAACATATTATTTACTCCCTACAACGGTAATGTTACAATATAATACATGAGTTGGTGATCTAATATGTATAGTCATATGATTTTAGCAAATGAGTTGGTATTGTAATAGGTATATTCATGTAACATAGATTTTTCTTTATTATTATTTTTTTTAATCTCAATGAATTTAGCAAATAAGTTGGTGGCATAATAAGTTTTTATAAACGACAATTAGTGGTATAATAAGCACAATTGTGTAGCATATATTTTAGATCGTAGTCCCAATACTTTAAACGTCTAAATTTAGATCATTTCTTATTTTTTTATTCTTATTTTCTTTACCTAACGTTATAACAATATAACTATTTTATGTCATATATATTGGTTTTCATATGTTCAAACAACTAATAAACTAATAGATTGTGTAAAACAATATAGAAAGCAAGGAAGGAAGAAGTGAATGTTTTTTATTGAAAAAACAAAACAAGCAATAATATAAACATTAAATATTAAATAATTAATATTTCAATTTCACAAGCCAAAGTCTGGCTTCGAGGCTGCGCGCACCAGCAGCATATAACCCTGTCATTTTTGGATTTTCAACACAACCCTTTCTTTCTCTCTCTTCTTTTTAGCTCTCAGGCCTCTTGTCCACTTCTAATTCCTCCATTTTTGATCCAATTTCATCTCTCTGCATCTCTTCCCCTGTTTAATTTCACCTGCAACTAACTCACATCACACCATGTCTAGGGTTTCATTTTCAATCCCCCTTCAAATCTTGCATCTTTACTAACACCCCTTTTGTTTTCTCTCTTCTTCTACACACCAGGAAGTTAGGGAGAGATCTCAAATCACCCTTAAAGATCCTTTCTTGTTTCTGGGTTTGTAAAAATTTATGTTCTTTAAAGATTCTTGTTTCTGGGTCTGTAAAAATTTATGTTCTTTAAAGATTTATTTTCTTTAAAGATTCTGTTTTTAAGTGAAAAATCCGATTTTTGAGGTGGGTTTTGGCGGAATATGGCGATGGCGGTTGAACATCAGCAGTACAAGGAGATCAGCGGTAATAATAGCATCACAAAACACCAGCTGGATAACGGAAAATATGTTCGTTATACAACTGAACAAGTTGAAGCTTTGGAAAGGGTTTATGCAGAATGCCCAAAACCTAGTTCTTTGAGAAGACAACAATTGATCCGAGAGTGTCCTATTTTGTCCAACATAGAACCTAAACAAATCAAAGTTTGGTTTCAAAATCGCAGGTATAGATAGATAAATACTAAATAGGATTCTGAAATTGGGTGTTCTTAGTTCATGACTTCATGTTATATTTGATTTCACATGTTCTTAATTTTTATTGCTAATTTATTTAAATTTAAATTTAGTTACATGCATTAGGGGTAAATTCAGAGGTTAGAAGCACATCACTTTGCACACCTATGCCACTTTTTAAATCTAATTCTTTTATTTCCAATTTTTGAGCAGCGCCAAATTTGGATCTTTAAATTAAATTGCATATGTGATTAACTATTTAGGGTGAACATGTTTGGTTGTTTATGTGATTTTACATTTTTGAGTATATAATCAAGAGGGGAAATGGAATGTAGGTAAAGTTGCTTAATGATTCACACTTTAATCTTATTATTTTGTGTTTAGATGTAGAGAGAATGTGGATCTTTGAATCCAACTGCATATGTGATAAACTAATTAGGGAGAAAAGGTGATTTCACAAGTTTTTAAGTATAGAATCAAAAAGGGAAAATGGAGAAAGTATAAAAAATTGCCGGATTTTTCACAGTTTAATTACACAATATTTTTTTTGTTTAGATGTCGAGAGAAGCAACGGAATGAGTCTTCTAGGCTTCAGACAGTTAACAAGAAGCTTTCTGCCATGAATAAGTTATTGATGGAGGAAAACGATCGCCTGCAAAAACAAGTATCTCAGCTTGTATGTGAAAACGGATATATGCGCCAACAATTGCATACAGTATGTTTATATATACAAGTTTTAACTAAAAATGAAGCGAAATTTGTTTTTTTGTTTGTCTAAACATTCATGAAAAATTAAAATTTTCAGGGTTCAGCAGCTACTGATGCAAGCTGTGAATCTGTGATTACCACTCCACAGCATTCTCCAAGAGATGCTAATAACCCAGCTGGGTAATTTGGGCATTTCTAACTATAATTATCTTTAAAGTTTATTATACGTTATTTGGTAATTCCGTACTAATTCGGGTCTGATTTTTTTTTTTTTTTTTTTTTTGTGATTTTGGCAGACTCCTCTCAATTGCAGAAGAGACCTTGGCAGCGTTCCTTTCAAAGGCCACAGGAACTGCTGTTGATTGGGTCCAGATGCCTGGGATGAAGGTTTCTGAAATTTCTTTACCTGTAATAGTATTAATTCATAATGATCTTGATTAAAATATCTAATTTGGTTATCTAGTTCATATATTTATTGATTAATCTATCATAATCTTGATTAAAATGTGTAGTTAGTTCTAAAATATAGTATTTTTATTTATTAAAAATAAAAATCTTGATTAAAGTGACATATTTAGTTATCAAATTCAATATATTTTTGCAGCCTGGTCCGGATTCGGTTGGGATCTTTGCCATTTCACAGAGTTGCAGTGGAGTGGCAGCTAGAGCCTGCGGTCTCGTAAGTTTAGAGCCCACAAAGGTAACATAATTTCATTAATTGTAACAAGTCAAAAATATTTATTAGTCATTTGCTTTTTTATTATAATTGTTTTCCATGGTTTATAGATTGTAGAGATCCTTAAAGATCGGCCTTCTTGGCACCGTGACTGCCGGAGCCTCGAAGTTTATACGATGTTTCCTGCTGGAAACGGGGGGACAATTGAACTTGTATATACACAGGTAATTATAATTTATAAATATAAATAAATATTTATATATATACACTTTTATTCTGTAATTTTGTTTTTCAAAGTTAATTTATTAATTTTCAATTTAGACTTTTGCTCCAACCACACTTGCTCCGGCACGGGATTTCTGGACCCTAAGATACACTACAAGTTTAGAAAATGGAAGCCTTGTGGTATGTTTATAATCACCATTTTACCCTTCTTTTTTTTTAATCATCTTATATGTATTTAATTTTGATGTGATTTTCCTACTTCTAAGGTGTGTGAGAGATCCTTATCAGGCTCTGGTGCGGGCCCAAATCCCGCTGCTGCTTCTCAATTTGTAAGAGGGGAAATGTTACCAAGTGGCTACCTAATTCGCCCTTGTGAAGGTGGTGGTTCCATTATCCACATAGTTGATCACCTAAATCTGGAGGTATGTTAATTATTATACTATCAATATTTTGTCTGGAACCCTTTAGTGTAAAACGTAGTTTGCAAGATAAATCATAAAAAAGTTTAAATTTTTATTTAGGCATGGAGTGTGCCAGAGGTTCTACGTCCGCTTTACGAGTCTTCCAGAGTTGTAGCCCAAAAAATGACAATTGCGGTTAGTAGAATCTTATTTTTGAGCACATTTTCAAATTTTCATGGTAAAGTTGTTTTTCAAACCTTTTTAGTTCCTTCTCATTTATTCCACTTTTGGATCTAGGCATTGCGGTATATTAGGCAAATAGCTCAGGAGTCAAGTGGAGAGGTAGTTTATGGATTGGGAAGACAACCGGCTGTTTTGAGAACTTTAACCCAAAGATTAAGCAGGTGCCGACCAAATAATTTTGTAATATTTGTTTATATGTTAACAACATCATCATTTATGTAATTTTCATTATCAATCACAGAGGCTTCAACAATGCGGTAAATGGATTTAGTGATGATGGATGGTCACTAATGAATTGCGATGGTGTTGAAGACGTAATTGTGGCTGTGAATTCAACCAAGAATCTTAACAACTCTATGAATCCGTCTACTTCTCCCTCGTATCTTGGAGGGGTTATTTGTGCAAAGGCTTCCATGCTATTCGAAGTGAGTATTGGGTTGGGTAGAGGGGTCAAAAGATCTTACCTTTTTTATGGGCCAAATCGAGCACCTTTCGGTAGATGAAACACATGTCTGAGAATTTTATTATATTTTACAAGTAATTTTTTATTAAATAAGATTGCGGAAAATATATCATTTCAATAGTAATCTAGTAAATAAATAAAGTGATTTTGGAGGTTATATGCATTAGGACATGGTTTGACGTACTCGTGACTTGTTTAGCCCATTATTTTAGTATTTTTTTCTTGGAGTTTACCTGTTTGACCCGATGGAGATGAACATAAACTTTATCAACTCATTCATAAGCAAATGTTGTATTTCCATATTTAAATAACATCGACTTCTTGTTAAATATGTAGTTCCAAGTTGTTTCTTGATCATTAGTTTTTTTCTTTTTATTTATTTATTGTCCAGGACGTGCCACCAGCTGCACTGGTTCGGTTTTTAAGGGAGCATAGGTCAGAATGGGCCGACTTTAATGTAGACGCTTATTCTGCTGCATCGGTTAATACCAACTCGTATAATACATATCCAGGAACGAGGCCTCAACGCTTCACTGGCAACCAAATTATCATGCCTCTTGGTCACACGATTGAACATGAAGAGGTACTTAAATTATTTTTTTCCATGTTTACGTTATACAAGTGTACGCTTATATATATCTTAACGGATTACTTTTATGTAGATGCTTGAAGTTGTAAGACTTGAAAGACAAGCACTTGGACAAGAGGATCCTTTTATGTCACGCGACATTCACCTTTTGCAGGTTCTTTTAATATTATATTTTTATTATTTTAAAATTCATTGTGCTATTTATCCCTTATGATTTTCTTATTATCTTTTGGATATAGTTGTGCAACGGAATTGATGAAAATGCCATGGGAGCTTGTTCTGAACTCATTTTTGCTCCAATTGATGAAATGTTTCCCGATGATGCGCCACTCATACCATCAGGATTTCGTATAATCCCGTTAGATCCCAAATCAGTGAGTTCATAATTTTATTTCTCATGTTTTCTCCTTCTCTTTCTCTCCCATTTGACCTTTTGACTAATCGATTCATGTTGACCAGGGTGATGCTAAGAATGCATTGGTAACCACACACCGAACACTTGACCTAACCTCCAGTCTAGACGTGACCCCTGCAGCTAACCATGGTTCAACCGATATGTCAACATGCCAAACCACACGCTCGGTTCTTACAATCACCTTTCAGTTCCCTTTTGAGAATAGTCTAGCCGAAAGCGTGGCTACAATGGCTCGACAATACGTTCGAAGTGTAATCAACTCCGTTCAGAGAGTTGCCATGGCTATATCTCCTTCTGGCGTGAGCCCTAATGTGGGTCCCAAGCCGTCTCCTGGTACACCCGAAGCACTCACTTTAGCTCAGTGGATCTGCCAGAGCTACACGTAAGTTTTACATTCTTTTTTCAAATAAAGTTAACATTTTGAGTACGTCCGATTCTGATTTGTGGTTGTTTTTCAGGTATCATTTAGGAGCGGATTTGTTAAGCTCGGGTTTGGTGGTTGGGGAATCATTGTTGAAAGATCTTTGGCAACATCAAGATGCCATTTTGTGCTGTTCTCTAAAGGTATAACAAGAGCTTATTTACTTTTTCTTGGAGGTGTAAATTTAGCCTTTTTAGATATATATTTTTTTAATCTTAGCCCGTTTAGCATGTTATTAAACGCAATCCAAATCGACCCACTTCACCCATTTCACGCCTAAACGAATCAAGACTGCCCTTGTTATTTTATATTTTATTTTAGAAAGTGACTTTTTAATAAAAAATGTATTCGTGTGGCTGCAGGCGCAACCTATTTTCATATTTGCAAATCAAGCCGGGCTTGACATGCTGGAGACGACACTTGTTTCCTTACAAGACATCACATTAGACAAAATGTTTGACGATTCTGGACGAAAGGCGTTAGTTCCCGAATTTGCCAAGATAATGCAACAGGTGCATTACATTTACCTACTATTATGAAGTTTCTTGAATCTTTAACAAAAAGATCACAACTTTATGCATTAATTCAGTAAAAGATAACACCATTCACCTTCTATTATGAAATTTCTTGAATCTTTAACAAAAAAGATCACAACTTTATGCATTAATTCAGTAAAAGATAATACCATTCACTTTCTATTATAAAATTTCTTGAATCTTTAACAAAAAAGATCACAACTTTATGCATTAATTCAGTAAAGGGTAACACCTTTTTTATGTCAAAATTTTGTGGGTTTTCAGGGATATGCAAATTTAGCTGGTGGAATTTGTATGTCAACAATGGGGCGTCATGTAACATATGAACAGGCAGTAGCATGGAAGGTTCTTGCAGCAGATGAAAATACTGTCCATTGTCTTGCTTTCTCTTTTGTCAATTGGTCTTTTTTGTAATTTTAATGTTTTTTTTTTTTTTTTTGCGCATTGATGAAGTTTAGTGACGAAAAGAGTCGGATAGAAGTGTAATCAAAGTGATTAAAACTTGTTTAGGATTAGGTGATTCTCTTTTTGTATCAACTATGAAACATTGCTTCTTTGTTTCTGGTGGATTCTATTTTTTGTTGTTTTGTTTCTAAAGGGTTTTTGGAGGGGTTTGTGATTTGAAGGTATAGGTTTTAAAATTGGGGATTCTTGACCATATTTCTCAAATTTTCCTGTCAAACTTTCTGAACTGTATGTTGATTTTAGATTTAAAGTTAAGAGAGTATGTACTTGTCACTTCAATTAAGGTAACGTTCGTGTGCTGACATAACAACTTCATCCCTACTACGGATATTGTCCGCAAAGGGGCACAAGACCTTGTGTCCCGTAGTCACTAAAATGAGAACATTATCGTACAATCTTAACGTGTAATAATAATATTTAGGACTTGTTTGTTTTTTGAAAAAAACTCTGAATAGAGGTTAAATCTGATTCGGTCAGACGTATTCAGATGTAGAGCCGTTTGTTTTTCCAGTTATTTTATTAAGATGTTCAACATCTTAATAGCGTCTTAACCATCAAGACATTTTAAAACGTTTTAGAACCTCTTAGCCCTAAAAAAGAGCCGTTCGTTCTTCGGCAACTAGGCTCCGTCTCCGGTGACTAGTTATCCACCTCCGGCCTCCACCTCTTAATGATTCAGTTTTCAAATATTTAAACCACCTCTTAGTGGTATTTAAATTCAGACATAAATCTCTTAAAAAGCCAAACCGGGTCTTATTCTTATATTTTTTATTAAATTATAGGAATCGTCCCTATGGTATCCATCGTGATGATTTATCGCTCAACTCTCCCACGTTAATGTGGTATCCATCTCCCGGATTAACTTCGTACCAATGTGATTATTTTATCTTTTGCCACTTCAATAATACTGAAAAGTTATGGTCTGTCATTATTGTAATATTGATCTTAATGGTCCAACTAATGACTTTTTAGAAGATTTTTAATAATATTTTTGAATAAGTTAGTGAGGGGCATGTGGTTCATGTGGTCTGATCTGGGTGGGTTGGTTGACATGCTTTTTTTTTTTTTTTTAATAATTTTAACTTTTTTTACTAATGTTGTTGCTGACTTGCTGTCATAACATTCTTTATATGTCAATAAGACTAGTGCCTAAAAAAGGCCCTTTTCCACAAACTAAAACATGGGTCATGAACAGATAAATTGCAGTTCTTTAAGCCACAAATCATGGGTTAACACAAAAGGTTCATGTGGTTGTATAAAGTATCATCTTTGAATACCAAGTCTTAAAAGCTGCATGTTTAGGGTTAGTGGTTTTGGTTTTGTAGCATGTTTCGAGTCAAAATTTGTTAACTTTTGGTAAATTGACTACTTATTTCACTTGCTTAAATATTAAAAAAATTGGAAAGTTTGAGAAGTTAGAATACATATCATGTAACATGTTTAGGATTTGAGACTAACATCACCCCTTTATAATTCTAGACATCGCTGGCCACCTGAATTACCATCGCATGTGCTTTTTCGATAACCGTTTGCAAATCGGCACTCCCACAACCTCAGTTATAGATCTGTTTGGATTCATTCAAAACGCCGTGAATATGGTGTTTTTAGACATCTAACTTACTTGTGAAATTCATTAAAACGGCGTAGTTTTGATAAAAAAAAATCATTCAAATTTGGAATTATTCCTTATTTCCTTATATTAATCCATCAAATTCAAATATGAAACAATTCCATTTGAATTGTTTTTAATCAAAACTACGTCGTTTTGATAAGTTTCACATCTAAGTTAGATACCTAGAAGCCCCATATTCACTTTCCGCTAACTATTTAGTTCAAACTTGTTTATATTGGTATTTAATTGTAAATATGTTTACTTATTTTAATTCTGTATTATTTTATATAAATAAGTTGAAGTTTACTATTAAACAACTTATTTATTTGTCATTTTTTTTTTGAACGGCCAACGAATGCCCCGGAAAACCCGGGGACTATTTACACCAGTTGAGCTCATTCCAGGAAAAATCCACCTCCGCGAGTGGCCGGGTGGTAAAACCTGGGAGCTCAGGGATCGAACTTGTGACCTTACAGCCCCAAGTCTCCCCTCATCGCCAATGCCCCTTCCAAAGTGTTGCCCGTAAGAATCGAACCTGTGTCTCAAGTAGAGAACATAGGCTTCTTACCACTACACCACAATGGAAGTTGCTATTTATTTGTCATTTGTTTAGTATTATACTTTTTATATAACAAGCTACAAAATCATTATTTATAAAACCACTTGTATTATTTTGATTTGTGGATCATTGAATTTATCGTTGATTTTACCCATCATAACCATAACTGAGAGACTTTTAAGAATGAAGTTGTAAACTGTAAAGTCATATTTATGTTGTCGGTGTGTGCAAATTATGTTTTTGAAAATGAGTGAATGTTGGTAATAATGAGATACAATTGGCGTTTTCTACATACTTTCTCATTGACCTGAAATTCAACTATGTGGGGAGTTTAATTTGTTTCTCAACTTGGAGTTTGACAAAAAGAACTCGATAATGATGTATCATTTCATTATAGAATGTGAAAGCAGATCCTATATTTTAAGGTTTTTTTTACAAAACCACATATTAAACAGGGAGATCTATTTGGTAATAGTCAATGATAATATCAGAAGTTGCATCATTCTAACTGAATGTTAAAAGAGTGCATATGGTTCAAAGTCTCCAAATCAACAACCACCAAAACAACAAAAATATCCATTTGTGAATCCTGATTACTACTAACTACATGCTCCTAAGCAAATATACTCGCATGTCCTGTCTGCTTTGATGACTCCAGCATGTGTCCCGCACCACCCACCACTGTCATCAATTTTCTGCAACAAAAAAAGGACATTGTTATGCATATAAGTCGGTTGAAATTTATATATTATAAAAATAATAATATAACCATTTTTTTAAAGAGAAAAAACCAGCAACTAACATAATAGGTGCTGAACATGTGCAGATTTTAGAACCAATAATTTGTTAAAAGAATCATGAATAACTGCATAATGCAGTTGTACATTGTGCATACAGACAATCAGTAGTGGGAGAGGGAAACAAAGGCTATTATGTAAACGTCTTGTGTATCACATTCAAAGCAAAAGGTACAAATATATTATGCGGTTCTCAACATATAGTATGATTTACTCTAAAAGGAAAGCCCCTCATGCCAAATAATAGTAGGATTGCGTAATATCATACAGAAACAATTACATAGTGAGTAGATGGAAGTTTACCTTTCATCGTCACGGCCACACACATCCATTAGAATAGTCAGTCTTTTTGCTTTCAACACAAAGTCACTACACCATTAAATAGAATTAAGATACATCTATGAATAACAGGTAGGTATTCACTGGCTTTCAAGTTTCAACGATGACTGTTATATGTCACAATGTTTAGTAATGAACAGAAAATATATAAGTGAAAAATAAGAGAGTACCTGAAAGGTTCATCACCGATTCGTTTCACAACACCATCTGAATCATTGTAAATCACACATGACAAATCATTAAAACGTTCAATTCCAAACCAATTCGCCAAAGTTCTATCAAGTTCTTCATAAGACCCAATAACAGAAAGATCAAGAGTCCGGCCCACATCCTCAGATTCCAAAAACACTTCACAGTGATGGTCCCATGCAATCTCAATTGCTTTTTCATCTGATGAATGGTTAACCTGTGAACTTTGCTGGTCAATGTGTATTGGTTGACCAAATAGTAGAAAAATAGGTGTTTTTACTTTGTCTTCACTTTTGTCCAGTTTATAGCAAGAATTACCAATAGTCAGCAAGCATGATAAGTCATCATTGTTGCCATCAATGACACCATCAGGGTCTTTAGGTGAATCAAAGTGATTAGGAAAAAGGTTTAACTGAAGTTTGTGGGTTAGGTTAAGATCCGAAAATGGGATCTGAAATCGAGCATGCCTGGCTCCCTGTATGCCTGCAGGAAAACAACTGCTGGGCGTTTGGGGGTTAACCGAAAAGGATTGCGAAAGGGCAAAACCATCTTTTGGTAAATCTGGGGATTGGGGTAATCTTAGCTTCTTTCTGTGTGGAGAAAAGGGTGAGAGATGAACTAGTGGCATGTTTGACACTAATTCGACTAGCCATGGGCTTACACGCTTCACATTTTGCAACAGATCTGGCTCATCCCAATCAACCTACATCATATCATTTTTATTATTTATAATATTCTTAAAAAATGAAAACAAGGAAAATAAAGGAAAATCTGGCAAGATCTGATTTTGGTTGATTTGTTTCTTAATCAGTACACTCCATAAACCATGTGTAAGACAAGCTAAACAGCATGACTTCTAGTGCAGAAATTCTTTTTATATTAAGTTTATAAACAAGTATTAATCTAGTCCACAGTTCCCTCAGAACCATCTTTTGAGTCTTCATAGAAAATATTCTGCAAAAGAGCTTGCTAAGACTTCTAAATTTTAAAAAAAATACAATTAGAATTGAACTACTGAAGTTACCAGTTAATTTTAACAGTAAATGGAAAGATGAAAGTACTTTAATATATTAGGCTAAGTTTTGAAGGAATAAAGTCTCCAACCACCCAATCAACCAGTATTACAAAATTATTAAGCAGTCTCTATTTCCAACAAACCAGAGATAACTACTGAACATGAAGACTGAAGATGTAGCAAAAAGAGTTTTCATGATGCCAAACACCCTTCATGTCAGCGACAACAAATTAGTTATCTATAAGCAAACATACACGAGGGAATGACTGGATTCAGAGCAACAGTAAACAGTTATATCATATATGTATTATAAATCATAATAAAAACATCAATAACACATAAGAAAATGATACTTGGGAGGGTTAAAAAGTTAATTTACCTGTAGGAGACGCCATGGAGAATTAGGCCAAAAAAACGGGTCAACAACTTGAACAGAAGATACAGTTCCCATAAACCAACTTATACGTGATGAATCCTCTGTTTCAAAAGCCATTTTGAACCTCATTCCAACACACCATTGGACACACAATGCAGCGCTTAAAGAAGAAGCCTTCACAACAAACTCTGGAGTGCTTGCACGAGGATAATAAGTAACCTCGAATGTTTGACCATTTGCAGCAAGAGACGTAGCTTCAAGAACATCTTCAGGTGTCACTTTTCCCCTTCCACTAGAATTCATATTTCTACCATTTTTACCCATTTTATTCCCAGTTTCCCGAAAGAAGGAAGAACTCCAGCCTGATGTGGAATTGCCCCCACCAATTCCCGCTCTTTTAGCACGTCTAATTCCAACACAGAGTTCACCATTTTCTGCCCGCATGAACACAATGGAATCACCAGCAACAAGCCTTTTTAAGTTCACAAAAGTACTCCATCCAGTGGTTAACAGATGTCTCCGTGGTGTCCCTCTATATATATGCCTAAACTTCCAAATTTCACCATGAACATCCCTAGCTACTACTGTTTGAACCGGAGGGTCTGCTGAATAATCCAATTTAGGGAAAATCGTCTCTGCACAGTACCGAGGGACAGAAAAACCTCCACCATTGTTTGCATCAGACTGTGTCAATGTTTTTGCAAAAGATGAAGGCTTATCAGAAGGTTCAGAAATAGTATAAGTTTCCATCAAGTTCCTTTCATCATCAAAATTGTCAAAGCTGATGTTGTTTCCAAGTGGACTCAACATAATCTTAGCATAAACCTCATCAGTTTCTGAATCTGCCATGAACTTGACATCAATCACCCTGCAAAGGATGAAAGGGGGAACTCTAGGCATCCCAGAAAAATCTACATTCATATGCGTGTGTTCAGCATGGCCTTGCGGAAAGTAAAACACCTTTGAATTCGGTAAAGACATCTGAGTCATCCCACCAGCACAAGCATGCCATAATCGAGAGTCCACACTCCTCTCTACCTCTTTCATACTTTTTAATAGCAGGATAACTAAGATCAAAACAGCAGTTGTACGTTGTGTAGGCTATTTAGCTTCTAAATGCTGTAAGCAGATAAAATAGTGAACAATTAAGCTAGATTCAAACAGTTTCTACGAATATAACAAGTGATATGCAAAAACAACACCACATTAACACCAGGATAGCTAAGATCAAAAGAGCAGTTGTACTTTGTGTAGGCTATTTAGCTTCTATATGTTGTAGGCAGATCAAATAGTCAACAATTAAGCTAGATTCAAACAGTTTCCACGAATATAACGAATGATACGCAAAAACAACACCACATTAACAATCATCCATTCATCCTACCTACCACAGGTGAAACAGTACTCACTTACACAGTACTCGTTATCAAAACAACTATACAGAAAACGGAAAAACAGTTACCTCCAATGGAGGTCACAAAACCAGAACCTAGTGCAAATTTCGCCGGAAATCATATAATCACAAAGTAATGAAGTATATCCGCATATCTCGTCAATTAAACCCTAAGTAGAGATAAAACTAGAAACCGATTCCGTAATCTAAATTCGCTAACCTCAAATCCGCGCTATTAACTTCCTACTCCAATGTCAGGACGAGATATCGATTGGAAGTAACCGCAATTCACACACATTCAACAAAACATCTGTTCGAATCACGAGTTTAGCACCTGAAGGAACCGCCGGAGAAATCACTCAATCGTTCATTTCGTCGCCTGCACTGGCCAATTACAGCACCAAATCAGTTAGAAACTTGAGAAAACGGATCGAATTGACGAATTGTAAGATGACGGCCATCAGTAGAGAGAGATTTAAGCAAAAAAA
The DNA here is from genome assembly GCA_039602395.1 of Deinandra increscens subsp. villosa. Classification (NCBI taxonomy): domain Eukaryota; kingdom Viridiplantae; phylum Streptophyta; class Magnoliopsida; order Asterales; family Asteraceae; genus Deinandra; species Deinandra increscens. Next base: position 2,191,378 of record JBCNJP010000003.1, on the reverse strand, counting down.
CAAACAAAACAAACCGAAAAGGAAATCAACAGGCGAGAAGAGTGATGAGAGAGAGATAGAGAGAGAAGAGTGGCCATGGCAGATACCTCCATAACAAAGAGCTACAGCATTCTCTCTCTCTAAGTTTTCTCTCTCTAAAACAGACAGTCTCTCTCTGACCCTACCTGCATATGTAAAATTTGTTTCTTCTCATCAAATTTTCCCTCTTCTAAATAATTCTATAAACTTTTACTTCTTTTGTAATTGTACATATTATAAGTTTTTGCTATGTGTTGATAAATTTATATTTTATAATTTATAATAAGTTAATAACTGAATTTGTTGATGTAAAGTAAGTTTGTTAGGGTGTGTTATACTCATATTTTAGTATTTGTTAAACACAATGATATTATTATATTAGTATACTTTATACTTGTTTTTTTGTTCTTTTAATATATTTTTTTCTCCCTAGTGTGATATTAGTATCTTCGAACATATATTATACTTATTTTTTCTTTTACCATTCGTGGGACTGAAGACAACTGGACCAGTTAGGTATATGTATTATTTTATACATAAACGCATTTAAGTTTTAATAAGGTTATTTCTAATAATAATAATAAATAATAAATGGTATTTAAAAAATGACATCCCATCTTTAACCCACAGTTTAAAGCCATATCAATATGGTTGGTTATTAGGTTTCAAAAATAATTTTTCTAAAAAAAAAAAAAGAGTAACATAGTTTTAAATAAAGCTTATAAGATAATAAATATCTTGTTAATGATTATGAGTTATGAACCCTTCTAAGGTTATTCTTAGGTCATGGAGCCTCTATGTTGGACGTTTTGTGACATATGTCGTTCTAGTCAACAAGTGGTTTAATGATAAAAATGGTATAGTCATAACGTCCTATAACGCTTCTCTAATTATTACATAATTATATATATTTGTATTTTATTTGAAAAAGCTTACACAAAAAACGTATATGAATAATATTATGATATGAGTATTATGAGAATGAAATATAAAAGTGAAATATGATAATGCGATGATAAATAATAAATAACATAACGAAAAGTAAAAAAAATTTATATAATATTATATGACCTTTGGATTTAATGAAAATAGATAATAAATAGTCTTAAAGTTGTCAGCTTTGAGACCACAGTTACCTTTGTCACCTTCTGTCTTTGCAATTTGTTTTTATTGCCTATTTATTTCCCTTTTGCAGCAAGGAAAGGTTGCAAGACATCATACATGTCATTAAAGATTCACATCTCTCTTACTATTTCATATTTTAAAAATTAAAGTTTCACTTTATTTATTTCTTAGGCTATTAGTAGTCATGAAGTTTTATCTTTAGACATTTTTTGATATGTGACATCTTAGTCACTAAGGTTAATTGCAATGGTTTCCCCATTTCCCCAATCCCCACTCCATTTTTGGTGCCACCTCATCATTCCCCACCCCTTCCCATTTTTGCCCATTTTAATTGCAATGGTTTCCCCACTCTCCCACTCTCCCAAACACCCCATAAAAACCTTCCCAATCCCCACTCTCTCTCTTTTCCCCGTTTTTTTCTTCTCAAGGTCGGGACCCCAAACCCCTTCCCCGATCGGGGACCCCGAGACACCCGCAATGGTGTTCCCGAGCACCCCGATCCCACCGAACTCCCCCGAACCCTCCCCGATTCCTCCTCCCCGAAACCATTGCAATTAACCTAAGAGAGTTCATGATAAAAATATGTGTAGTCGTTAACTTTCATAATATATCCTAATTATTATTCAATTATATTATTTTATTTAAAAAAAACACATTCTAAAATCTCAACCAATTAAAAAACCTTCAAAAAACAACCAATCACTAACCATTTTCACCGGCACCATGTTTATAACGTGAGAAGTAAAATTTTGCCCCACAACGGCCCCGTGGGCGGTGTTGGGTCGCTATAGATGCGTCATTTTGGCTTTTTTATGTCCACTACACTCAGCCTTAGTCTTTAGTGTTTTTTTATATTTGATTATTATTATTATTTCTCTTTAAATAAATTAATTATTTTATATTTTTTATCAGGTGAATATGAGCGGTACGTAAAGAGAAAATATAATTTAAAAGTTATTATTTAATTGAATATCATATGGGCTTGGAAGAATATCATGTGGTTGCGGGAAGGTCGGAAATGTTTCCTTGTAAGCTTTCAATTACGGGAGTTTGAAAGAATATCATAGTGGCTTACATGGAATTGAAGAAAAGAGGGGTGAACATGGATGAATTGATGTGCACTGTGGAAGGGCAATGGAGGTGGTTTGATGAGGATGGCATTGGGTATTCGGCAAAAGGGGTTAGGAGGTTGCTGGAAAATGTTAATCAGGAGCATGGTGTGTCCGAATAGGTGTGGAACAAGCTTGTTCCGCTGAAAGTTAACCTTTTGGTTTGGAGGGCTCGTATGGACCGCATTGCCACGTTGGATGCCCTAAGCTATCGTGGTGTTCATGTTGATTCTTTGTTGTGTAGGTTGTGCAGAGACGGTAATGGGTCGGTAACACATTTGTTTACCGGATGTGGTTTCACCATGGTCGTTTGGCAATGGGTTACGAGATGGCTTAAAATTCCGGAGTTTTTTGCTTTCTTGATAGTTGATGTGCTAAACTTGCATAAGCAGGAGGGTTTTGCCGAGGCTAGGAAGGAGCTTATTCATAGCGTGATGCTTGTGACATGTTGGAGCATTTGAAAGAAACGAAGTGTTCTTTAAAGGGAAAGATCTGGCGGTGACGAATGTTATTAGTAACATAAAAAGTTGGTGTAATCTTTGGTGTTGTAATAGAAGTAGGAAGGGGATCGATTGGCACACAATATGTGTATGTTCTAATTATTTTTTGGCGGGCCGTCCTAGCATCTTGCTAGTGTCGTGTTTGGTGTTTGGGTATTGAATAAAATTGCCGTTCTAAAAAAAATTGAATAGACATAACAATATAGAATATAGTGCAAGATTTTTTTTTAGAAAAATAAGATATAAACTTAAAAAAAAAATAGTTTTTTAGTTGAATTATTATTAAATATGAATAATTAATGAGATGTGAATGCTCTTAACATGCCAAAGGACTTTAATTAGTTGTTCATGTTGCTTGTTAATAAATACTTTGAGTTATTATAGTTTATATGAATAATTAATGAGATGTAAATGCTCCTTTTTCGTCGGTTTTTTAACCTTCAAATTATAATAAATACTTTGAGTTATTATAGTTTATAAAAAAAATAGTCCGTATAAATAAAACCGGAGAAGACTTGTATGGTTTATATTAGTTTTTTTATTTCACGATTCCGTTTAGATTTTTGATAATTAAAAATCTATCGGTTTCCTCAAGTTCTAGTTTTTTTTTAATAACGATTTCTCAGTCGAACCTGATGTTCAGCCCACCACGATGACTCGGTGTCTCCGAGAGTGTCTCAAGTTTGCAGGTACGAGCGATTCAGGACACCACCTCCTTGCTCCAGTTCGGGAGAAAACCCGGCATGCGACTAGCCATCGATAAAACCCCCATCCCCAAAAATTCAAACCTGAATCGCCAAAGCTTCCTATATCAAGGTGTTAAAAAGTTATTTTTTTTAATTGTGGCAGAGCTTGAATTTTATCATAGACAAATATGCGTATTTAGAACAACATTACATGGGTGTATTTTAGTCTTTTCAAAAAGAACAAATCAATACATGATTATCTATATTTTTACCTTTTAGTAAATCATCGAAATTAGAATAAACCGAGAAACCGAACTGTACTTGTATTCAAATAAACCGATTCGTATTAATTTGGATTACGATTTAGTTTCAAATCGTATTCGAATTTATATACGGTTGATGGATATTTGGTTTTTTATTCGTCTTATTCGGTTATCCATTTAAACCGTACAAGATTTTTATCTTTTTTAGTTTTATAAACTATGTAAATATGTAGTGCTAACATTTAAAATATTTAAAATTTCAAACATTTAGCCCACCTATTAGTCTAAAGGTCCATAGTCTACTGTTCAAATGCTAATATTTTTATTATTATTTTTTATTCGGTTTTATTTGGTTTATTTGGTTGAATACAGTTTTATCCGAAACAGAACCGAACTGAATACGGTTGAATATGGTTCGGTTTGAAACTTTTCCCATACGGTTCGATTCGGTTCGGTTTACAGATATACTAAAAAAAGTGTCAAACCAAATACATCAAACCGTTAAACATTCCTTACAAACCTTTTGTACAATGCTCGAAAATCTTAGAGATGCCCATATCTTTAAAACTATGTGCATCTAATCAGCAAAAAAGGAGGTGAGCACCTTTCACTTGTGATGGAGAAGAGATTGTCTTTTCTAAGTTAATATCACACTCACCATGACTTTTCTTCGAGTTATGCCTTCCACACAATTCAAAGACTGAAATGATACAATATTGTTCAGACAATCTAACTTTTAACTCACTATTTCATCATCATCATAATATGGAATATCTTCATAACTCAATTGATATTATTGATAATCTAAGTTACATTTACATATGTAGATAGAGAGTGAAAATAAACATCTATGAAGGAATTATAATTTCCAAAGTGATTTTCTCATTCATTCACCTTACAATATATAGGACCCATAATTACAAAAGGAAACCTATACAAATGACTAGAATACAATTTACCATATATACAATATTCTAGTCTATTACACCCCCGCAGTCGAAGCGGGAGGAGGCCGTATGCTGAGACTGGAGCGAAAATCCTCGAAAAGCACCCGTGGCAATCCTTTAGTGAATATATCCGCTATCTGAAAACGTGTCGGAACATGAAGAATACGGACGTGACCACGTTGAACCCGTTCACGAACAAAATGAATGTCTAGCTCAATGTGTTTAGTGCGTTGATGATGAACAGGGTTACCCGATAGATAGATGGAGCTGATGTTGTCACAATACACAATGGATGCGCGTGTCATCGGGACATGAAGCTCAAGTAGAAGATTGCGCAACCAAGACAACTCTGCCACCACATTCGCAATGCCACGGTATTCAGCTTCGGCACTGGAACGAGAAACTGTTGTTTGTCGTTTAGAGGACCAAGACAACAGATTGTTCCCGAAATACACGCAATAACCAGAAGTCGAGCGCCGGGTGTCAGGGCATCCAGCCCAATCAGCGTCAGTGTAAGCCAACAGATTCGAGCAAGAGGAACGACCCAGCGTTAGCCCGAAGTGGAGTGTGCCCTGAAGATAACGAATAATACGCTTCAAAGCGTTCCAATGATCAACCCGAGGAGCATGCATGTGCATGCAGATCTGCTGAACAGCATAGGTAATGTCGGGCCTGGTGAAGGTGAGGTACTGGAGCGCCCCGGCCAAGCTCCGATAGAGAGTGGGATCGTCAAACACTGGACCCGAATCAGCCCCCAACTTGGGGTTAGTGTCAACCGGGGTGGCCACGGGATTACAGGTATGCATGCCGGCACGGTCGACGATATCACGGGCGTAGGATGACTGAGACAGGAACATTTGATCACCGGTGCGAGTTACGGAGACGCCTAAGAAGAAGTTGAGAGCACCAAGGTCTTTCATGGCGAACTCGCGAGAAAGAGCAGTCATGATGGTGGAGCGGAGGTGCTCAGACGAAGCGGTAAATATGATGTCATCCACGTAAATAAGAAGATATGCAATGTCTTGGCCATGTTTGTAAATGAAGAGAGAATTGTCACACTGACTCTGAGTGAACCCCAAGGTGAGAACATAATCAGTAAATCGCTGGTACCACGCACGAGGCGCTTGCTTGAGGCCATACAGAGACTTTTTCAGGCGACACACATGGTCGGGGAGATCGCGATGCCGAAACCCCATTGGTTGGTGCATGTAGACAGTCTCATGAAGATTACCATGTAAGAATGCGTTGGAGACGTCCAGCTGATTAATTGCCCAAGAATGTGATAATGCTAACGAGAGGACCGTCCGTATAGTGGCAGGCTTAACCACCGGGCTAAACGTCTCACCACAATCGATCCCTACCTGTTGTGTTCGGCCATCACACACAAGACGCGCCTTGTAACGCTCCAAAGTACCATCCCCCCTGTATTTATGTTTAAACAACCAAATGCTGCGAACAATATTCATATTATCATGACGTGGAACCAGTTCCCAAGTCTCGTTCTTAATAAGGGCATTAAACTCGTCGGCCATAGCACGTTGCCATTCAGGAGAGGACAAGGCGGCTTTGGGATTTTTAGGGAGTGGAGCAATGGAGGAGGTGTGAAGGTTGAAAGGCTGTTTCGGTTTAGTGATTCCGGACATGGAACGGGTACGCATAGTGCGTTGAGGGGGTTGGGACGCTACAGGAGACGGAGCAGGAGTGGGGGACGGATCCGTCAATGGTGTAGACGGACCGGCAGGGGTGGGGTGATCCGTAGGTGTGGGGGGGGGGGGCGGAGGGTGGCGGCTGGGCCGTAGGTGGCGGGTGGTGATCCGTGGATGACGGAAAGGTAGAGAAGGTGGGCCATAGGGAAGGGTGAAGCGTTTCCGTGAGGAAACGATAGGAGTCGGCAGGCGGAGCCGGGGAACGGTGTTTATAGGGGAACACCGTCTCATCGAACACGACGTGACGGGAAATGATGATGTGGTTGGTGGACAAGTCAAGGCACTTGTATCCACGATGATGGGGAGGATATCCAAGAAAGATGCACGGACGAGAGCGTGGGTCAAGTTTGTGTATGGAGGTGGGTGGGAGAAGAGGAAAACAGAGGCATCCAAACACCCGTAGGTGAGTGTAGGAGGGGTTGCGGTGATAGAGTAACGAGGTGGGGGTTTGATAGTGACGTAATTTGGATGGGAGTATGTTTAAGATGTAGGTCGCCATGTCAAGGGCATGGTGCCAGAAAGTAGGTGGTAGAGAAGCATGAGCAAGAAGTGTGCGAATTATGTTGTTAATTGAACGAATGGTTCGCTCGGCCTTACCATTCTGTGAAGATGTGTGCGGGCAAGAAAAACGAAAGGACATGCCATTTTGGCGACAAAAGTTTTCAAAATTAGCATTGGCATATTCCTTTCCGTTATCACACTGAAATTGTTTTATTTTCTTTTCAAATTGGGTGTGTATTAGTGTGGAGAACTGAGAGAAAGTAGAGAACACATCAGATTTTTTACAAAGGGGATATGTCCATAAGAAATTAGTGCATTCATCAATAAATAAAATGTAATAACGATGCCCAAGTGTACTCAAGATAGGAGATGTCCACAAATCACTATGTATAATGTCAAACGGATTACACACAATGGAACTAGAAGAAATGAAAGGAAGACGCACACTTTTGCCAAAAACACAAGATTGACAAACGTCTTTGTTTATTTTTCCATAATTAATAGAACTAAAATTCTTGAGATGCTGCAAGAGATCTGGGCCTGGGTGACCGAGACGTTGGTGCCATAAGAGGTGTGATGAGGCAAGAAAAGTTGATGGAGACTTGAGATAGTTGAGAACTTGAGGATGGAGCGGGTAGAGATCCCCCGAGCTATTGCATCGTAGGATAGGAGCCCGGGTCTTGAGGTCCTTGACACAAAAACCAAACGGATCAAACTCAATTGAAATCAAATTATCTGTAGTTAAGCGGCGAACAGAAAGCAAATTTTTAACAAGTTGAGGTGCAAGAAGAACATTGGTAAGGTGTAAGGGTGGATAGGGGTGGGGTAAGGTGTGATTACCTTGTCCTGTCACTGGAATAGTCATGCCATTACCAACAGTTATATTTCGTAAAATGCCAGTGTTAAGAACAGACGAGAGATTACCTGGATTATTGGTCATGTGATTTGTAGCTCCCGTGTCAAGGTACCAATAGTTATCCGGTGGATTCAGAGTCACGGAGTACATGGCCGGATCCAAGTTTGTGGGAATCTGAGCACCATAACCTGCAAAATACGCCTGAGATGGACGAGGGCCGAGGATACCGGCTGCGGGATTCGGTGAAGTAGTAGGATACGGGCAGGGGGGGCGCTGCTGCCATGCAGGCTGGAGTGGGCCGGCCCACGTGTAAGATGGGGACCATGGGTTGTGCGGGCCTGCAGTAAAGACCCCATTTGGGGCGATCGGGCTATTGAAGGAACTGGGCCTGGCAAAGTTGGGCTGGCCACGCCGATTGTTCTTGCCTTTGGGCCGAGACCGCCCACGGTTGCGATCAGTGTATGGCTGGCCGATCTGCGGTGGGGGTGGCGGCTGGGACGGGTTGGCAGTCGCCTGAAGGGCAGCACCGGCAGCCTGCGCCGAGTGAAGAGCCGCACTTGTCTTGCGGGTTTCTTCCAACAGAAGCTTGGAACGGGCCACCTGAAAATCCGGCAGAGGGTCACTTTGTTGTATCAGCATGGCGATGCCCTCGTATTGTTCAGACAGCCCAGAAACGAGTTGAAGAACAAGTCGCTGATTAGAGACCGGAGCCTCCAATCCCGACAACTGATCAGATATGTCTTTCAATTCTTGACAATAAGCGGTGATACTCGGAAACTGTTCTAGCCGCGTATTGCAGAGTTTCTGATTCAGTTGGAGAGTACGAGTAGCCTTGTTATTCTGGAACATGTCGGCGAGGATTGTCCAGGCTTCATAGGCCGTAACGTCTTTCTTCAGAACATTCGTCAAGAGGTTGTGGTCTATGGTGCCATAAATCCACGTGAGAACAACAGCGTCCAGCCGCTCCCATTCCTCCTCAGCCTTCTCGTGAGCAGCCTTGGCTGCGGCTTCGGTAGGGACAGGAGTGACAACACGGGGTTTGAGATGTGCGGACACTTGATGAGCGCGACATGCAGTCTTGAAAAGTTCCGACCACATCCCGTATTGATGTGTGCCAAGTTCCAACTTAATGGGGATGATGGTGCGGACGTTGGTAACCGCAAGCGGGGGATGAATCTTGGAATCCATGGCAGAACGGAAGCAAAGGAGGAGAAGAAACAAAGAGTAGGGGGAGGGCAGTCGGCCGATTATAGCCGGCGGCAGGGTGGGGACGAATTAGGGTTTACTGGGGGGAGAAGGATCGATATGGAAGTGATACCATGAAGGAATTATAATTTCCAAAGTGATTTTCTCATTCATTCACCTTACAATATATAGGACCCATAATTACAAAAGGAAACCTATACAAATGACTAGAATACAATTTACCATATATACAATATTCTAGTCTATTAATCTATACATCTAATATGTCCATAGGCTCTACTAATTAACCTTGATCTAATAATAGTTTAATATATAATACTCTAATAGTGCTATATATCTATAATTACAAAGATTATATCACATTTTACCATATTACCCATTTTGCGGTACTCTCACCATGGTTATTGCAAGTCTAAAGACGTTTTAGTATCATGTGTATGCTATTACACTAGTCATGTGAAATTTTACAAATACTATATACACATATTCTCGTTATTACCACGCCATATATTAAGCTGTCAAATTTCTCTCCATAACGTGCGTCAATACACATCCAAACCATACCTACACGTACTCGGTTTACTTTCAGATTCGAAACCCATCATGTAATTACCTAAAAGTACATGCTACATAAAACGTGTACAATGTTAATTTATTTTTTTTAATCGGCAAATTTGATTATTGACGGGTCACGACATCACATGATCATCTTCATTCCCCATGATGATTATTGTTTAGGAACTCACTTACTCATGATGATAGGCATTATTATTGGATGGGTGGCTTGTAGGCAAATCCCAAACCGTTCTGTTATGTTCTGTGCACCGGAGATATACTAGGCCATAAGGAATGCTCCGCCTCAAACACCATCAACGCATTTTGAGCACTATGGTTGTGGTTGAGATGTGAACTCTATAGTTAAGCGTGCTTGAATCTGAATGGCAGCAATTGAAGGATGAGTGACCAACTGAGAAGTTTTAACTCGAGCAATATTGTGTTTGAATTTTGGGAGAAAAATAGTGAAAAATGGGTTTTTTCACTAAGTGTGAAAATAAGTTTTTCACCAACTTTGGACAGATATAAAATGCATGTAATTGCGATTAATGCATATGTACTTTCTGGGTTTGTGTACTACGTTGTGAGAGCTTTTCAACGCACCAAACCGCGTCCAAAAAGGAACTCTGATTTAAGATATCGATATGTTTAAGGCTGAGGTTTCAAAGCTATCAAAGCTGCGAAAATATAGTAAAAATGAAGTCGAACTTATACCACAAGATTGAAGACATGTTCATGTGTAGATTAACAATGGCGTGCGATGCATGAGGTATTCCTGTCAAATATGAGCTCGAAAACAGGGAACTGCCGTCAAAAATTTAGGTTGTGACTTGTGTATTTTGCAACAATCCAAAAGAATCTACAAATCACTCATTCATTGAATGCTTCTTTAGTAAACGTATTTGGGAGAAGATAAAAGAGTGGTGCAAATGTGCAAGGTGATGAACTATATTCAATGTTTTAAAAACTGGTTTTTTAGTTGAACTGAAAAAAATTTCGGGGCCGGTTCGATCGGTTGGACCGGCTAGAAGATTTATATATAATTTTTAATAAAAATGTTAATAAAGTTGTACACTCCAACAAAAATAGTTAAAATACAATTATAATCTACTAAAAAATAATACCAAATAAGTATTTCACAAGAAAATATAAGTTTTAAACATTAAAAAATAACAATAAAATTAAAAAAAAAAAGTCGGAAAACCGGTTGAACCGGAAAACCGGAAAACCGCCCGTTTTGAAACGGTTCGGTTATGTCCAAAAAACCGGAGATTAGAAAACCGGTATGAGGACCAGTTGACGGTTGAACAGGTTTCTAAAACATTGACTATATTTAGGAAACTCCATTAAGGAAACTTTAATGGCGAAAGCAAATATTGTGGGAAAGTCTATTTACCGGAAAACCGTTATGAAAATTGTCGTAACGACTATTTGTATAGTTTAAAGGGCTAGAAACAAACGAGGAGGTTTTTGAAAATAGGATGTGACGAGCGAAGAACTTGTAGAAGACATTAAATCTACCTTTTTTTATGGATAAAGAGCCGGTCCAACCGAAAATCTTTAGATATAAATACTTGAAAATCTGTCTCTACGTTATTCTAAACTTTTATATTTTCGATTCTAGCTTCTTGCTAGTGTCTTTCTAATAAGATTTTCTAATGTTGCCGTTAAATGAATTAAAAAAAATGTATAGTAATAATTTGTTTTAAATGAAAGAAAAGAAATAAAATGAAATATTGGAATTGGGTGGTGGGGAATGGGTGCGTGCAAAGAGGGGGAGGATATTCCGTTGGGAGCATTCACGCAACACTGACGGACCACCTTCTTATTACCCTCTCTGCCCCTATGTCACGTCGCTTTCTTTCAACCCTTTCTTATTTTCCTGCTTTTTTTTCCTTCCAAATTTTAATTACCCTCAAAAAAAAAAAATTAACGGAATGTCACAGAAAATTCGGAGACTATTTATATCAGTTGACCTCATTCCAGGGAAAATCCACCTCCGGGAGCGGCCGGGTGGTAAAACCTGGGAGCTCAGGGATCGACCTTGTGACATTTGAGCCCCAAGTCTCCCCTCATCGCCAATACCCCTTACAAAGTGTTGCCCGTAAGAATCGAACTTGTGTCTCAAGTAGAGAACACATGTTTTCTACCACTACACCACAATGGAAGTTTTTTCTTAAAAAAAACTTTTTTAGTTTTCTTCTATATGCGTCGTGAAGATCACGTGCAGACATTTAAGTCTACAAATTGTTTGTTTTTTAGAGACGTTTCATTACAAAATGTATGCGGCCCAACCACTTGTAACATATTTTAACCTCTTTAAACCGTCGTCCCATTTCACTGGCGGTCGTCCTCAATTCCGTCGTCATCTTCAAGAAAACAAACAGTCTTATTCTTACAGATTGCCGAGGTTTGATCCATCTCTTCTTCAACAGATGTGGTCCGCAAACTGCAGACATATTAGCTCTTAAAAAACAAATTGCACCATAGGTGCGATGGGGATTTGCTCGTGTATATATGCTTTTTTTTATTATTCTAAATAATTTATGGTATACTAATAATATTAAAATTAAATAAGTATCGAACATGTTATTTTATTGAAACTTGCAGAAGTTCAACTAACAAAAAAGTGACATCATGTAATCGTAAAATAAAGTCGCAAAAGAACAATAAGTATGTTGTCAAATTTGTCTTTTTATTGACTCATAAAAGCTAGCAAAGGATTTTTATTTTTTAGTGTAGTCATTTTCTGGTTTAAAATAAAAACGAAAAGGGAAAAAAGGGGAATAAAAAAACAAGTGAAGAACTTCAACTTGTAGCGTAGAGTTTGGAATTATACTTTATATGTGTTTGTCGTTGGTATCTCACGGGTATATAAAAAAGTGATGTTAATGAAAATAAATTGTCGTAAATAAATTGCAAATACAAAAAGCCTACATGGCTACGTAACAATGTTAGAATTAGAAACATATCGTTCAAACTGTTGAATATAACCTATAAGTTATGTTACACGATTGTTTATATTATACCACCTAACTTTTATGTTACGGATAAAAACCAAAGAATAAGACAAAAAAATAATGTAGCAAAAGTGTAGAAAAAACTAAAGATTGTGGGAGTGAAAATTGTAATGAGAAGTAAACCTCAAAGAAAAACTTTGTATCTTTCCATGTGTTTAATGCTTTAATGTTTAATACACGTTTATATCCTTCATACATATATAGAAAAAGGAAAAAATATCAGCCACTTAAATAATATTATTGCTATAGCTACCCACATTAACTTTGTTTATATATGAATGTGTGAAGAGACTCACTAGACTAGGAACCTAATCTGGTTTAATTGTGTTTTTAAATTATAAACAAATACTTTATTAAAATAGGCCAGCAAGAAGCTTGACAACAAGAAAGTTTACAACAAATAGATTATATAGCGAAATTGCACCAACCCGACCGCTTAAAATCTTTTGTAACATATTAATAACAGTTTCCAAAATGATCGTAAAAACCTTATAACATCGTAGCTTCATTACAGAAAGAAAGAGAATTCCTCTGTGATCATCATCCTGAGTGAGAATAAGTACGTGTTTAACTAGATGTGGTTGCCTGGTTCGATGTGGCTATCGGCTATCAGAGATGTGAGTTTCCCAGTAAGACCATAACCAATTTTATTTAATATATACATCTTTAATTCCATTAGTTCCTACGTATTCATACATTTTATGGTTCGTTCCACGTTATCAAGACTTTGTTAAACTTTTTATATAATTTAGATCCTTAAAACCTAAACCTAACCCAAATTGGACGGGTCTAACACCATATCTTTTCTAATCGTGCTTAAGGCGAATCATGTCAAGCTTTAGCTCTCTCATTTTGAATGTTTTGATTAACATTTTCTAAAGTAAAAAAGACAATAAACAATGATCAAAAGTACAACAAGAGGATATTATTGTACTTGGTAAACCAGAATTTTTGTTTCAAAATTATTAATAATAATTACATTATAGAGTCCAATTGTCAATTGATATTGCATTATTTTGAGACATACAATCAAATGTATTGTCGTTTGGCTTTATTAATTGGCTCAAACGCAACTACATTGTACAATAATGTCCACACTTAATAATGGGATAATGATAATATTTTTATATAGGACTTGTTTTATTTCAAATAGCAATTATGCTGAGTTTACTCCAATTATGCTCCACAAGCAATAAATTCGTCTTTTATAAATGATATAAGTTTCAATTAGACTTAATTACACATAACGTCTCTTTCTAACTCTAAATCTTAGGTATCGGAAATTATGGATCTTGTTTTTGTTATTCACTCAAAATTATAAAATTGCGTGGATGGAAAGTATGAACTTTAAATTAATTGTGACAATTAGTCCAAATTGAGACAACTGTGGGTTCTGTCTTGAGTGTATATATATATATTTTTTAATATTTGTTTTTGCTTCCTACTTTTTTTTTTTTTGCTTTTAAAACGTACACTCATTTTAGGATGAAATCATAACAGTTTGAATGAAGATTAGAGATTAGAGAATATCTTTTACAGCTTGTGGTAGTGGTAGAGGGGTAACCAGACTGGTTTAAAAATCAGATTTTACCTTGCATGTAAACCGGTTTGTACTGATATTGCTTCGGTTTTTATCAAACCGCTAGTTTGATTCCAGTTCCTCTCCTCACCTAAATACTAGTTCCTACCTGAACCGGTTCGTAATGTTTAAAAAAGGAAGGTTAATATAATCGTTTTTTTACCGTTGGACCATTTTTTTTTCTTTTTTCCACCCTCAAGTTAGTATAAATGATCACGACACTTTCAACTTTTTTCTACTTTTTTATATCTTAAAAACACTCAAATTTCTTTGAAGTCTCAAACTATCTAACCTTTAAATGGTTTCATCTTATTACAACGAATAGCAACCAAATATTTGGTGCAATTTTGATTTATGTGTAATGGACTGATGACTACTGTCCAAACAAAGCACGTAGGTTGTGTCACAATTTTTCAGACGGATGCAAATCCAACATTGAGAAACCATTTTAAGAAAACATATTGTCAAATGTTAAAGATCCTTCGGGTTGAGGTCAAGCTTCAATGACAAGTGACGGAAATGTTTGACTTATGACGTTGAATCGGCTCACTTGATGGGTGCATTTTAAGGTCACTATATTTCATATCAATTCTATTGAAAATGCACGGGTATGATTACAAAGTATACTACTTTAAAATGCCTTTTTTTTTCTAGGTTTTGAAGAACGAGTTAATTTGGCGTAATTAAGTTGAATATGAGACAACAAGATGATATTGATCAAGTGAGCTAGACCACAAATAATTACGCATTTGCTCGGGTTTAAATCTGAGACCTCCTTAAATGATGCATCTAGAGGCAATGTAGTATTCAAACCCTTGTTACCTATAAATTGGTTGGAGTAATATAGAGTAAAAAGAAAAGGGAAAAATCTACTATATAATAAACAAAAATCATTAACGTCACATGTTATCTCCGGATTCCTTTCATCAAAATTCTCCGGCATCTCTATCTATTAAATACCAACCCTCTCTTCTATTAAATACTAATGATTTTAAATAATTAAATTAGATAATTAAATATAAAAAAATATAAATCTTCATATTTTCTAATAATTTTTTGAAAACTTAATAAATTATAATAATATTTTTAGTATAATTTCTAATTCTTAAATTATCATTAGTTGTTATTTATATTTTTAAATATTCATTATTTCTCATTTCGCGATTGTATGTTTAAAAAAGTTTCATTATTTATTAAACATTTACATTTAAACTTATACTTAAAAAAATATAATAGTAATAATAATAATAAGGAAAATTGGATTTTAATAATATGAGTTTTAACTCATTGACGGATAATAATACAAGTTTCAAAGTTGGCGTACAATAATACCAATTAACCACTTGGGTGTCTAGAATGATACACCGTTAGATTGTCACTAACGGGGTTAGTCCCATGCTGACGTGGCACTCAATGAGGGACTCTTTTTATAATTCTTAAAAATGAAGGGCTGGTTTTGTAATACCTTCAAAATTGAGGGCCTTATATAAAATTAAAAAAAACCCAATTAAGACTTATCCTCCCACCGACTCTGTTCCCGTAGTCACTTCCACCGTCACCACACTCCGTTCCCGTAGTCACTTCCACCGTCGCCATCACCAACACCCGACCCAAAACCACCGCCATCTCGTCTCCATTCCCCGTCGCCTTAACCGACCATCACTCCATTCCCGACGTCACCGAATCCAGTACATCCACCGACTCCGACGACGGTCCGAGCGTTTCTCGGTAAATGATCCGAGTAGGAGCCGAGGGACGTGACGAAGGCGAATTTGACGAAGCGGTTCGTCTTCGAGTGAGGTTGCTGTTGCTGCTCTGTTGCTGTTGTCCTGACGGAGGAGCCACGGCTGAAGGTTTTATCAGGTCGGAGTCGGGTTGAGGAAAGGGACGAGAGGGGGGAGCTGGGTTTCGTGATCAGAAATTCAAGGGAGCAAGAGAGACGGGTGTACGGTTTCACCGGAAAAAAAATCGATTAGGGTTTGGACGGCGGCGAGGGTTGTGCGTCGCGGGAAAACGTGGTCGCCGGAGGAGGTGGAGGAGACGACGATGGGAGGCCGGCAAGGACAACTTTGTTTTTTTTGTTTTTTTTCTTTAATTATTTTAGAGAAATTTCAAAACCAGCCCTTCATTTTTAAGAATTACAAAAATAGTCCCTCATTGAGTGCCACGTCAGCAGGGGTCTAACCCTCTTAGTGACAAACTAACGGTGTATCATTCTAGACACCCAAGTGGTTAATTGGTATTATTGTACGCCAACTTTGAAACTTGTATTATTATCCGCCAATAAATTAAAACTCATATTATTAAAATCCAATTTTCCTAATAATAATAATATACAAAGTTAATAATTATATTATTTTTTAAGATATCCCATGTAATACACGGGTTTGTATAACTAAAGGTGCAGAAATGAGTTTAAAACAGTAAAGGATTAATGCTTAAATCGGCTAATGTCCTAAGTCGTTAGTTTACTAACCGGTTAATGATGGAAAAATCACTAACCGGTCAAACCGGTTAGAAATTAGTGAATGTTATTAAAAAAATTAACATTAAAAACATTATATAAACTAATTAACATACTTTTTTCATTTATTTAAAAAAAAAACTAAAAACATTACAAATATAAAGTGGTTCAAGATAAATGATTACAAATATTGATCTTTTTAAAACAAAATAGTAAACAACTAAACATTCTAAGTCGAAACTCATCTAATCATTTGAGTTCGAGTTCATTGTGTCGCCGACGTCGTAGCTCTTCTTGCAATAGTTTTGTAAATGAAGTCACAAATTGGAGTTACTTTGAAAAAGTGTCCACAACTCTTGCACCAAGCATTCGTGAGACTGTTTTACAACAAACACAAGTCGGATAGGCAAAACAACATGGGGTCTCTCTTGGTTGGTAAGTTCTTTACCACGGTCCACCTGTTATCGCCACTAGTATCATCAGCGCCAACAAAAACATTAATTTGAGCACTTAAACTTGTCATTTGGAATCAAATAAGTGATTGTGTTTGGAGCGTTTTTGAGATTTCTTTATTGTTTTTTACTGCTAGAGTAGTGAGGTAACCAAACTAGAACACGCGATATTTATGTATACTAACAACTAGGATCAAAATGGTTAAAAAATGGCTTCTAACAGCCATAAAACGTCTAGAATCTCAATCCCTACGGTTACTAATAACTAGTTTTTTAGATAGTATTAACCGATTGTTGTACTAGAAAATGGTTCATCAGTTGGTAACCGGCTGTTAGGATCCAGTTAGACTATAACCGCTTTGGATTGGTTAGAAATCGATTAGAAAATGTTAACCGGTTACAAATTTGCACCTCTATTATAACAACTAGATAACTAGTAAAATAACAACTAGATCACTAGAAAATGTTAACCGGTTACAAATTTGCACCTCAAAATGAAAAGAAAGGTGAATATGGGCTTGAAGTGGGCTTTGTAAAAGATTAAAAAAAAGAAAGTGATCTTGGACTTGGGCTGCTAGAAACAAAGAATAAAACAAAATTGCATTCAACAAATGGTTCACGGAGGAGGAGGAGTTCACGTGACGGCTGACGTCAGCAGCCTGAACGAGAGGAAGTGAAGCACACATATCAAGAAGTAAATCAAGGGGAACAGTTGGTTGTTTTGATATATTTTAATCTCGAACAAAAAGAATGTTTTAGTCTATTATTTTATTGATAACTTGGAGGTGACAATATATAAATTATTTGTTGTAAACTTGTAATGAGGAGAATAAGGGTTATAATTTGGGTATTTTTAAGTGTAAGAATATGGAATAGTGGATTATGGATAACTGAATGATTATTATCAAATGATTGGGTGATAATATATAGAGAATGAATTTCTTAATTCTAAATACCTAATGGGTCCGTGGGCTTTATTAATTAATCCTAATCATATATTCTAATAAATCCACTATTCTAATACTAAGGTTTTAAGGTTACAAGTTCTATCTTGATTATGAGTTTTATTTTATGGCTATGTGTAGTGATAACCTCCTTCCCTTAGGGGTTATCTGTCATTTGGCGGATGACATGACAATGGAGGTTATCACAAAATGTGGTGTAATGGGAATGAGCTTTATAAATATAAATTATTTTATTAAAAATAGAAAAAGAAAAAAGTTGGCCAATGAGAGTGGAAGAGAGAATGAGGTGACAATGAGAAGAAGGAAAGAGAATGGAGGGGGGCATGATCTTCATAACGTTGTGGACAAATGTTAGCCCTATAATGCCCCTTGTGGGGGGGGGGGGCGTTATGGGGCGGGAAAAAATGGGTTTAGCGCCCCACTACGGACAACCTTATAGTGGTAGGTTTCCGAAGGACTTGTGAAATAAAGAAGTACCAATTTCTCTTCGGAGACATGCTATCCATTCGACTCTTGATGTTTCAAAAGAAAATATTTTTTTTTTTTACTATGCTCATACCCATGTGTATAGTGTTAGATATTCGTTTTACTTGTGGTAAAATTGGGTGTAGGTTTAATCATCCGATCTGGTAATTAAAAATAATTCGTTGGTTTATTTCGATACTGTTTAGTAGTTAACCAGATCCATAATTGTTGAATAGTAATTAATTTTATTCTTGCTAGTTGATTGCACCAAACAGAGACGGAGTTAGAAATTTTTTCAAAGGATAACATATTTTTTATTAACAAGGGTTCTTTATTTTGATAAAATGTCTATTGTGTTAGTATAGAATTGTTTAACGAAGTGAGCCCAAATTACTTGTTTGATATAGATATAGGTCTTATTGTTTAGAGCATAATTTAAAAATATAGTAGCTTGGTGATTGACGCATCCAAACTTGATGATGGTTTAAGTCTTGAACCAGTTTCATGTTGAATCAATTTTGGCCATGTTTGAGCAAATCAATTTAGTTCGTCGGTCCGGTTTATAATTTTGAACCGGTTTGTACACCTTTCCCCAGTGGAGTATAATTCACCAAAAAAGGCATTTTAACATCACTTATCGTTAATATTTTCATTAAAAATCGTGGAGTATAATTCACCAAAAATCGTGGAACATCTAGTTTCATAAAACATGGTAGAATTATGGTTAGTATTATATGTAAAGTTACCCCTCCCCTTATATAATCTATAAAAATTTGATTTTATAAAAAGCCTAAACCAAACAAAAAACAAAGACATTCGAAAAAAAGATAGACGCACAATATTAACAAAAGTAACAGACACGATATAAATATGAATATGCCCCAAAAAATGACAATATACATGGTCTAGTGGGTCAATTCTGGTATAAGTATGGCTTCTAGGCATCATTAGAATAAAACTGCCACTAGTGTAATTAATATAATTATAAATAAATATTAACATGTTTCACACACCAATTTACCTACGTACAAGCCACTTTTGAGGTATCAATATGGCTCATACGACATGTCCCAAGAAGATGTTCTGGTAGTTCTTCCGGTGTATTTCCCTGCATTCCAAATCATTTTCAATTTATATATAATGAAATATCACATCCCAATAATATTTGAGTAAATTACTGATTTCGTTCTTTACAAAAATGTGAAATTACTGGTTTCCTTCTTCAAATTCAATAATTAGTGATTTCTTCCTTTGTTTAAAAAATCTTACGCTTGGCAGTTCTTTCCACTAACACCGTTAAATAATCTTGTTAACTAACCTCACATGAGGGGCATTTTCGTTCTTTTACACCATTGAATAATGAGTTTGTATATTGCAAGGATTAGATATCACCCTGATTGAGTTTGATATTACGGTAAAAAGACTAAAATGTCCTCACGTGAGGAGAGTTAACAGGAGTTAGTGGAAACTGGAAAGGACTGCCAGTGTGCAAATTTTTTAAAATAAAGGACGAAATCGGTAATTATTAAATTTAAATACGAAACCACTAATTTCATATATTTAATAAAGGACGAAATCTGTAATTTACTCCAGTTATTATTAATTTCATACAATGGGGAGTCATTAAGTAAATTCACCTGTATAAGAAATGCCGCTTCCACTATCAAATGGTTGAAGCTACTCAAAACTCTGTTGGCCACCTTCTTAGCAATCACAGATGAACCAACATCCACATCCAGCTAAAATCATAAACTTAACTTCAGAAATATTCATCAATCTCGTTTTCGTTATGTTTTGTTTTGTTTTGTCACGGGGCAGCTAACTAACCAACAGCCAAGTTGCATTGGTTTTGTCTCATTGGTTACCAGGGTATTGACGAGGCCCACAGTTTTCATTTAACGGGTTCTCAAGGTTGCAAAAAAAAGAAGAAGTGGTAGATGATCAAGAATTTGGTGTTTAGATCAAAGAATCTGTTTTAAAGTAGCTGCAACCAAACTAAGTCTAATTGTCTTGTTATTGTGTTTTTTTTGTGATTTTACCTCTAAGTAGTTCTTTCCGCGAACATATTGAATGTTTAGGACATGTCCCAACAGGCAGGGCCTGTTTCCAACACTTTGCTTTACAATCCATGGCCCCTGAAACAAAATATTGAAATTCAGTCGATTTCCATAAGCAAGAATTTATTGTTAAAAATGTTAATTAGTAAATCATACATGCAGGATTGAGTGTACCAACCTTAGATACATGAGGAATGAGCTTAAACCTTGCATTCCTATATGCATCATCCCCTTCTACAAAATTCTCTAGCAATGGCACATCTTTGATGGGAGTAGTTGTTGCATAATAGAAAGCAATATGAAAATTTGTTGATGAACCAGGGATCTAGTTAATCAAAAGAACTATAATAATCAATCAAATTTTAACCAAATAATGTAGCAAACTAGCAATATATGTTTTTACCTGCATATTTACAACGAAAAAGAAATCTGGGCGGTCAGCAGCTGCAAATTTCTGCACAATAGATCTTGAGTTATAGTTATATTAACAGCATTATATTATTATAAAAACTTTCTGTAAAGAAAATAAAACATACTCAACCTGACAAATGCTACCAGGGCGGCCAGCAAAATCGCCTTGTTTGTTAACTGATTTCAGCAAGTTTGATGCAACAAGTTGCATTAAAGTGCCTTTTCTCGTGGTCTAAAAGCAAACAAATCAATAAGATTTACATTACATTTCTTGAAGTTCTTGTGAAATGAATGAATAAATAAACTGAACCATTATTCTAGTGACCTTTTTACGGTCTTTTAGATAAGTTTCACCGCGAATATGAAATACTGAAGCCTCTGCAGCTCCCCAGCTATTAGGCAACTCACCAGTTGGATCATTTGGAAATGATGCATCATTGTTACTTAAGAAACTATCTTGCCACTCAATGTCCTCGGTTGTATCATCCTTTTTCTGCGCTGTACTATGAACCGATTTTAGTTCATAACTCATTTTTAAAACCAGTGTCTAAAAATAATATGATATTTAGTCCCTCAACTTTAACAGAGAGATGTAAAACCAGAATTGTTTGAACATTTATGCAAATTCGAGTTCAACAATACTATATATAGACATAACCTAAAACTGATGCTAACCTTAACGGGTTGAACCCTGGTGTATAATATTTAAAAAGGATCACCTGAACCATGTAATCTTTTTAAAAACGCGACAGCAAGTGAGCACATGGGAGTAGGGACATCCTGAAACTGTGACACACATCCAAAAGATATCTCATTGTTGTAATAGAAATAAGCTAAAGAGGGTAAAACTATAAAGAAAAGGATAATACAAAGAATGAAAACTTTTAACTGCTAAAACTAGCACCTGAGGTGATGAGTCAGACCAACTATTTTCTGAGAGAATTTCATCAACAGAATCAGGGTCAGGGTCAGCGTCAGGGTCAGGGTCACTAAAGTACTCATCTTCTTCTTCTTTTTCATCATCGGTGTAAAGGATTGAAGGAGCTTTATCTAGCTCGGCCATTGTATCCTCTTTTATTTGAGCTTCAACAGCCATGGTAACTTCACTATCAAATTATCTGAATCTACAAATATATACACTAAAACATTGTGATTCAATGTGCAAAAAGAAAAAGGAAAATCACCATACTAGAAATGTTGACTACATATAAACATTGAATTTTTGTCCAAGCCTGCTAAATCTACTTTTGATAATTTTTTCAAAAGTATAAGCATAATCTTAGAAATGTCAATTAGTAACAATTAGGATTGATCAATCTATATGATTCATACATGATGTTCTCCTCAAAACCAAACAGCATAAGAACATCAAATTTGGGATCCGGTTATGAATTATCACTTTTGATGCATAGGTAAAAACCTAAATCAAAATTTGGGGAAAAACTAGTCACGGAATTTCAGTTTCTGATATTTCGTCTCAAATTTCAACAAAAAAACCTATAAATCGTCTAGCTAAATCGAAGAACACTGCAATCACACAGGTTACGTATGTTCAATCACAGAAGATTCATCAACTATATAAGAACATCAGATTTGGGATCCAGGTACGAATCAGCGATAGTTATCACATTTGATGCATAGGTAAAAACCTAAATCACAATTTGGGGAAAAACTAGTCACGGAATTTCAGTTTCTGATATTTCGTCTCAAATTTCAACAAAATAACCTAAAAATCGTCTAGCTAAATCGAAGATTACCGCAATCACACAGGTTACGTATGTTCAAATGTTCAATCACGGAAAATTCATCAACTATTACGAATGCAGGCAGGCATCCATGTTCTATCATGTGGTTACGTGAAATTGAAAACGGAACATAACGGAAGATAAACGATGATTAAACGGAACATAACAGAACATAAACGAATCAAATGAACGTCGATCTGGAACGAGAAATCAGATCTGGCGATCATAATGAATCAAACAAGCAATGTTCGCAAACTAATAACAAACGTCGCGATTTGTTGAGATAAAAGCGTAACTTCGGTGATAGATACGTACCGGAGGTGGCGGCCGTCTCTCGTCCGGCTATAAAACGTCACCGGAGAGAGTAATCGTGGAATGGTGAGGATGATTTTTTTTTTGAAGAAGGTTTATTGATGGATGATTATGATGCTATGGAAGGAGTTTGAAGCTAGGCCTCATGTTTTCTGTTCAAACCTCTGTCGAACAACGCGCGCAAAGCGCGCTAATTTTTTTGTTTCATTTCATAAATTTAACGATTTGAATTTAACTAATTATTAGGCTTTTGAATGTATTTTATCTGTTGAGTTAGAACTTAGGTTATATGTAGTATGCATTAACTCACTCGATAACGTTCATATAGTGTCGCAACACCGCTCATCGGGTGCTATGTGAAGAAAATCCGTAGCCCCTTTATAACTATGGCGTCTCTCTTTCATGATCAAATACAAAACTAGCCGTTACAACGGCTAGTAACGACTATAGTTTTTTCCACTGTATTCCTCTATAAATACTAGACAACTTTATAAAACTTAATTACATAACTTCTTTTACTTCCTCTGTATCTCTTAAACTCTCTTTTAAACATGTTTCTTCACGACTCGTTTCCAAGTACCACGACAGGTTGGTGATAACGAGCAACCACCGCCACAACCAATCGACGACAACTTGTTTCATTATATTACAATACCTTCACCACATACAATGTTTCATATTGAGTTACGCATAGAAGGTATACATGACCTCTTAACACCGAAAAAACAACCTAAAAACAGAACTCACTCTCAAATTTTAAACTCTCCCCAATTAGTTAGCACAACACGGTAGAAGCCAAAGAATTTTTGAACCAAAGGAAAATACTGAAGCTCATTATAACAAGTTACCTTATATTTTTTTTACCTCTAACATCATGTTTTATGAGCATGTTAAACTTAACTTTTATAAAGTCATTGCAACTGCCAACTAGCCATGTTTTATGAGCATGTTAAACTTAATTTTTATAAAATCATTGCAACTGCCAACTAGCCAGCGTGTTTACATTCAAATTGAGAGGGAGTGTTAATAATGGAATAATTGTATACATTGTCTTCCTCTTCAAATTAAAACTTAATATAACAAGAACATTAACCAAACCTATATTGGGTTACCTTTAAAATAGTACCTATCCACTCTCTTTTGGCCAACTCCATTTTCAGTTAAATTTCATATATTCCCCCTTCTAAAATAACATTTACTTAACAGTTCTATTTGTAATATTCTCTATCATTAACTATCTCTAAGTGTTGCAATATAAATGGATCTAAGCTAGTGATTTGTGTATGAGTGTATCTCATTCCAATATGACAAATACTTGAAAATGACCAAACTAGATAATGTTTATGCAGAGATTAAAAAAACTCTGCTTGAGGTTAGGTTACTACCACCTGCTTAATTGACTGTTTTGTAATTATATTATATATAACTGCACACAACCTACACTTATCATACCTACTTAGTACAAAATATGTCTGGCTATGAACCATGACAAAAAGGTCTGCAGGAAAGTCTACTCCCGAGAGTCGTGGAATAGAAGCCAAATGGGGGTTTAAGAAAAAGTAAAGATACTAATGTTAAAGTTTAGTCCCGTTCTGCTTCAAGTAAGCTTTATCAGCGTTGGCTAGCCGATCTTGGAATAGAGCCCACTCGCTTTTGCACCTGTCTCTTACCTATAGTTCAAAAGGACAATAAGCAAGCATACTCGTTTGTATACTCTTGTGACATAAATGCAACACTTTCATTTTCAGGTAGTCACAGTAGTAAACTACAAAAAATGTTAGCTAACTTCGATTGGAATACAAAATACCCTCATACGTCCGTCCATCCATTCCATGACCAAAAAGGCGGTAGGGAGTGAACGATTAAGACCAAATGGCTAAACAAACATACCTAGCAAAAATCTTACTTGAGTAAAGACCAAATGGGTAACTTTTGAAAAGTGAGGACTAAACATGAAATTATGGCTTACCACGTGGACCATCTTTGTAACTTTGACTAAATCTTTGACCTTTTAACTAAATTGCATACCAAGTTTTGCGGCTTTTGCCAAACAATTTCAGGTAACCAACTTTGTTTACTCAAAAAATATAGAGGGGAGCTTTATTGAAATTTTAATGAGTTTATTTTGGATAAAAATGATTGCTTGAAAAGAAATTTGCCTAAGTTGTTACATGTTTAAGCAATTAGCCCCACAGTTTTTTCTTAGTTAAGGGTTATTCAAATAACCAATATTAAACAATGAATGCTTTCATTGGGTCATATATTTCCAGAAAATGATACATTTATTTGGGTCCGAAGGGAATAATTTACTTGTACTCTTGTAGATATGCATAAAACACGCTTACCCCTTCCCGTGGAGCTGTCCCCTTCTCATTGTCCCCCTAAATCAATGCAATAGATTATCCTTTCAGAGGCCAATCTTTTTTATTGTAATATACGAATATTCATACGTCAAACAACGCAAAAGCAATACAGTTTCTTGATAATTTATATATTATGATGTCTAACCTGGGCCCCGAGTGAAGGAATATGTTGATGCACAATCCATTGTGAATCAATCACACCAATTTTTTCATGTGCAGGCTGTTAGAAGAAACAATTATTATATGATATTGCACCAATGGAAATTGTAAAATATACATAAATTGAAAAAGAAATATTCACCTCTACACATCTTCTAAGTGCAAAATCCAAGCCCCATCCATGCACCAAGTCATTCTGCATGTACATGACAAAAGAGTAGGCAATATGCACATGCATCATTCTATAATGCAATACTGATTCTTAATAGATACTTTTACCTGAATCATGTACCACACGCATCGCCAAGCATCCCGAGAGAAAACGGGAGCCATAATCTCCACAAATCTAGACATAAGAAATAGCAATGAGTACTAAACCCAAGTGAGAATCGTTATAACTAATTATTTTCTGTAAATAGTATAAAAATTGTACGCTGCACACGGTGGCAGATGTGGATCACTGCACCATCCTGGTTTCTCATTTGTAACCCTGTTGATCAACTCAAATATTCAGAACTGTCATTCACATTTCAAAACTAGTTTAAATACAAATTCTAGCAAGCAATAAGAGATTTATAACCACAAGGATTGGCTTGGATCAGGTTGACCTAAAGCGCTTTTTATCCAAACCTTTTGATCTGTCAACTATGGTTACAAAAAGTCAAAAATTATATTACTCAAAATAATAATATATATATATATATTGTTTTTTTTGATAAAATGACCTAGGACTAGTAGGTTTTATGAGATTTCAACTTTTGTCCTATTTGTGACCCATTTGCTTCTAAGCTATTTTTTATTTGACCCGTTATAAGTAAATGGGTTGACATTGTCACTCTATATTTGTACTACAATTAGGAAAAATAAGATAAAAGATAGTAACCTACTTGTGGACTTCTTTATCACCTCTCCTTTTTGTCATCTCCCATGTTAATCCCTCATTGGGTTCAAGTCCGGGTTGAGATATCTCCAACCAATGCTTCTTAACTAACTGCATATATTTGTCTCCATGAAAGTGCTCAACACCAAGATCTTCATCCCAAACAAATATGTAATCGTAAGCTGCTACAATATCTGGATGCAAAAACCTCTTTGCATACCACCTAAAAAAGAAGTGATTTTTTCTTTAAAAGGGAAAAAATAGTCAACAAACCAAAAGACTTAACATCATATATACCATTACCATTTGGTTTGCTTCCTTATGCTGATATGGATTGCCTGCTTTGACCACTCATATTGATCCCATTCCGTTGTTCTACCATCATAGTGAAAAAGCACGATTTGGAAATCATCCGAAAACTGTGAATTATGACATATCATGTGCTCAAATCTTAGTATTTTCAAATTAGCATCGAATATTCTTAACAGAAATCATAATAATGTGTAACCTTTTTTACTGCTGCGTCAATATTATTTCTCTGATCCCAACCTACAGTGAAAGTTACCAGATACCTTGGTTTCTTCTCCAAATCCTGACATTACAATGCCAAGTACATTTGTACGAGATTTATTACTTTTTCTATAAAGAAGTGTTGCATTAATGCATTGCCATACAGAAATTATCTTGGTTCTATACCTCAGAAGGTTTACCCCATAATCTTCTCAAATAAAAATCAGTCTCAGAAGCTACAATCGCTGGAGGTAATGACTCTGCACCATGAGGATTTGTTGGAACATAGATCTGACACCAAAATACAGATGTGTTAAACCTTATCAAACCCCATATGGAAAGAAATATGCATAAATTCTTGTCCAGGACAAATAAATTAGGAAATGAAGAAAAACATACCATAGGTAGTTCAGATGTATTAGATGAGCCAAGATTTTCAGGGAAACTAGATTGATGATCTTCAAGCATTGTTGTATCAAATGGTGAATGAATGATTGGATGTAAGTTAATCTGAAAGATGTAATATTAAACCTAATGGATGACGATGATGATGATGATGATATTTCCAAGATAAGTATATCGAAACTGAAATTAAATTACCTTAGTAAAAGAAACATATGGATAACATACACCAATGAAATATCCTAAAATCATCCCCATGATTGCAGTTAAAACAATTCTCCCATTATCATTTGATTTCTTGAAAAAACCGCTGGATTAAAATGAAGGAAAAAAATTAATTACGCTTTGAGTTATAAATCATATGGACTTACATGCAAGAATTGAGCCAACGTATAGCAAAATCATAGTACTAACCTTCTGTACATACTTTTCATTGATCCAATCATAGAAAAGCGTCTAACTTTAAATGTCAAGCACTAGGTCAAACCAATTATGTATGCAATACTATAGAGCATTTGGCGTGTATTAAAAAATTCTGTTATCACAGTAGAAGTACCTGAAAATGCAGGGCAAGTAAAAGGTAGATGTTATAAGGGAAAAAAGAAAAAAAAAATCTACAGCCTGAATATTAATATGAAAATCTCAACTTCATATACATTAGGCTCATATAATAACATTCAGATAAAAAAAGTGGATACGAAATAACACTTGATAGACTCGCAGTTATTACCGCCGCCATGAATAGAGCCTGGCACACATATATTACAACATGTCACGTGTCAATAAAAATATCACATAAAAGAATAACACTGAGACAAAATAGAGACCACACATTAATTATAGAACCATGTCAGAAAAGTGTATAGAGAATGAAAACTTGGAGAAAAAAGAACACATTTTATGACCAAATCTAGTAACCTTGTTAATATGGAGTTTTTTGGGATCGGGCAATTGCCACCATGCTCCATACGTCATTACTAGCTTGAAGATTATACCTGCTGCAACGAATTGCTTGCAAACACTCACAGCCATTTACATTTTGAAGGTGATACTTAACCATTTGACATCAAAACTCACAAGATAGATTTGCCCTTTTAAGGGGAAAAGTTTCCTTCATCATAATACTTTAATTGAACCCCAAGTATGTGCGAGCATTTTGCTCAAAACTTTAAACACCAAGAGCACCATTTTATCAATCTGAAACGCAAAATTTAAATTTCCACATTTCTCACCTATCATACCTGGTTTCACTTGAAAACTTACTGATTAATAACACGGACACATGGTGTGATAATTAGTTAATTGTATTTATAAAACAAATGCCCTTCAACATGACAAACTAAAGAGTATTAGTGAGAGAATTAGGAGCTTGTCGTACTTCTAGAAGACCATTTAACATCCTATAATGAAAATCGTGGTAACTTTCACGGGATTAACCTACTAACATTTCCAAAAACACAATCCATTATGTTAGTGAGCTTTTGAGAAGATCACACGGTTGATGAATCTAGAATATTTGGCAATTACATGCAGTGGAAGCCCTTTTGATCATCTTAAAACTTATAATACCAATAGGAAACAGGAAATATTTATAACAACAGGTTTAATTGCTATTAGTTTTTTCTTTCACCAAAACACCTGGAGGATCCCAAATCGCTTTAAACTTGAACAAACAGCAGTATGACTTAATCTAATACAAACCTAAACATCAGAACGTTTATTTGATCCTAAAAGGAAGGGGCACAAAGCTGAAAAAGCCTGAAAGTAGTTATCGTTGATGCCATTGATACTTATCAAACCTTCTAATTCACATTAACAAACTCTCATCAGCATCCACATCACAAAACAAACAAACGCACATGAAAATCAAGGATCAGTAGTTCCAGACTTCCAGAATTCGAACAAATTAGACACAAAACGGAGCCGATAACGCCAATACAGAAACAATATCAACCGGAACGAACTACACACTACGTACAAACTTCAAACAGATGGCGTTGCGATAACGCAAAGCGATGAATCGATCATAACAATGAAATTCGAAAGAAAAAAACATGTAAGTAATGTAACCGAAACATAGCATTGCACACATCTATACTCGCGTAACAGATTATGATAACTGATTAACAAAATTAAACATAGTTGCAGAGATTCTAGGGTTTGAAGATGCTTACAGAGTTACGAGTGGAGAGAATCAGAGAATGAAGACGATAGAGGCGTCGTCTCCTTCGGAGATCGTAATAAGAAGTTCGAAAAGGTATTTTTGAGTGCGGGCAAAAATATATATTTTAGTTTAGAATAGGAATTATCGTTTCATTTTGGTTGGAGTAAATTACAGAATCGTCCCTGTGATTTGTTTAAATTTCACTTTTTATCTTAGTCTAATTATTAAAAGTTACGGTTATGGTTCATAGATTTATATTTCAGTATTTCTGTAACACATTTAGTCTTTAAAGTTAGCTGTTTTTAAATTTTTTCGTTAAGTCGGTATAAGATGACAATTATGCCTCTATCCTTTATTGTAAATTTTATTTTAGAGGCGCCATGGATGACGCCTACTATGACGGTGGTGGTGGTGGCGTTGGCGTTGATGGTGAGAGACTGGTGGTAGACAATTTTTATTTTTAATTTTTAAGTAGAAGACTATGGGTATAATGGTTATTTTACACTGACTTAACGGAAAAACCTAACAGAAGTTAGACGTTAGAGACTAAGAGATGTTATAAAAGTGTAAACTTTTCAAACGTAGTCGTAACTTTTAAAATTTAGAGACGAAAATTAAAATTTAAACAAACCACGTGGACTATTCCTCTAAATTACTCTTTTGGTTGTGTGCTTTTCAGGGCTTAAAATAATTATTCCAGATTAATGTACAATCTTGGATGCGTGATGTGCAAGTTGTAAAGCAAGGGTTGATCTGGATGAAGAAGTTTTGAGGTTTGGGAAAAAGGCTGGGCTTCGTCAGTGGCCAGGTGTCCACATCATAGCCCTCATTTGGTTTGGTCCACGTATTATTTCTGCTTTTAACCTTTTCTTCTTTTTTGCTTTTTATATTCTATTCTTACTCACATAAATAAGCTTTCAAGGTTTAAAAGATTTGTTAATTTGATGAGATTAGATTATTAATGTTTATTAGATTCTACTTTTTCTTACATGTGTAGTGCACCCAATGACAACTCTCTAGTACAAATACCTTATCACTCTCTTAATCAAAGCTTATTAATACTATTTTAAAAATGATAGATATTTTACGTATCTCTTTAAAGTACATACCAGTAATTTAGTGGTATGTTATATACCCACTTAACATACCCACTATTAAAAAATTGGGGCTTTAAATCTTAAAAATTTAGATTTTGAAATATTTATCCTAGAAAATTTAAGAATCGTTGTTTAAAGAAAAAAACATAATGTAATTATTGATACTGAAAGGTTAATCCCGATTTGTGTGAAATTTGTATTTGAAGATAATTATTATTGTTGATTAATTATTTATTTAAATATTAGGAGATAATTCTTAGGGTATATTTTATCAATATATAGAGCAATATTAGAAATTAGAGTTAAAGTAGAACGACAGTTATTGTATCATAAATACAGGTTTAAAGGTAATTGTATTGTGTGATATTGTTCATAATAAAATTCTTAGAGTCGTGGTGTGCTCTTGTGTTGATATAACGATTCTAGGGCAACAAATACTTATCATCATGTCGGCTGTTATCAAAGATAAATCTCTTCATCATGTGATGAGGCTAACACTTTTCGGTTTCACAGCCTCTAAGGACTGCCTATTGTGCTGGTGGTATTCCTCAAAATCATTGCCCATTGTGCTTGATTGTATTCCTCA
Source organism: Deinandra increscens subsp. villosa (assembly GCA_039602395.1). Taxonomy (NCBI): domain Eukaryota; kingdom Viridiplantae; phylum Streptophyta; class Magnoliopsida; order Asterales; family Asteraceae; genus Deinandra; species Deinandra increscens. The sequence goes on along the minus strand of JBCNJP010000003.1, from coordinate 2,160,275 downwards.
TGATCGTTCATAATCAAAGAAGATGGTTATTTCATCAACTACTAACAGAATTTCATTATGTGACATCCGATATTCGTGTTATATATTTCTATTAATAGCACCGAAAACATGGTTTTGTTAGGAGGTTAGTTCGTGATCTAACTTGTATGTCTCTAAAGTGACGTGTTTTTTTTATTCTACAGACAAAATTCCAGTAAATTTAGTGGTTGAAGACCGAATGATTTATAGATTAACATTATCAAGGTGTTAACGAGTTTTGTTGAAGAGTGCCGTTTAAGGCTTATGTCCTAGTCTAGACACATACACAAATGTTTAGACTTGAAATAGGATTAGAGTGGTCGGCTGCGATGATTTCATTGATGTTCAATGCTTGTGTATGGAATCTAGCAAGATTTAGTCTAACAAAGTTATCGACGTACCCTAAGGTGGCGTTTGGTTCACGGAATGTAATGTAATTGGAATTGTAAAGCTTTCCTTTTAAAGTTGTGCTTAAGTTGGGTAAGGATGGGGTTTGAATTACAATGAATTCATTTAATCAATGGAATTTGAGGTCATGTAACTTTCTTTCGTTAAAGTGAAGGATTTCTAAATTACATTGATTAAAGGAATTCATTGTATTTCAAACCTCATCCTTACCCAACTTAAACACAACTTTAAAATAAAAACTTTACAATTCCAATTACATTACATTCCGTGAACCAAACGCCACCTAAGTGATCAATTAATTACTCAATATGATTATTACATTTTGGCTTATTTGTATAGTATTAAATTAACATTAAAACCAGTTACACGAATTATGCATGTCAATTTTATTTACGAGTTGTTTTTCTTTTTCAAAAACCATGGATTTTGGACTCACTATTTACTAAAATTGGAGTAATGTAATTTTTTTTCTTTCAAAGCCGATGAAGTATTTTATTAAAATCACCAAAAGCTTACAAAGGTTTGAGGAGCTATGCAGCTACGCACGCACCACTTAGCCCCCAACAATTTATTGTGTTACTTACATCATCTTGTTTAACCTAAGTAGCATTTGGTTTATGTAATGAAATTAGAATTGATATTTTTTTACTTTTAAAATTTCTTTTTGATTGGATAATAAATGAATTTGAAATATAGTGAATTCTTTTAATCAATGAAATTTATTACTATTTTAACATTTCATTCCATAGAAATCTTCACTCTAATGAAAGAAAGTTATATGCCAAATTTCATTAATTAACTAAATTCGTTTCAATTTAAATTTATCCATAACACGACTATGACACACAACTAGAAACAGCTTTAAAAGGATATCTAATTTAAAAACTTAGGATATCAAGGATTTAGCGTTTCTGAGTAAATTCCTGAAAATACAATTTACCATCTTATAATAAGATTTCTTGATATGCTACTCATGTAGTGTTTTATCTTAGTAGAATTATAAAAACTACCCCACAAAATCATGAATCAACTGCCCTCCAAAATGCTGCCGAAACTGATCATGCCCATGCTGCTGCAACTGTTGAACATGTTCCGCATTCTGCCACAGTCCTAACGTAAGCGAAACCGGCCCCACCCCACCCGTCTCAAACGCGGTCCGAGGGTAGGGCATCATATTCGTAAACGACCGGTCCATGGCGGCTTGAGGAATCTGATGATCATAATCAGGCCTTGACCGCTTCTCGTGATCCCATACTTGCTCATTTGGTGGTTGGTTTTCACCGTTTATCGTTGTTAAGGCTCCGGAAGTCCTTGAACACTCGGGTTGTTGCTTGTTTGTCATTGAGCCTGTTTCCACACGGGTAGTGTCTTGACCGTCGGGTTGGGTCTTGTTTGAGCTCGAGTTCGCTAAGCCTTTTGTTTCGAGGGTATGGATTTCTTCGACCATCGGCTTCCAAATGCGCACTCTGGCGTTTATGAACCAGTTTGAAACCTAATGTAATAACCATTCAAAGTATGTTATTTCACTACATTTGTTATACAAAATTGCATGCATTAATTCTGAACTAATATATAATACAAGCATACTAGAAACATAGGGGAATATCACCAAATTAGACTCTTTGTTTAGTTCATTATTTTATCAAAATAAACCAGTTTGAAACCTAATGTAATAACCATTTAAAGTATGTTATTTACACCACATTTGGTGTACAAAATGGCATGCATTCTGAACTTTTATACTATAGTACAAACATATAATATGGGAATATCACCAAAATTCGACTTCTTGTTTACTTCATTATTTTATCAAAATAAACATTGTCTTTTAGCCTTTTCTACAATAGACATTAACTTTGAGCAAACTCAAAAGGACTAAAGTTTAGCCAACTTTTAAAAGAGGGGACTAAATCTTAGCCCGCTGCTAAAGGCGGGAGCTAAATCTTAACCCGGTTGCTAAAGTGAAGGCTAAACTTTAGCTAGCCGGTGGCTAAAGTTTAGCCAAACTTTACACGTGCACTGATTTGATTGGTTGTTTTTATGGACCCATATTACTTTTCAAAGTTTTACATTTTTTTTGCCTACTAAGTTTTAGCCTCCTTAGCTGGTGGGGTCTACTGGTCTAGTTGGCGTTTTCTGATTGGTTGATTTTAGATACAATGGGCTAAAAATCGATGTCTATTTCGAAACACAGGCTAAAAGTCAATGTTTATTTTGATAAAAAAAATGAAGTGGAAATGTATATTTTCATGCTTTTCCCTAAATATAGAGTGCAAATTGCATGTTTGTTTGATATAATTAAAACCTATTTAAGTTCTAACCTGATTTCTGGTCAATCCTGTTTGAGTTGCCAACATATGCTTGTCTGCATCAGAAGGATACCTACACAAAATCAAATTAAAAAAAAATACATCACATAAATATAAATATAAACTTGTATAGATTAAATTTGCAAGTAAATATGCATAGAGAAAGCATAGGGTATTACGGGTGAAGAAAATGGTCAAATAACCAAGCTTTCAAAACCGAGACTGCGCGTTCAGGAAGTCCTCGTTGAGGTCGCCACACGGGCTGTTGGTTCGCAGGAAAGCCCGTTCCACCGCTAGATTTCCCATATCTTTGAAAATTCGGGTCCATAGACCTCAACGAATCCGTTGTGTTACTAGCATCAAAAGTTTTACTTGGAGAACACAAATCTTCAAAGGTTTTCTTCATTTGTGTGAGTTGCTCAGAAATGGCATGCCTCACAAAGTGAAAGTGTCGCGAAACCGACTTTAAAGCCAAGGAAACGTAAGGTGTCGCAGAAGTAAGTCCGGCGACTGTTTCGAAAGACGAAATCACCATTTGCATTTGTTGATGATACTGCTTGTATCTTCTGCATACCTTTTTGAAGAAAAATAACATCAAAACATTATGGTGAAATTCTTTAAAAAGCATTGATTAATCATAGTTCTAGTGAAGAAGTTTGATAAGTGGAAAGGACTTTTTTGGGCTTTTATGGAAAAAACATATCATGTGAAACCTCAATTATGCTGAGATTTAGGAACTTTGGTCTTTTATAAAAGTTCCATCTTGCTAGCAACATTTCGGGCCTTCCAAATTTTCAAAATTTCTCCTTCAAAATGTTAATATTTGTGGGATTATTTTGAAATGGATGAAAGCTCGGAAAAAGGCACGAATAGCGATCGGAAACCAAGAGGGAAACATATAAAACCTAACACTTTTCATCTATGTTTCCTAATAAGGGTGAAAGAATAGTACTTTGCTACCCACAATTTGGTATGTAGCCATTGTACAAATGTCGCATGGAACAATTATTTCATGACTATGAACCATTTGCAAATATATATCAAAGATATTTACAACAAAATTTGTGTTAATTGTTCTACAAGCTTAAAGACACTACAAGAAAGGGAAATTTTCCTACAAACATTTATGTTCGAAATGTTTTTCCAGATCAAATTTTTTTTTTAAAATCATTTTTTGAAACTATATGCCGAAAAACCTTGTTTTCTACGCATTTCCCATGAAAACGGGCGCAAGAAACAGCCAAATTATATAGTAATTGAAATTTGATTATAACCCTCATCTATATTCAGAAAAAATTCATCTCCGCAAACGGCCGGATGATAAAACCTTAGAGCTTAGGAATCGAACCTGTAATCTCTCAGTCTCAGATCTCTCAAATCATCAATATCCACTCGAACAAATCCCCGTAATTAATCTATCTTTATTCTATTTTTTAACAACAAACAACACTACTAAATTACACCTATTACCCACTTTATAGTATTTATATATCGTACTAGTTTAGTGAAGATAAAAACCATGCCTTTTGGTTATCTTTATTTATACCACTAATAAATGTCCATGAACTAATTAATAGCTAATCATGATTGGAAAAGTTCAATACATATTCATAAACCAAAGAGTTTAGATAAATGAATACCTCATCCTGCATATATAGTAACTTTGCCTTCTTATGATGAAACTCCGGCCGACAAGATTCCAAAAAAGAGCTACTCCGGCCGGCGATATGTTCATTTGAACCATAATTAACAGTGGAAGATGATGCACCAGAATCACCTAAAACCCTACTCATTTCTTCTTCAAGAATCTTGTGAGTGTTTTCACATAACTCATGCCCCCCAACTTCACAACTATCACTCAACAACTCTTGTGCAGGCTCCAAATACTTCGAATTTTTAAGCACCGTAGCATAGCCCGTAAACGGGCCAAGCGGGCATACATTTCGATGGGCGGCAGAAGAAAACATGCCGCCCATCGGTTGTTTCGGGTCTGAAACCGTTAAATGTTCGGTTTTCAACGGTTTCAGACCCGAATGCAGGTCTGGAAACTCGGGCTTTGCATTAGCCCGAGTGGCCGAGACCGATGATAGTGATAAAGATAAACCCTTCTCGTTTGTGCTATGAAACCCTAGTTGATCGGAAGTATTATTCATCCAATAAGGAAAAGACCGTTTGATCTCCGAAAAGTTCTTGTTTTGATGAACAGATGTAACAACTTCTTGGAGGCTATTTTGGTAATATGGCGAACACCCATACGCCGGAACTTCGCCGGAGTTATTCTTCCGATCACCAAAATGATGAACGTTATACAAATCTTGATTATAACCCTCATCAATACTCATCGGACCAACAACATTCCAATCATTAACAACAATTTGCGGGTTGCCCGAACCC
>JBCNJP010000003.1:2009645-2154646 GCA_039602395.1 Deinandra increscens subsp. villosa | reverse complement strand
TATATATTTCAATAATAGCACCGAAAACATGGTTTTGTTAGGAGGTTAGTTCGTGATCTAACTTGTATGTCTCTAAAGTGACGTGTTTTTTTTAATTCTACAGACAAAATTCCAGTAAATTTAGTGGTTGAAGACCGAATGATTTATAGATTAACATTATCAAGGTGTTAACGAGTTTTGTTGAAGAGTGCCGTTTAAGGCTTATGTCCTAGTCTAGACACATACACAAATGTTTAGACACATACACAAACGTTTAAGGCTTATTGTGTTACTTACATCATCTTGTTTAACCTAAGTAGCATTTGGTTTATGTAATGAAATTAGAATTGATATTTTTTTACTTTTAAAATTTCTTTTTGATTGGATAATAAATGAATTTGAAATATAGTGAATTCTTTTAATCAATGAAATTTATTACTATTTTAACATTTCATTCCATAGAAATCTTCACTTTAATGAAAGAAAGTTATATGCCAAATTTCATTAATTAACTAAATTCGTTTCAATTTAAATTTATCCATAACACGACTATGACACGACAACTAGAAACAGCTTTAAAAGGATATCTAATTTAAAAACTTAGGATATCAAGGATTTAGCGTTTCTGAGTAAATTCCTGAAAATACAATTTACCATCTTATAATAAGATTTCTTGATATGCTACTCATGTAGTGTTTTATCTTAGTAGAATTACAAAAACTACCCCACAAAATCATGAATCAACTGCCCTCCAAAATGCTGCCGAAACTGATCATGCCCATGCTGCTGCAACTGTTGAACATGTTCCGCATTCTGCCACAGTCCTAACGTAAGCGAAACCGGCCCCACCCCACCCGTCTCAAACGCGGTCCGAGGGTAGGGCATCATATTCGTAAACGACCGGTCCATGGCGGCTTGAGGAATCTGATGATCATAATCAGGCCTTGACCGCTTCTCGTGATCCCATACTTGCTCATTTGGTGGTTGGTTTTCACCGTTTATCGTTGTTAAGGCTCCGGAAGTCCTTGAACACTCGGGTTGTTGCTTGTTTGTCATTGAGCCTGTTTCCACACGGGTAGTGTCTTGACCGTCGGGTTGGGTCTTGTTTGAGCTCGAGTTCGCTAAGCCTTTTGTTTCGAGGGTATGGATTTCTTCGACCATCGGCTTCCAAATGCGCACTCTGGCGTTTATGAACCAGTTTGAAACCTAATGTAATAACCATTCAAAGTATGTTATTTCACTACATTTGTTATACAAAATTGCATGCATTAATTCTGAACTAATATATAATACAAGCATACTAGAAACATAGGGGAATATCACCAAATTAGACTCTTTGTTTAGTTCATTATTTTATCAAAATAAACCAGTTTGAAACCTAATGTAATAACCATTTAAAGTATGTTATTTACACCACATTTGGTGTACAAAATGGCATGCATTCTGAACTTTTATACTATAGTACAAACATATAATATGGGAATATCACCAAAATTCGACTTCTTGTTTACTTCATTATTTTATCAAAATAAACATTGTCTTTTAGCCTTTTCTACAATAGACATTAACTTTGAGCAAACTCAAAAGGACTAAAGTTTAGCCAACTTTTAAAAGAGGGGACTAAATCTTAGCCCGCTGCTAAAGGCGGGAGCTAAATCTTAACCCGGTTGCTAAAGTGAAGGCTAAACTTTAGCTAGCCGGTGGCTAAAGTTTAGCCAAACTTTACACGTGCACTGATTTGATTGGTTGTTTTTATGGACCCATATTACTTTTCAAAGTTTTACATTTTTTTTGCCTACTAAGTTTTAGCCTCCTTAGCTGGTGGGGTCTACTGGTCTAGTTGGCGTTTTCTGATTGGTTGATTTTAGATACAATGGGCTAAAAATCGATGTCTATTTCGAAACACAGGCTAAAAGTCAATGTTTATTTTGATAAAAAAAATGAAGTGGAAATGTATATTTTCATGCTTTTCCCTAAATATAGAGTGCAAATTGCATGTTTGTTTGATATAATTAAAACCTATTTAAGTTCTAACCTGATTTCTGGTCAATCCTGTTTGAGTTGCCAACATATGCTTGTCTGCATCAGAAGGATACCTACACAAAATCAAATTAAAAAAAAATACATCACATAAATATAAATATAAACTTGTATAGATTAAATTTGCAAGTAAATATGCATAGAGAAAGCATAGGGTATTACGGGTGAAGAAAATGGTCAAATAACCAAGCTTTCAAAACCGAGACTGCGCGTTCAGGAAGTCCTCGTTGAGGTCGCCACACGGGCTGTTGGTTCGCAGGAAAGCCCGTTCCACCGCTAGATTTCCCATATCTTTGAAAATTCGGGTCCATAGACCTCAACGAATCCGTTGTGTTACTAGCATCAAAAGTTTTACTTGGAGAACACAAATCTTCAAAGGTTTTCTTCATTTGTGTGAGTTGCTCAGAAATGGCATGCCTCACAAAGTGAAAGTGTCGCGAAACCGACTTTAAAGCCAAGGAAACGTAAGGTGTCGCAGAAGTAAGTCCGGCGACTGTTTCGAAAGACGAAATCACCATTTGCATTTGTTGATGATACTGCTTGTATCTTCTGCATACCTTTTTGAAGAAAAATAACATCAAAACATTATGGTGAAATTCTTTAAAAAGCATTGATTAATCATAGTTCTAGTGAAGAAGTTTGATAAGTGGAAAGGACTTTTTTGGGCTTTTATGGAAAAAACATATCATGTGAAACCTCAATTATGCTGAGATTTAGGAACTTTGGTCTTTTATAAAAGTTCCATCTTGCTAGCAACATTTCGGGCCTTCCAAATTTTCAAAATTTCTCCTTCAAAATGTTAATATTTGTGGGATTATTTTGAAATGGATGAAAGCTCGGAAAAAGGCACGAATAGCGATCGGAAACCAAGAGGGAAACATATAAAACCTAACACTTTTCATCTATGTTTCCTAATAAGGGTGAAAGAATAGTACTTTGCTACCCACAATTTGGTATGTAGCCATTGTACAAATGTCGCATGGAACAATTATTTCATGACTATGAACCATTTGCAAATATATATCAAAGATATTTACAACAAAATTTGTGTTAATTGTTCTACAAGCTTAAAGACACTACAAGAAAGGGAAATTTTCCTACAAACATTTATGTTCGAAATGTTTTTCCAGATCAAATTTTTTTTTTAAAATCATTTTTTGAAACTATATGCCGAAAAACCTTGTTTTCTACGCATTTCCCATGAAAACGGGCGCAAGAAACAGCCAAATTATATAGTAATTGAAATTTGATTATAACCCTCATCTATATTCAGAAAAAATTCATCTCCGCAAACGGCCGGATGATAAAACCTTAGAGCTTAGGAATCGAACCTGTAATCTCTCAGTCTCAGATCTCTCAAATCATCAATATCCACTCGAACAAATCCCCGTAATTAATCTATCTTTATTCTATTTTTTAACAACAAACAACACTACTAAATTACACCTATTACCCACTTTATAGTATTTATATATCGTACTAGTTTAGTGAAGATAAAAACCATGCCTTTTGGTTATCTTTATTTATACCACTAATAAATGTCCATGAACTAATTAATAGCTAATCATGATTGGAAAAGTTCAATACATATTCATAAACCAAAGAGTTTAGATAAATGAATACCTCATCCTGCATATATAGTAACTTTGCCTTCTTATGATGAAACTCCGGCCGACAAGATTCCAAAAAAGAGCTACTCCGGCCGGCGATATGTTCATTTGAACCATAATTAACAGTGGAAGATGATGCACCAGAATCACCTAAAACCCTACTCATTTCTTCTTCAAGAATCTTGTGAGTGTTTTCACATAACTCATGCCCCCCAACTTCACAACTATCACTCAACAACTCTTGTGCAGGCTCCAAATACTTCGAATTTTTAAGCACCGTAGCATAGCCCGTAAACGGGCCAAGCGGGCATACATTTCGATGGGCGGCAGAAGAAAACATGCCGCCCATCGGTTGTTTCGGGTCTGAAACCGTTAAATGTTCGGTTTTCAACGGTTTCAGACCCGAATGCAGGTCTGGAAACTCGGGCTTTGCATTAGCCCGAGTGGCCGAGACCGATGATAGTGATAAAGATAAACCCTTCTCGTTTGTGCTATGAAACCCTAGTTGATCGGAAGTATTATTCATCCAATAAGGAAAAGACCGTTTGATCTCCGAAAAGTTCTTGTTTTGATGAACAGATGTAACAACTTCTTGGAGGCTATTTTGGTAATATGGCGAACACCCATACGCCGGAACTTCGCCGGAGTTATTCTTCCGATCACCAAAATGATGAACGTTATACAAATCTTGATTATAACCCTCATCAATACTCATCGGACCAACAACATTCCAATCATTAACAACAATTTGCGGGTTGCCCGAACCCGAACCCGAATATTGATCCACAAACCCATGGTTATTATGAGGCAACATAGAAACTGAACCAATCATTTCCGACGGAAAAACAACCGGGTCGTACGAAACGGATCCGTATCTGGGTCGATGAGCTTCAAAGTTCGGGTCTTGTAATACATGTTGGTGGGTCGGGTCGTCGGAGCTTTGCTGAAACCTCAACTTATGCCGCCGGATTTTCTGGGCTACATGAGATTCCGTTCTCAGATTGCTCATATCCATCGAATTGATAAAAATTCTTTAACTTTAATCACTTCATCAACTGATTTTCTGCATGGAAACAGTTAAAACGATGAAATTTGACATCTGAAAACCCTAAAAATATCAGAAAAAATAGTAATTGATTAATCAAAAGATTCACTAACAAGTAATAAGAAATAACATGAAGTAACAAGATTATGTTTTAAATATATAAACCTAAAAGATGACGGAAAACATGAGGTGTTTAACTGTTTACTGGCCGGAGAAAGTGGAAACGACGTCGTCGTCGGTGGAGAAATGAGGAGGAGGAGGGAGTTAACTGTTGAAAAAAAACTTAGGGCAATGATTGCAAAGGTGATATTTATATATTTATATTATTTAAAAGTGTAGTTAGCTTTTTACTTTTTATTTTTAGGTTTATCAGAGTAGCTATGGGTTTAACGGCGTTAGGATTTGACGGTGGATATTGAAGAACTGTTTAAGGGGATACGGTGAATGCCCCTGGGTGGGGGTTTAATTACGGAAGTGCCATTTGTTATGTTGCGTTGTGTGGGGCCTGCATGGATTTGACGTGCATTATTTGGTTGTACCCCGATCTCTAGTTCGATATATTTTTGATATTTTCTCCTCGGCCTTGCAAATGTTGGACTGTTTTGCCTGACTTTATTTATGTTTTCTCATGTCGTAATTTATTAAAATAAAAGTACTAAATCTTTATATGGTGTAATCGAGTCGAGCTGAGTCGAGCCCTAGTTCGGCTTGTTTTAAATTTTACTGAGTTTGAGCTCTCTGATCGATACAAGTTTTATTTTTGAAGTTCGAGTTCGACTCGTGGAGATTTTTCTTTTTTGGACGGCAAGTTGGTTCAGCGGTGTATCGTAACTGGTTTTTCTCAACTTACCCACTGTCCCAAGTTCAAACCTTATAGCAAGGGAACCCAAGAGCGCCCCATCTCCCCAAAAGAGCGAGGACTGGGCAAGCCGTAAACCCTCTATTGTGACTCAGGATTAAATACAAGGCTCAATCTTTCATTGTATATCAATATTTCACAAAGTGGTGTGAGTGGGACTCGAACCTAAGAAATTTCAACCATAGGAAATAGCTTTTGCTACTACACCAACTTTGTTTGATTCATGAAAATTTATTTAATTTTATATATAATAAATATTATTTTAAAATATATTAAATAAAAATTATCTAAATAAAATGTTTGTTAAGGATCGTGAGCTAGCTCGAGCTCACTATGTAAAGCTGGGGCTCGAGCTCGTTTATAAAACGATAATTTTTTATGAGTAGTTATGTGTAGACGAAATTATAGAGTTCGGGCTAGAGCTCGTTTATTAAACACTATCATACTATTTATCATACTTTATAATTTTTATGAGTAATTATGTGTAGAAAAAATTGAAAGAACAACCAAAATTATACTATTTATTTAAAACAGGGATATAAGAGGTGTATAAAATATCACCTATTTTTACCAAAACCACCATGTGGGCTTGTATGAATTTAAATGTTGGATTGGTTCCTCCAATAGTACAAGGAGTGTGTGGTAATTAGTAAAAAGTGAAAGGTGATAAAAGTAGTGAAATGAAAATTGAGTTGGGTGGCAGGAATAAATGCAGAGGAACCCATGGAAAACGGGGGGAAAGTGATGGACATATACTGATTATGCTGCCTTTTACTCAACCCCACTTCCTCTGAATTCAATACTAGTTAAAGCAACCCCTATCACCCATCTACTAATGTAGGGTATATATTTTCACCATTTTAAAATTTACATCCTTCTTTGTCCTTATAATTTTAGAAATATATAGAGAATGCTTTAATTTGATACTCTATTAGCATTTCTAAAATAAAGATTAATTTTAAAGATTTCAAAGATAATATGCATTAACAAAGAACCTAAAGGAAAATATGCATAGATATGCATATAGAGATAAGGATAGAGAATGAGATGTTAAAAGTTTTTAAAAAACTTTAAATTTCATAAATAAGTTTACTTTTTAGCTAAATTATAAGGATGAGCATAAAAAAGCTACTGTGAATGTTCATTTATACTATTTATGAACTATATGTTTTAAAATCTCACATATTCAGAAGTTTTTTCTAATATGGAATCACTATATGTGTCAACGTGATTTATATATTTTTCTATCCGGTCAAGTTGATTTATAAAAAAGTTAACGTTTACTAGTGTATCCATGCATTATTTAGCTCTCATAAAGCTTTTAAATTATTATTTAAAAACCGTAAAGACATGCATAGAATGATTTTGATACTATTTGCAACATTTGATATCTCATACAAACTAATATTCTACGTTTTGCCAACTAAGAGCTCAAATATATGTTTTTGGTTTGACTGACGCAATCATACAATATCGAGTTGAAAACAACTCCGATTTCACTTTTGTGAAAGTTTGGGAGATGTTTATAGAGAGTAATCATGTTTGATGTAATCTTAATGTATTACTATCACTAACTTACTATATACTTTTATTATTAATTATCACTGAGCTGTCTACGTGATATCTTATGTGTCACTACTTTTTCCATCATCGAACTTATTACTACATAATTTTTTACCGGCAAAGACCCGGATACTTAAGATTACCTTGACAAATGATTAACTTTTCGTCCGAATAACATAATCTGAAGACCCCGTCCATCCATCATATAAAAAGAAACACAAAAATGAAAAACCATTTGCCAAACTCAAAGCAAATTACCTTTTTTATTTTTTTGAACGGCAAATTTTATTAAGAAAAAGGGGCTAGCAAGAATCTAAAACCCCATACAACACATGAAAACAAGACAAACGTCAATCAAAATCAAAACTACACCATTGACTCCAAGTAATCTTATGACCACCCATCCGTTGCGAGATCCAAAGATAACCCAAGGTCTTGATCTTGTCCAACACAACGTCCACATTAATCCTTTCGTTGTTGAAACACTTTCCGTTCCTAGACCTCCAAATACACAATACACCAAATAGTCACACGATTGACTATTTGAAGTATTTGGAGGTCTAGAAACGCAAAACAAATTACCTAAAAAGAGACTCGAACCCAAAACCGCTATAACAAAACATGCCTTGAAAAACAATTAAGGTTGAGGAAGGGCCCATCGCTGTGGGGGGATACAGCAAACATCAGAAAGTGTGATGTAACCATTCATGACCAATCAAATCAAATCAGCTATCCCCAATCCCATTCCTAATTAAAACTATTTTTTTAATGAAGTTTCACTGCAGATTTTATATCTCACAAACACATTTTGGAATTTGTGAACATTACATCATTCACACCTAGAGCCTATCTTCATCCACTTTGATTTTTAGTAGCCTGTAACCGACTCAGAGGGCCTGAATGTGTTTGTTCTTTCTTTTTTTCTTCTTTGAGACAACATTTTTATTAGAACCAATGGGAAAGAGTGGTAGCGGTAAATACTAAATAGGTTATAATAATACAACTACTAGTTTAGTATAGTAGTAAAAGTATATATATTTTTTAAAGAGCATTTGGAACTCTCAAATAATATTTGAGTGAGTTTTTCTGATAAAGAATTACAACCACTGTATTTGACATTTCAGGTTTAGAAAAGGAGGAAACCCACAACTGAAAACCCTTTTGAATCAGGTTTTAAACTTGACATCTTAAAAATCATAAAGTTTTAGTCTAGTGGTAAGGGACAAACCGTAACAATAATAAAATTTGATGAAAAATAAAAATGTTGTTCAAAGAAAAAGAAAATCCTAGGCCACTAATCAACGTCATCGTGTTAGTTCGTCTAGAAGGAACTTATGGTAGTAAAAGTATATGCCTTTAAAATTGCCGTTCAAAAAAAAAAGTTATTGAGATGTTAGGCTTCAAGCCTTACATAAAAGGTGAAGTAAAGAAAAATAATACAACATTTATAGTTAAAAAGAAAAGGATACAATAATGATATTAGTTGAGATGTTATTATATATTCACATACAACAATGTTTGTATTTTATTTTCTAGTGACTTGGTGATTTGTATTTTATAAAAATAATAGCAAGTTTAAATCATTAAAGCTTAATTAATGTATAGTTTGAGGAAATTGGAGTAAGTTTTTTATTGTTTCATGAGAATGATTTGATACATCTAATGTTTGTGGCTAATCTATATCTATATGATATAAGTATGTTGTAAAAGAAGGTTACAAGAGTAATAAATTCGAAAAAAAATATATAAAAGAAAGTAAGAAGATTTTATTTAGTGAAATAATAAATATCATGTTTTAAAAAGTATTGTTAATGACTTAATGAGCAATACAATTTTCTTACGTTTAAAAAAAAATTAAGGTTAAAGTAGTTATTTTTTAAGTTATTGCTAATATATGTTATAGATACGATATTCTAGAAAGAAGTTATTGTTAAAAGTATCATTAAGATAAGAAAGCTAAGGGTGGGGGGAGTGGTTGATTTATAAGTTTTGGTTATAACCAATAAGAGTGTGTCACTCAAGATAGAGAATGAAGTATAAATTTAAAAAAATTTTAAAGAATTTTATGGGAGGGGGTGGGGGGTGGGGGGTGGGGGGGGGGGGGTGATAGAATTTAAGTAGTATTAATGTGAGATTGATTAATTAATTTAAACATAATTCTTTTTAAAAAAAATCCTAGCCACTAAGCCACATATCTTATCAAACAATAAATCCTAGCCACAAGATCCTCCCCTCTTCACGGCTTCAACAAGAGTAGCAACGGCTACTAGTAGTCGGAAAACATTGCCGTTGGCAAAAAAGAAAATAGGGTAGGCACAGGAGGACTGGTAGCGCCGTCGTAGCCAAGGAGTGAAGTCGACGTCCACTCCGCCCCCTCTAAGAAACCATCTCAACCATTTGATACATCTAACATTTGGCTAATCTATATCTATATCACTCAATTTCATGACCAGTTTGAACCATTCTCTCAAATAGTGTTCTCAACTGGTGTCAGAATATCTACGTCAACTACAGGTTAACTAGAAGACGACCAATTTCTTCAGTAAGACAACATTTCAATAATTTACTTAACGATATTCAAAATTGAGTGATGAAATGAATTTATATACTACGATTTATACAAATTTTATTTTGAAGAATACTATATCATGTTAAATAAATGGTATGTAAATCTAGAAAAAAATAATTGAACAATACGACTCGTATGGCTCAATACAGTTTGTATCTCACTAATCAAATACTAATAGACAATATGACGGTTGAAGAAGACCATAAATCGATTTGACTTGACGCATATGAATCATAATATACAATACGATTCGTATGTAGAGTATGCTAATAACCTATCAGGGTGTGTATATATATGGCATTAACATTTCGACCTATATCTTCATGTTATTTTTGTGCTATATTGTTTTCATTGATATATAGGCTTGTAAATTAGCACTAGAGACGGAAAAAACGTCAAAGAGGAAGGGTACAAATAGTAATATAAATGATGACGTTATCTTCCTAGCCCACCTGTAGCACAGGGAACATGGTTTCAGGATTATATCATTAATTTATAGAAATCATATCTTTACAACAATAAAACAATAAGATTAAAGTACAGGACACTATTAAGACTCAAGTACGAAAAGATTTATTTCATGTGTCACATATTAAAATGCATAAACTTTATGGCCTTTAATTAGACATAATTTTTTTTAGACATAAGTCTATATTCAAACATAACAATATTTAATAAGGGCACTAAAACTTTGTACGAACGTTGATAGATATAACTTTTTTTTAACGCTGATTTTATATCACTGACGGTCGTATTAACCATCAACTCGATCATCTACACTCCTGCAGTGATAATGACTGACACGTTTCATATGGAGAAGCTCTTACATCAGCCCTGCACTCAATTAAAATACTAGTTCAGGGGGAAACTGACTCACTGCCAGAAAACCACTGTGAGGATTGAACCCCTGACATCTCAGTCAGAAACTCAACCATCCCCCAGATACCATTAAGACAATTACTCTTTGCTCTTAATTGCTAAAATATATCAAATATTTTGAAGCCGGACATTTTAAGCCACCTATACATAATGGCGGAACTAGAATTTTTTAAGAGGTAGTATAAATTTTTTAACAAGGCTTCGTAGGCAACGCCCCTAAGAGAGTGTTGTATAAGGGGCAGAGCCCTAGCTGGTGTAAAGCTGCCAGGTCATCATGAAAAAAAAAATCATTTTAATCTAATTGCTTAATGAAAAACGCATAATAAATAATTTGGTTAAAAAATTACCTATGATTTTCCTCAAACTTGTTACTGTTTTATAATATGAGCTCCATTAAAGGGTTAATTAAGTTAGGTAATTGTTTAATTGATTTTAAAGGGGTGGGACAAGTATTTAAAATCCCAAAAATCTATTTTTTTTCACTTCGCGTACGAGTTTAAGGAGTAACAAAGGCCACTGGCGGATCTGAAAAATTTATTTAGTGGGTGCAAAAATATAAAATAAATAAAAAAGCAGTATTAAAAAGAATTATTTTTATTCAAGAATTTGAGAACGTTGTATGCCTTGAGTGCTAAAAACTGCTAAAATGAGCTATTTTTACAAACCTGGGTGTCAAAAAAAGCTAAAAAGAAGGTATTTTTACAAATTTTGGTTGCTATAGGCACCTCGATAAAAAACCTTGGATGACTTAATCATCCAGTTCAAGTAATTACCTATAAATTTTTTAATTTGAGTAGGTGTCTAGAATCCTACTGCTACTGGGTTCTACATAGATTCGCCCCTCACACGGGCTACCTCTAAACCTAAGGTGGTTAGCCCCTAACCAACAGTATTGGTGAACTACATCTTCTCTCATACCGTCATACATTTTTGTTTAAAACATTCAAGTCAGAACTCCTAAATAATACTTCTAAATTATATAAACATCTATTAACTACAAGCTTTCTAATTTATATTATTTTATAGACTAGATTTTTAATACTAGAGTGCTCTCTTAAAGTGATGAATCATTCTAGTTGGACTAGGCATTATGACCCCACCCACACCCCTTCATTCCCTCAACATGGCGTGAATATTGTTATTGAGTTTTAGGTAAGGTTTTGATATTTGGGAATTGAGAGTGGAATTGAATCTCGGAATGAAAACATAACATGTTTGTTAACACGTTAAATACCCATTACATCTGTATTTTATATGATTTGAACACATAACATTTTAATTGAAGAACTATCACTTTACCAATAAGTTATTCCCTTACAACTATTAAATCCTAACAAGTTCAATTTTTTTAAACTAATAAAAATTTATACTCTTTATAAAAGTTATATGCTATAAAATCAAAAGGGTTATTCTCTTTATTAGGAGAAAGGTATTCTTATACTCTTTATTGATATATTTTTTTTTTGTCAAGAACAACATTTAACCCTCGAGATACCCAAACCAGATTGTTATACCCAAAACTCATCTATTTGATGGTTTCAACCTATATTTTTTATTTTGTGGGGTTGACCGGTTTTTCACTGAGTATTAGTTGGTTTTAACCCGTTCAATTCAGGTTAAACCGGTTCCGATTCAAGAACCGGATTTTTTCAACTCCTCAGCTCACATGTTCTTTAAATATTTTTATTATGAGAGTCTCCAAAAGGAAAAAAGAAAAAAAAAGATCGGTGCAAACCATGAAATGGGCCGGACATAATTGTGCGTTTGGCGATTATGGGCCATCTATACATATTCAATAAGCCCAAGGGAGGATGAAATCAGATAACTGACGTGAGCCCAGTCACGTTGGATCCAATAGTGTAAAAATCATATAAACATTTATACATTTTGTTTTTATAATAATAAATGGTTATAGAACCACTTGTCCCACCCCCACGCCTTTCTAATTCTCATTATATTTTCATGACATTCAATTTTATTATGAAGTTTTTATAATTCTATACTTCAGATTATTCATGTGTTGGACACGCCTGATAGATAACAAAAATTCATTTGTGTGCAGCTAAATTCTTCTTAAAATGTAGAATATTGAATTTATATCTTTCTCAATTAAAGTGTTTTTTGAACATATGAAACGAGGAGGTTTGCTTGCGGGTTTCGGTTTCGACTGGTGGGGCCGAAGTTTGGCCCGCAATCCTCACCGTCTGGGAGACGGGAGCCGGATCAAAGCTCCCAGGGAAACTAGGGGGAGAAGCAACGATCATTTAGGCCAGGCCCACTCAGTCCGGGCTAGGCTAGAAAAGCTTTGTTATTTTGTTTTTCTATAAAAAAAAGAAAACTTTGAACTCAATATCAACTAATAATTTAATTGTTTAGGAAATCGTAGACAAGTCATATTCTTGCTTCTGTCAATTATGTCGGCGCCGATTTATAAGAAAGTCAAACATCGTATTAACATGCTTAAATATTATAATGAAAGTCAAACATCATATGCATTCTTAAATATTGTTTCGAAAAAATGATACTTTGGTCACCATCAATAGTGAGAACCGAAACAAATAACATAAGGGTTTTTATAGAGACATTCCTTTTTTATTTTATTTTTTTTGTAATACACCTTTCTATACGTGAAAGATAGAGCTATCCTTCAAGTATACAAGAAGTGTATAAAAAATTGTAACTTTTTAGCTCTCCCTTCACCTCTCAAAACACTAACTCTTAGTTTCACGTCAGTATTGTCTGGGTATTGTCGGGTCATATATATATTTTTTTGTTTTATCCTTCACGTACACCTGGCTCCACACAACCTGTGAAGTTTTGAGAAATCAAACAATAACGAAGATTGAACAAATCAAGAACAAACAATCGCTACAACCAACAAAAGAAAAACTACAAATCTCGAACAGAACAAACTGAATGAAAATACAACTAGATCATAATAGCATGATCTAGAAACAACAAGAACTGCAGAAACGAAGATGAATCTCCAGAGAGAATTGGAAGATCCAACAATCGAACTGAAACCCTAGATCTCTCAGAGAAAACGATCGGACGAAACACTCAGCCACAAAAAACGAATCTCGAGAGTTGCTTAACCCTAAACGCAACTGCCTTTATATACTCCCAGCTTGATCAGTCCCTCAAGTCTTCACCCGAACACTTCAAGCCCACATCAGCTGACCCATCTCTTCTTAAGCCCAATAGACCTAAAGAGGCCCACATAAAAAACAACCAGCTTAAACAAGAAATTAAGTGTTTGAATTAAATAAACAATATACATACTTTCAACACGCCCCCATCATTCAAACACTAAAAACATCAAACATATTCAACTTGTTACACATTAGAACATGTTGTGACACAAGTAAACCTTTTGTAAAAACATCTGCAAGCTGATTCACAGACCTTAAACCAATCACTTTAACTAAACCTAACAAAATCTTTTCTCTAAGAAAGAAGAGATCTATCTCAAAATGTTTAGTTCGGTCATGAAAAACTGGGTTCGCAGTAATAGATACTGCAGCCTTGTTATCACAATATACTGGAACAGGCAATTTTAAAACCACTCCGAGTTCCTGGAAAATGTTTTTAACCCACATCAATTCACACACAGCAGCACTCATTGCCCTGTACTCAGCCTCTGCTGAGGACCTTGACACCGTAGCTTGTTTTTTTGATTTCCAAGACAACAAAGAATTACCTAGCATTATACAAAAGCCAGTTACAGATCTTCTGGTAACAAGACACTTACCCCAGTCTGAATCAGCATAAACAGATAGGTTTAAATCATTTTCCTTACAAAACAGAATACCCTTTCCAGGGGCAGATTTCAAGTACCTCAACAATCTAAGAGCAACATTAAGATGACCTTTATTAGGTTTATGCATAAATTGGCTCAGAAATTGAACAGAATACGAGATATCAGGCCTAGTATGCGACAAATAGATGAGTTTTCCTATAAGCTTTTGAAACCCAGTAACATTTTCAAGTTTAGACTCATTCTTATTGCAGCTGGCATTCACAATTGAGCTTTGTTCAATAGGTACATTTACAGGTTTAGATCCAGTAAGGCCAAACTCAGAGAGCAACTCAATACAATACTTTCTTTGACTCAAACACAAACCTTTACTTGTCTTAATCACTTCAAATCCAAGAAAGTATTTTAATTCCCCTAGATCCTTAATTCTGAACCTAGATTGCAGATCAGTTTTAACCTGTTTAATCTGTTCATAACTACTTCCAGTGACAATTATATCATCAACATATACCAACAGAATAGTAATATCAGTTTTACTATTCTTAACAAAAAGTGAATAGTCACTTTTACTTTGAACAAAACCTGATTCAGTTAAAGCACCTACTAATTTTTCATTCCACATTCTTGGTGCTTGTTTTAATCCATATAATGATTTATTTAATTTACACACTTTGGTTTCATTCATAGAAAAATATCCTTCTGGTAGAGTCATATACACATCTTCATTCAAGTCTCCATACAAGAAAGCATTATTAATGTCTAATTGAAACAAGGGCCAAGACTTAATCACAGCAAGATTTAAAACACATCTAATAGTCACAAATTTCACAACAGGTGAAAAAGTCTCTTCAAAATCTATGCCCTCTTTTTGACTATACCCCTTAGCAACCAACCTAGCCTTAAACCTATCTATCTCACCAGTAGATTTATACTTTATCTTAAAAACCCACTTGCAACCAATAGGCTTTCTATCAGCAGGTAAATCACAAAGGGTCCAAGTATTATTCCTATGTAAAGCTTCCATCTCTTCATTCATGGCATTGACCCAATTTGGATCATGTTTAGCTTCATTAAAATTTCTAGGTTCAACACTTTTATTCAAAGCAGTAGTAAAACAAAAATTGTCTTTAGACAAACCAGAATAGCTAACAACCTTCTCAAGACCATATAGACACCCCCCCACCACATAATCCTTAAGATTAGGAGGAGATCTAACCAGTCTTGTAGAATGTCTCCTAGCTATACTGGTACCCTCAGAGGATAGGTGATTTTCACCCTCAGTGTCATCTCTACCAGATTCAAGAGCGGCATCACTAGGGTCAGTGACAGGTGTCGGACTGCCCTGTGTTTCACTCTGAGACTGTTCAGAGTGTCCTGAGTCACTATGGACCTCCCCTTCATCATCGGGTTTTTCACTTGATGTGTTTGGAGAAAACAAAGTATCAGAAGAATCAAAAAAAGTTATCCAATCAGTAGGGACAGAAGTATCAAAAGAGGAATCAGCAGAACTGGTTTGTTTGAAAGGAAAGACCGACTCATAAAAAAGAACATCTCTTGAAAAGAAAACAGTCTGCTTGTCTAAACTCCAAAGTTTATAACCCTTTTTCTCATTTGAGTAACCAATGAAAACACATTTTTCAGCTTGACTTCCAAACTTATCATTATTGTCTAAAACAGTTGCAAAACACAAACATCCAAACACCTTCAAGTGATTAAGAGGAGGTTTAGAGCTAAACATTAATTCATATGGAGACATGCCATGAAGAACAGAGGAAGGAAGCCTGTTAATGATATAGGTAGCAGTCAAAATACATTCAGGCCACATATTCAAAGGAATACCAGATTGAAAAAGAAGAGTTCTGGCCACATTCAGCAGATGTCTATGCTTCCTCTCAACAATACCATTTTGTTGAGGGGTATGAACACAAGAAGTTTGATGTAAAATACCATGAGTATGCATAAAATTTTTCATATGTGAGTTAACAAATTCAGTACCATTATCACTTCTAAACATTTTGATACAAGTTTGAAACTGAGTTTGAACCAAATTATAAAAATTCTCAATATAATGTCCAACTTCACCTTTATGTTTTAAAAGATAAACCCAAACAGCCCTACTATAGTCATCAACAATAGTTAAAAAGTACTTAAACCCCTCTTTACTGCTTATCCTATAGGGACCCCATACATCAAGATGTACAAGGTCTCCAACTTTATTAGTTTTATGAGAACTTAAAGGAAAAGGCTGTCTATGTTGTTTGGACTTATGACATACTTCACATATGGAGGTGGATTCAAAATCTTTAAACTTTAACTCATTTTGAAGCAATTTTAACACAGGATCTGCTGGATGCCCCAGTCTCATGTGCCACAAATCAATCATGTCTAAGGAATTACAACCCACCTTAGAGCACACAGGTATTTCACCACACAAATACAACCCATCAAGTTGTCTACCAGTCACAATTATCTGGTTTGAATACAAATCCTGAAGATAACAAGCATTTTCATCAAACACAGATCTTAAGTTATTATCTTTGGCAAGCTTGTGGACAGATATAAGATTGACAAAGTACTCTGGAACAACAAAAACATCTTTCAAAATGATTTTATCTGCAAATTTTAAATTCCCAATTTTTAAAACATTTGCAAAAGTACCATTTGGATGTTTAATTTTCATTCCATATCCTGAAACATCTACAGAATTCAATAATCCTTTATCAGATACAACCATATGCTGGTTTGCTCCAGAGTCTATGACCCAACCAGCTCTATCCATCCCAGTGCCAAAGACATAAACACAATTACTGACAGCACTCAGACAACTAAATGACATACCACTATTAGGTTTACCTCCCACATTATTGCTTGAGGGAGTTTCACCAGCCTTTTCATCCAACAGTTTCAACAACCTACACACTTGTTCATGACTCAAAGAACTAGTAATGGAAGAACTATTAGAACTAGTCCCATTTTCCCCAACAGACCCATTTGAGGTAGCAGGCCTTGGACCCTGACTACTCCACCGATTGTTTCTTGTTTTGTATCCAGGGGGGTACCCAATAAGTTCAAAGCATTTATCCACTAGGTGACCTACCTTATTACAATGAGTACACCTCACATTTGTATTAGGTCCTTTATTAGGTCTTTTAGTGTTATCAGAAAAAACACCACCCTTAGATACAAACACAGAAGACTGCCCTTTAGAACCAGTATTGCCAACTCTATGAGACTCCTCTCTTGAAATAGTTGAGAAAGCAGTTTTAAGAGAAGGCAGAGGATCTCTGGTTAACAAGTTGGTTCTAACAGGCATATAAACCTCATCCAATCCCATGAGAAATTGCATTAACTTTATAGAATTATTGAAGTCATTGTAACTTTTTGATGCATTACAAGAACATGCAGGCAGTTTTATCATATTATCATATTGCTTCCACATAGTGTTGAGCTTATTAAAGTATTCAGAAACAGATGACCCTCCTTGTGTTACAGAGTTAATTTTTTGATACAAATTGAATATAACAGACCCATCAATCTTGTCATAAGTTTCCTTAAGATCATCCCACACAACAGAAGCTAACTTAGAAAAAACCTGACCAACATACAATTCCTCACATATGGAATTAAGAATCCAAGACAACACCACTGAATTACATCTATCCCATTGATTAGCCAAAACAGAATCATCAGACGATTTAACACAAGTACCATCCAAAAAACCCATTTTATTTTTAACAGTCAAAGCTAACTCCATAGCACTTGCCCAAACCGTATAATTTTCAACCCCTTTTAATTTGAAACTAATCAAGGTAAGAGTACTGGTATCACTAGCATGGAGATATAGAGGATCACTAGCCTCAATCTTGCTAACAAGAGTAGCAGGATTGGACGTGTCCCCTTCAGTAGACATATTAATAATCTTCACGGTAACAACAAGTAATCACACAACAGGTCCAAACAAATATGGTTAAAATGCAACACAGCCAGAGCCAGGATTCCACACCACTCTTGGTAGTAGTTCAAGGAATAACCGTGTGCCAAGAGAATGGGACACAATCAAGAATCAGAAAGAACAATCAATAACAAGAAGCAAGAAACGATCTCACCCTTTGCGCCTGAGTAGCAATGACCTTCACTTAGGGTCAGAACCACTCAGGCTAGCCGTATGAACAACGAACACTGAACAGCGCCTCCTAGCCTCCTCACCTTCACTTAGGGTGAGGCCTTGAAACTTCAACCAGATCTGCACAATCACCTTCTTGAGGACAGAACAAACCCACAGATCTAGGGTTTCAGTTGGTACAACCCTAAATCTGTTCTTCTTCAACGCAGCGGAACCCCAGAATCAGAAAACACCCAAGAACGTGAAGAATAGACCAGCGAAACAACACTGACACGAAGAAACTCAAAACTAGGGTTTTGAAACCCCAAATCTCAACAGAGAAGGAAGCGATGAATATCAGAGCCAAGATAGCTCTGATACCATGTGAAGTTTTGAGAAATCAAACAATAACGAAGATTGAACAAATCAAGAACAAACAATCGCTACAACCAACAAAAGAAAAACTACAAATCTCGAACAGAACAAACTGAATGAAAATACAACTAGATCATAATAGCATGATCTAGAAACAACAAGAACTGCAGAAACGAAGATGAATCTCCAGAGAGAATTGGAAGATCCAACAATCGAACTGAAACCCTAGATCTCTCAGAGAAAACGATCGGACGAAACACTCAGCCACAAAAAACGAATCTCGAGAGTTGCTTAACCCTAAACGCAACTGCCTTTATATACTCCCAGCTTGATCAGTCCCTCAAGTCTTCACCCGAACACTTCAAGCCCACATCAGCTGACCCATCTCTTCTTAAGCCCAATAGACCTAAAGAGGCCCACATAAAAAACAACCAGCTTAAACAAGAAATTAAGTGTTTGAATTAAATAAACAATATACATACTTTCAACACAACCATTGATCAAATCTTTGATCCGTTCAAAGACCCATGTGAAGTTTATATCTTTTTCCCTTGATATAAATGTGTGCGCGATACAAAACGACTTTGAGGTCGACGTCACACCAATAAATTGAACAAACGGAATCTTGTAGATATTTGTGAAGGATAAAAAGAAAAAAAATGACCCGACAATTCCCAAATAATACTGACGTGGAACTAGCAGTTAGTGTTTTGAGGGGTGAAGGGGGGGGGGGGGGGGAGCTAAACGTGACCAATTTTTTATGCACCCCTTCTATACGTGAATGATAGCCTTATTCTTCACGTATAGAAGGGTGTATTATAAAAAAAAGGGGATTTTTTATGTAGGATTATTTGTCACACGAAAGACCTTTCAAGAAGAAATGTTTTTCAAGATCCAAGTCCAAGAATCAGAAACTAAGATGCTTTGTGTGTGGTTCAGAAAAGCATTTCAAAAGATATTGTCTAGACATGAAGAAGAAGAAATCAGAAACCACTACTTCAAAGAATTATCTAACAGTTCCCCTGAAGAGTCAGTGGATGGCTATGAAAGTCGAGATGTATTGATAGTTAGTAATTGGTCATTGGATGGCAAATGAATTTTCGATTCTGGTTGCTCTTGTCATGTCACCCAAAAAGTCATATTTCAAAGAACATGAGATGAAAGACATGGGGACAGTCAAGTTGGGAGATGAAAATCAATGTGTCGGTACGAGGGAGCTATACGCCCCGTCCCATATAACCTTATATCAGGGTGGGGGTATAGATAGATATTTATTTATTAATTAGTTTATTTAACTTATACACCACCGTATATCACAAAACGTGACGTATAAAACCTCATACCAACAACCTCATGATAACATGTTAATTTTAATAAAATTATTTTTGTTTTCCCTTATACGGGATTGGGTCATGGCGTATAGAGGTGTTTTGAATTATAATTTAAAGATGTAAAAGTAGGTGTAACAATTTTAGAATAATTAGGTAGAGGGATATGTTAAGCTATTAAAGAAAAGTTGTATCATTAAACACGGGACTTTACAACATATTCTTCTCCACGGGTGTGCCATGTAGTATGAACGACCTATTGATGCAAACGACTCACGTCTTTATCTTCCTTCTCCTCTCCACCACTCCTTTCAATTTCAACACCACAAAACAAAATTTTCCACCATCATGACGTCACTCATTAGGCCGGAATCCACCAATTCAACCGCCACTCATCGGAATTATTTACAGTAAGCCACTTTACGCCTTTCAGTTTAGTTTACACACACAAAATGAAGCAGTATATATGTATTGATTCCTCCGATCTCACCAATCAGTTAGGGTTTTTGAATTTTCATCATCTGATTAACTGATTTGATTGATCTGATTGCTGAAAGCCTGAAAGGCTGAGAATCATATGTGTGGAAACAAAATGGCCGTGAATGCAGCGGAACCTGATTCAACCAGGAGGCGGAGCTCCAGATCTGCGCCGGCGCCGGCGACGGCGAATCCAGTTCGTTCATCGCGAACGAATCTCGATCAATCGTCAAGTAATGTTACGACTACAAGCGGTAGTTACAGCTACGATGGAGGTACCGGATCCGGATCCAGTTACAGGCTCGGAAGCTCAACGGCAACCGCCGAAGCTTCGGTTTCGAGCAGAGCGTCGCTTTCGAGCCTCCGTAATTCGTTGCCGGAAAACGTTCACATATACGATTTCTCCGAGATCCGTTCCGCAACGAACAATTTCCTCGCGAAACCGTTTTCGTCGTCGTCCGCGACGGCGTGGCGGTGTTCTCTCCGCGGCAGGGACGTGATTGTTTTCCAACGGAAGTTTCGCCGGCCGATTCAGGATTCCGAGCTGCGGGAGAAACTGTCTGTTATATACAGAAGTCATCATATGAGTATAATTAAGCTTCGTGGAGCGTCAATTTCGGGCGAGTATATTTACCTGGCTTATGATTTCATCTCCGGCGGAAACCTAGCGGTCTGTTTGCGTAATAAGAGGAATCCTAATTTCACAGTGTTATCCACATGGATGTCGAGGATGCAGATCGCGACGGATCTAGCTTCCGGTTTGGATTATATCCATAACAATGCCGGATTGAAAATCAATTTAGTTCATAAATATGTGAAATCCAGTAGCGTGATTGTTACGGAACCGTCGTTCAACGCTCAGATCTGTCACTTCGGCACGGCGGAGCTGTGCGGAGAGACGGTTATCGAGCGAAAAGCTGTAAAACAGAGAGGCGAAGACGAGATCGTTGCGGTTACGGTTACGGTTACGTCGCCGGAATCCTCTCCGACGAAGAAATTGACGAGATCGAGCAGCGGAGCGATGCAGTTTGAAGGTACGAAAGGCTACATGGCGCCGGAGTTTCGCGGCCTGGCGACGCAGAAATCCGACGTGTACGCTTTCGGCGTTGTGATTCTGGAGTTGTTATCCGGTGAAGAGCCGGTGAAGTACAAGTACGATAAGCAGCAAGGGATTCATGAACGGATTTCGGTTGTGGATACCGCCAGGTACGCGGTGGAAGGAGACGCCGGAGACGGCGGAGGAGAGGCGGAGATTGAAGGGAGGCTGAGACGGTGGGTGGATCGGAGGCTGAAGGATTCGTTTCCGGTGACGGTTGCGGAGCGGTTGACCCGAATAGCGTTGGGTTGTGTGGAAGAGGATCCGAATAAGAGGCCCACCATGAGCCGCGTGGCGGGTAAGATATCGAAACTTTATTTGGACTCGAAAAAGTGGGCGGATACTTTTGGGGTCCCCACCGATTTTACGTCGTCGTTTGCCCCACGGTGAAAGCGGGTGAGCTTAAATAACCGTTTTTTACTTTTTACCCCATAACTTGTTTATTTTGCAATTTTGCTCTCGTAAATACATTAGACTTGCTCATATAGAATAGTTATTGTATATACATTGATGCTTAAATTATAGAGTAATGTTATTTAATAGAAATATGATCATTCAAATTATTGAATGTGGCTAAAAGGGGACTATCTGTACCCTCTAGTATTTAATTAAAATTTTAGGTGACAATTTCAAAACAATTCAAAGTAAAATGTAAAACCTTTTACACAATCAAAGAGTAATATTACCTAGGATCGGTAACCTACTTTAATAAAAATGATGACCCCTTTAAAGAAAAAAAGCAAGTAAAATGATTATTATATTATCAGATTTTCAATAAGCATTCGACATGTCTTTAGTAACATCATCACCATCATTATTCATTACGGCTACACACCATTAACGTAGCAACTAATCTCCACCATGCTGTTACCTCCGCAGCCAGCTCAATTCTCGTCATTAATTGTATCCAAACAACATTGTTGCAGCGACCAGTCCATCCGCTTGGTGTAGCTTCTACTAGCCGATGGAAGCTGCAAATCACGAAGCCGCATCGCTCGGTGTGAAAGCCGTGGGAAGTCTCTGAAGCAAATACTAGCCGATGGAGTAATCACAAGACATACCGCCCATCCTTAAAAAGATCAAATATATAATTATCAATTACAGTTGATGTTTCGAGAGTTGCATAGCAAAAAAGACAAAAGACCATATAAAATGATTAATTGGAATTCGAATTCTAACGTACTCACACGTTGCAATGGATTTTTGGATGCCAAAATCAGCTTTAAAAAGATGGGCTACTGCTATTGAGTATTGGATCGAGCGAGTTGAGCTCATGTGGGCTGGAAATTAGGTTGGCTGCTTTGGTCCATGCAAGTCAAAAAGAAAAGGTGAGCCGGTCTAAAGGGATACACGTTTGACGCCAGCAATTGCAAGTAACATTTGGGTTCCACCTTATTACCTTAACAACGCTTGCAAATTGATTTTAACTTTTACCGTCTGATATGCCGCATACACTTCCATTGCGGCATATACACGGGTTCAACGACGTCTGTTGTGACGTATTGTCTTTTTCCTTTTTTTTTCTTTTAATTTTGAGTTTTGGACTTGATTTTTGAGGAGATATATAAGCCAAAAACTTAGGTGGCGTTTGGTTCACGGAATGTAATGTAATTAGAATTGTAAAGTTTTCCTTTTAAAGTTGTGCTTAAGTTGGGTAAGTAAGGGTTTGAAATACAATGAATTCCTTTAGTCATTGGAATTTAGAAATCCTTCAGTTTAACGAAGGAAAGTTGCATGACCTCAAATTCCATTGATTAAAGGAATTCATTGTATTTCAAACCTCTTCCTTACCCAACTTAAGCACTACTTTAAAAGGAAAATTTTACAATTCCAATTACATTACATTCCGTGAACCAAACGCCACCTTAAGGTTACGAGATTTTATCTTTTATTATTCCTACAAGACGAATTTTTGGAGTTCTAGAGAGCAATCATAATGAAAGCCATGAATTCAGTTCTTGCAACATTAGTGATGAAGATGAGTGGCTAGCCACGTCCATTGATCAACCCTAAGATGTAGGGTTAGTTTAGGGTGTGTGTTTACTTGTATTTTGATTGTTCTAACTTTGGGTGTAAATTTGATCATTCAATTAGTGATTGAGTGATAACCCGATGATTTATTTAGTTAATTACAAGTTTATTTTACTGGTTTTGATATTTCTTTATTATTAAATGCTAGCTTAATTTTTAAGTAATAGTACTCAACTCTATTATTTACCAATTGACACGCACTAAGGAACATCCTAGTTGGGTGCTTATTCGGTTTTGGACCGTTAAGTAGCACCCGTTGAATTACTTGATCTTGAGTGAGTCATTCATACTAAAGTGATAGTCATGTCAATGCAACTGTTTTCACGCAATCAAACTAAGTTTTCACTTAATGTCGATAATCTGAGTCTTGGGATGATCATCTCCTCCCCCATAAGTTTTCCAAACTCGAATTTAATTTCACATTTCTATTTTTATTTTTATAAAGGTATTTTTTTAGTTTCTTCAGTTTCAAAACCTCAATGAAAAAAAATCAGGTTTACAATTTTAGTAAAATCAAGCTAAATAATTAATCGCATAACATCACAAACACATAAACACTTTATAGTCCACACCCTAACTAAGTTAAGATGAAAATTTGACTGCCTTCCAAATCTGTATCAAATAGACTAGAAGACTCCATTGGGGTTGTAGCCCAATGGTAAGAGACAAAGTCTCTTTGGTGGAGACCAGGGTTCAAACCTTGGCATTGGTGAACAATGGAAGAAAATAAGAAATTTTGCCGTTCAAAAAAAAAAAAGACTAGAAGACTCCATAAAAGTACCAAGGAAAATATCCAAGACACTAGTCTTGGTTAACAAAAAGGAAGTGGTGCACGCCATTGTTTTAACGTCATGTTGGTGTATTTGGCGCGAAAGAAATGATGTGGTTTTTAGGCATAGAAGGCCGTCCATGAGTAAAGTCATTTGTGAGATCAAGAGTTGGTGTAAATTATGGGTCGAGAATAGGTGTAGGAAGGTTGTTGATTGGGAGTCCTTTTGCTTGATGTAATTTTGTGTCCGGGGTGGTGTTTGTTGTTTTGGCGGCCTTAGCGTCTTGCTAAGGGTTGCGTGTTTTGGTGTTAATAAATTGCCGTTCCAAAAAAAAAAAAAAACTAGTCTTGGAATAATCTAGAATTATAATGTAAACTAGATGTTGCGATCCGCGCTTCGCGCCGGATGCGTTTCGATGGTGTTTTTGAGAAGCCCAGTTTTGCCTTTTTGGTTATGGAGGTGCGCATGCAAAGGAATATGCGAGAAGCAGTTGGTGTGTGTTGAAAATCTCGGATATGTTGTTGCGGGTGGTGAAACATTATATGAAGCGAGTAATCCATGTTATTATATCAGAATAGCCTATTAACTTAATATTAGCCAAATCACAAACCCTCTAACACTATACACAAATACATGAGATAGCAAAGAAAAAGTACCGGCTTACGAAACGAACTCCAACAATAAAATTCTGCAAAAGAAAACATATGTATTAAAATCATATCACATGATTAAACATCAAACTGAGGTTGAACCTTAAAAATCAATGAACAAAAACATCCATAAATAAACAACTCTAAAGTCCCAAAAAATCATTATCTTACTCATAAATTTCAATCTTAAATACAATAAACAAAGTGCCTCAATAACTCACTGAAAGTTAAAAGTATTTGGAAGCATAGTTGAGTCATTTGAAAGTCAACAGCTTCATATTTGTCTAGCACTCCAAGCAGTCATTAAAACCAAATTTTATGTCCCAGGTATATCTCGCTTTGTTTTGTGATATGATGTTGCAGGTGTAGACTGCTGGCTTCAAACACTTGATTGACTTCCATGGAAATTGAAAGAAACTAACTAACCGGTCGCTTTAAAAATGAACACAATAATAAAAAATTGAAAGTTACTACCATAGTTGCTTCAATACGGGTCTTACAACGGCACCTTTGACTGTAATATGAGATGTTTATACATTAAAACATAAAGGTCTATCTAGGCTAAAGCTGGTCACTCGATGCCTGTGAATCCCATATTCACCAATATATAAGTTTTATCCATTAGGGATCATGTAATTAATAATTTTTATATGTTGCAGCAAAGTTGATTATTTTATTTTCAAGGTAACTTCCCCTGATCAGGGAAAACATTATAGCACTAATATAGTTTGCCTACAAACTTGATGAATTCAGATTCAAAATCAAATAGGAGAAAAGGATACATACCATTGTAGCCATTGAGAGATCGATGCAGTACAAAATTATGTAACTCTTCAAATGAGAGGGATTTTCTGTTATTTGACTTTTTGTGATCTGCGCTTCGCTGCGGATGCGGTTCAATGGTTTTTTGGGAATGCCATGTTTGTTATGGTTTGGGAGCCCTTATGTAGCAAGAGCAATACCTGCAAGTTATATTTAAAATGAGTTGTTCATCTTGAATATGGAAACTTTCTACATAGACCTTGAAATAACAATCATATAATGAAGACAACTAAATGCGGCTAAATTCATCAATACACGCTTGTTCAAGCTCATTAACTAAATTAAATGTAATCTCTAAATCGAAATAGCCGCCTAAACGTTGATGTTCATTGACCTTCATTAATAGTGCTAAGCATATATAGAAGCAAACAAACGAAACGAATAAAAAAAGGTACCTGCATTTTTCCAGCAAAAGGCCAATGTGACTGTCCCTATGACCCGTTAATCCTTTGCAGCTTCCGATTGCGTTCTATCAGCCTGTTGTTGAAGCCATTTGGTCCTGTCAATCAAATACAATACAACGGTAACCTGTTTTAGGAATTCTATTAATGCAATTTTTCTTTCTTAAGCTCACATTACATGGGTGACATTGTATAACATGAAACCATCGAGAGATTACTCCTTCGTAAGCCAAGGTAAAAGTATTATGTAACCTACATTCAACAATTGAGACATGTGGGAACTCACCAAAATAAAAATCCTAACAGTTACTTGTCAAACAAAAAAAAAGGTAAATAGTAATCTTTAAACTAATATTAAACACATGGATTTGGATCATACCTGATATTAAACACTTATTAATTCAACATGGGTAACTAATAAAATAAAACCACACAAAAGTTTCATGAAAGCTATTTTACCTTCCTAGTAGACGTATAAAGATAAGTGTCATAGAAACACGGGTCTCGTAGGAATCGCTGGCATCGTGCTCATGTTCCCCAACAACGGATAAATTAATGCTTCCCGTGTTCATCGGTTAACCCCCAAATTATCAAGATAACTGAATAAAAAGCAACCTTATAGAAATTACAGAAAAGGTTATGGAAATGACTATAAAAAAACCCATATGCTAAGCTCTTACCCTTTGATCAACTCTGTTCGAAATTGAAGACGTGCCGATGATGAGATAGTATATAAATACTATCCACTAAATTCTTCCCCTCTGATAAACTCTGCCGGAGGTGGAAGAAGCGTCGACGGTGAAACCCTAGAGCAAGAAACTGGGAAGTCACGATTCTGAACACCAAGATCAGGGAAAGAACGAACGCCGACGGTTAAACCCTAATAAGAGAGAGAGGGGGAAATACGACACTGGAGTAATCTGGAAGATATTGCGTTCGAAGATTCGATCGGCTTTTTAAAACCCACCATCAACATGTAATGTTGCTCAAGGAATCGTCATCATTCAGCTTCATTGCTCGCGGATCCGACTGTTCCTTTTCTGTCGATACTCAGGTACCTAACCGTAGTCCGTAACCATTAACCAATCACCAAAATCAGCCTCTCCATTGTTGTTTACTTCCGTTGTGGATGTAGTGGAACTCCCTATTCATGGTGGCTTCAGAACTCAATCTAACCCAAACCGACCAGAAAAAAATCATTATAATTAGTCTAGGGCTAGGGCTAGAACAGAAAAAATTAGCCACCAAGAGCTAATATCAAAGAAACAAAGTTACCTTCTCGTGTGTCCCTGTCAAAGCCCCGATCCAGCACCTTGTTTTTTTTTTTTTGAACGACAATCATATAGAAAAGGGCAACAACCCCAACAAAGAACAGAAAGGAGAGATTACAACATGAACTTACATCGAAAAAGTTCTCCACTTACAGGCGCTTCAACAACCACCATCTGCTGCGTGGAATTGTAGAGAGAGCGGTGGTTCTTTCAGGGGGTCATAGGAATTTGATTGGAAATTGTATGGGGAGAGAGAGAGAGAGGTAGAGTGCAAGTAAAGGTAAAGGGGTAGAATACTGTGAAGAAAGGACGAAGGAGAATGGGGCGGAGCAACTACGAGTCATCCCATCAACGACAACTATGGTTATAAAACAAAGCAATGGAAACTTGTACATTGCGCCTCAATGATAGATAAAAAACCCAATGCTTAGGTATGCTTGTACACTATGCTTCAGGAATATAATATTGGATTTTATTTGATTTATAAGTTTTATAATGTTAAGGGTAAAGAATGTTATAGATATTTATCAAGGAAATGTCTAGGAACATTCTAGATTTAGGTAGGACTTACATATTGCAATTATAAATAGGCGGGCTTGTCATTTACGTAAACCAGCTCCACAATTCAGGAAATCACCTTGTAAGGCTTCATAGATCACTTGTAAATGTTACTTTGTAATCAAAAAGTTCTCCATCATAGTATTTCCTAAATGGGATTAGCCAATAAACCATCATTTTATCTTGTCTTACAAATTATAAATCCTTGAGTACAGATCGATCTATGTATTCATTGATAGAATTGACAACCAAATTCTTAACACTTATTCTCACATCGTACGTAGAAATTAAAAAAATTAGACAAATTTCAAAATCCTAAAATGTAGCTTACCGATGAGGATAAAAAATTAAAAAAGTTACACAGCTTTTTCCTCCTCTTGTTCTTATAAAAATACCTGCTTTGCAATAGAAAACTAAACACATATTTAGAATCAAGGGATTTACCTCTAGTAATCTTTCAACCAACACATGAGTAAAAATAATCTATTGAACTTGAAAAAGAATAAATGGACGAAACTTTACCACTGGAATATGATTCGGACCAGTTTCTTCTGCTTACAATTGTTCCTTTCGTTTGATGAGAACCCCAAACCCAAAACGTTCCTAACTTTTAATTAAAAAAAACCCAAATTTGCTCTTCTCTTTGCCATATCGGAATCGTTCTGCTCCATGGTGATGATGAAATATAATGGACGTATCTTACCATCATTGAATTTGAAATGGATTTCAATGGATTTAAAATGTAATTGACATATCTTACCATCTTTGATGAAATATAATTGACATATCTTACCATCGTTCTGCTCCGTGGTTTGATTTGTTGTGATTAGAGGAGAGGAAAGAATCAACACAAATTAGGGTTTCAACCCAATGGCGTTTGAGATCAAAGGCAACCATTCGGTGGCGAATTAAAGGTGCGCTTCACATTGAGAAACGTAAATGAGTGACGATCCTATTCAATTGTGAAACTGAAGGAGACGATTGCAATTCAAGATTAGGTGTACAACAGGCTCAACAATCGTGGTAGAGGATAGTAGATATGTGTGTACGGAAATAGAAGAAAGCCTTCACATCGCTTAAGGTTAACAGAAAGCTTATTAATAATTTAAAAAAATATATTTAAAAAAAATGCCAAAACCACAAGCGGTTTTCTTAAAACCGGTTCAACCGGTTATATGATTTGATGACGTTGTTTTTATACGTTAACCAGCTGCTACCGAACGTTCCCGCCTTTTTTTTATTCCGCCGCCTGTAACCCCGGTGGGGGAGGAGACGGCAGTGGCTCCAGCATGTAAAAGGTTTCGGATCTTGACCAATTACAAATGAAAAACATAGAAGGATACAAAAAAGTATTGCATTCAAACATCGTTTAGAACTGGTGACAATTACCAAATGGAAGAATCATAAGACCATATAGGAACATTCAAAAACATGTCATCAAAACAATCAATCACGAAAAAAGAAAAAAAAAGAAACAATACCAATTCATGAATCATGACGAGTTGAATGATTATACCCCCTCAATCACATATCACTAGAGAGAAGAAGATCCAAGACATCGTCTTCTTCGGAATTCACCCTTAGAGGACAACCTAAGGTTTCACGCATCTTTTGAACCGGCATCTTCATTGTCGCCTGAAAGTAAATGAGGTCCCACGGCCAAAGAGACGTGTCAGGAAATCCTTTTCTTCACGATCATTCTTTTGATCGTCAACATCATCGTTACAAATGTCGGAGAAATAACAATAGCTGACAATCGAGGCCAAGACAACCCCCTCTCCATACACCGGGACTGTACCTCGTTCGCCTAGGCGGCCGGATCGAACGAGGTCAAAAAACCTAACCGATTTGTGGGCAAGAATTCTCAGACCAACCGCTCTCGATTCACGGAAATTAGTGGTGCTTCTCAGGGTCACCACGGTATTCAGTTGCAATCTTTTTTTCGTTAACACCAATTTAAGTCCCGCATACTCAATCTTCTTTGGCGACATTCTTGCCTCTTGATCTTGAGCATTCTTCCTTACCTGTGAAATAAATAAAAAAGAGCAGTATTTTATTGTATATATATTGTTGCTTAAATTATAGATTAATGCTATTCAATAGATATATGATCAATTGATCATTCAAATTATTGAATGGGGCTAAAAGGGGACTTTTACATCTATCAACCGACTGTGCTGACTGGGCTTTCATCCCTGAGTCGGAGATGGCTTGGCAGCAAGCGTAGTGGCAGGCAGGCGATAGGATGTTAGCATGATAGGCTTACTAAAGCTCGTGTAAACAATATTGATAGGGGTGAGTTCATCATCTCTCTTAGGAGGGTCTTCTGTCTTTTTCAAAATGAAAATTGATCCATTTTGATGTTCGAGATCGCCTCCCGGTGGTTCCTCCTAAGTAGCAAATCGAATATGCTTTTGTCGCATGGAGTGGTTAACCGACATGGCAAAGTAACCCTCTAGTATTTAATTAAAATTTTAAGTGACAATTTCAAAACGATGACCCTTTAAAGAAAAAAAAAGCAAAGTAAAACGATCATTATATCAGATTTTCAATAAGCATCCGACATGTCTTTAGTAACATCATCACCATCATTATTCATTAGATCTCTTTGCTCACAATTCACTCAACGGCTACACACCATTAACGTGCTACGTTCCGGCAGCAACTAATCTCCACCATGCCGTTACCTCCGCAGCCAGCTCCATTCTCGTCATTAATTGTACCCGAACACCATTGTTGCAGCCACCAGTCGTGTCAGCTTCCTGTCGAAGGTCAACTGTAGGTTGCTCATACTGGCCGATCTTGCCAGATCCGGCCAACTTATTCGATCTCTTTACCATGAATGCTTCACCGACAAGAGGTAGTTAGCGCACTCTCTAAAAATGTTGAAATTTAAGCTATGGATCAAAAAAACCCTTCCACCCTGCCGAAGATCCCCGTCCCAACATCTTATTTAATTTTAATTTCAAATGATCGTCATACCGCCTCCTGATCGGTTTACCTTATTTGGGATTAATTATCTACTAATACATCGATATAATTATAAAATATGCTATATTATAATAAGGTTGCGTAATTATTATGTTAAAAAGAAAATGAGATTTCGGGTTAACTTATTTGAGATTAATTCCCTACTAATCAGTGGCGGATCCAGACCTTTTTGTCAGCGGGAGCGAAAATGATCAAGTTAAAATAGGTTGGGTCAAAAATTATATTCAAATCGTATTAAAAAATATAGCTTCAAACATGCCTTTAAGTGATAATATAGATAGCCAAACCATAAAAAAAAAATATTTTAATCGCACTCACATGCCAAAGTAAAGATGACAAAAAAAATATGTTTGGCTGTATTTGTTTATGAGCAAGCATAAACAAATATTTTCATAATCGAACTGGACAATAAAATGGTTGTTTTACTAATCTGCTGGTCAGATTAGATTTAAAAACCGGGTGAATCATAAACTATCTATTATTAATTTAAATTATATAAAGTTGTACAAAGATAATAATAATAAGAACATCCATTCGCTTCAACTAGATACGTTAAAGAAAGCCATATAAATTATTTAAGAAAAAAAAAAAACCACATAAATGCAACTTTAAGCTAGTAGATTGTTAGTGATAACAAGTAACGATCTAGATCAGTTGGTCATTTGCACTTCACAATTAGTTGTAAGTGATGGGTTCGATACTTATGCTTCGCTAGTTAGTAATTTTTACAAAGAACCGTCTCTTTCAATTCTCAATTAAACCAGTCAAATGGGCCTTACAAATATCCTTTGATGGATCTTTTTATAAAGAAAACTACAATGTTGGGCCAGGCCCAGTGGGAGCCTTCCCACCCGCTGGGCCCTTAATGGATCCGCCCCTACTACTAATACATCCATATAATTATAAAATCATACTATATTATAATAAGGTTATCTAATTATTAGGTTATAAAGAAAATGAGCTTTAAAAGATTAGATAAAAAGAATATCATGACAAAGCTTTGAACTTAGATGGTAATGCTTAGATCTTGGATGGGGTTTTGGTCCATTTTGAAGTTTAAGGTTTCAAAATTCCATCCAATAATATTAAGCCACTGTGCTTTAGAAAGAAGAAGATGATTTTAAAGCTTTGAAGCTTAAAGGAGGGGGTATGATGAGTTTTGAAGCTTGGCTTTAAAAAAAAAACAAAACAAAACAAAAAACACTCACAATCCACCGGCTTGGTACAACTTCTATTAGCCGATGGAAGCCGCATTGAAGTCGCATCGTTGGATGTAAAAGCCGTGGGAAGTCTCGGAAGCAGATACTAGCCAATGGAGTAATCACAAGACATACCGCACATCCTTAAAAAGATCAAATATATAATTATCAAATACAGTTGATGGTTTCGAGAGCTGCAAAGCAAGAAAGACAAAAGACCATATAGAATGATTAATTGGAATTAGAATTCTAACGTATCCACTCGTTGCAATGGAATTTTTGGATGCCAAAATCAGCTTTAAAGTGATGGGCTACTGCTATTGAGTATTGGATCGAGCGAGTTGAGCTCACGTGGGCTGGAAATTAGGTTGGCTGCTTTGGTCCATGTAAGTCAAAAAGAAAAGGTGAGCCGGTCTAAAGGGATACACGTTTGACGGCAGCAATTGCAAGTAACATTTGGGTTCCACCTTATTACCTTAACAACGCTTGCAAATTGATTTTTACTTTTACCGTTTGATATGCCGCATACACTTCCATTGCGGCATATACACGGGTTCAACGACGTCTGTTGTGACGTGGGATCTCTCTTCTTCTTCTTTTTTTTTTTTTTTTTTTTTTGAGTTTTGGACGTGATTTTTGAGGAGATATATAAGCCAAAACTTAAGGTTACGAGATTTTATCTTTTATTACACCTACGAGACGAATTTTTAGAGTTTTAGAGAGCAATCTGAATGAAGCATTCAATCATGTTTCTATCCAAAGAAAAGCCATGAATTCAATTCTTGCAACATTCGTGATGAAGATGAGCGGCTAGCCGCGTCCATTGATCAACCCTGAGATGTATTTAGTTTAGGGTATGTGTTTACTTGTATTTTGATTGTTCCAACTCTGGGTGTAAATTTGATCATTCAATTAGTGATTGAGTGATAACCTGATGATTTATTTAGTTGATTACAAGTTTATTTTATTGGTTTTGATATTTCTTTATTGTTAAATGCTAGCTTAATTTTTAAGTAATAGTCAACTCTATTATTTGCCAATTGACACGCACTAAGGCAACACCCTAGTTGGGTGCTTATTCGGTTTTGGACCGTTAAGTAGCACCTGTTGAATTACTTGATCTTGAGTGAGTCATTCATACTAAAGTGATAGTCATGTCAATGCAACGGTTTTCATGCAATCAATCTAAGTTTTCACTAAATGTCGATAATCTGAGTCTTGGGATGATCATCTCCTCCCCATAAGTTTTCCAAACTCGAATTTAATTTCACATTTCTATTTGTATTTTTATAAAGGTATTTGTTTTAGTTTTTTCAATTTCAAAACCCCAATAAAAAGATCAGTTTTACATTTTTAGTTAAGTTAAGCTAAATAATTAATCGCATAACATCACAAACACATAAACACTTTGTAGTCCACACCCTAACTAAGTTAAGATGAAAATTTGACTGTCTCCCAAATCTGTATCAAATAGACTAGAAGACTCCATAAAAGTACCAAGGAAAATATCCAAGATACGTCTTGGAATAATCTAGAATAATAATGTAAATGTTATAGATCTTTATCAAGGTAATGTCTAGATAGGAACATTCTAGATTTAGGTAGGACTTAGAGATTGCAATTATAAATAGGCGGGCTTGTCATTTACGTAAACTAGCTCCACAATTCAGGAAATCACCTTGTAAGGCTCCATAGATCACTTGTAAATGTTACTTTGTAATCAATAAGCTGGCGTTTGGTTCACGGAATGTAATGTAATTGGAATTGTAAAGTTTTCCTTTTAAAGTTGTGCTTAAGTTGGGTAAGGGAGGGGTTCGAAATACAATGAATTCCTTTAATCAATGGAATTTGAGGTCATGTAACTTTCCTTCGTTAAAGTAAAGGATTTCTAAATTCCATTGATTAAAGAAATTCATTGTATTTCAAACCCCTTTCTTACCCAACTTAAGCACAACTTTAAAAAGAAAACTTTACAATTCCAATTACATTACATTCCGTGAACCAAACGCCACCTTAAAAGAGTTTATTTTATCAAGGGTCTTGCATAGTCATATAAAATCACTACTTAAAGTTGGTTAAAGACTGATCTTAGAAGCACTCTAAGAGTCGCATATGTGTCCAAAGAATTACTCCATATCACTAGGCTCTCTACCATTTCCAGTCTGTCACATACACACACATACTAGTAAACCTTTATAATAATTGGGTCCGTGACATGGAGAAGGATGGTTAGAGCTTGAGGCCTTATGAGATCACATATTATATCCAAATACTTGGGTTTTTTCCATAATGGTGGGTTCCTTTTGAGTCGGTGGAATAGATATGACGTGACACTGATGGAAAATCATTAATAATTGATAAACATTAAAAATAAAGATTACTCACTAGTATTTAATAAATAATAATAAAAACTGTATTAGTAAGAAGTTTGTCGAAGTTTTGTGACAAACTTATAAAACTCTGTTTGTGGAAAACTTGTCGACTAAACTACCACATTTATCAATTATTCGATTGAAGTTATGGTGTGTACGGAAAGAGAAGAAAGCCTTAAATTTATATTGATGTAGTAAGATACACTGATACACATTAAATTTATTATACCATCAGATTGTTTCGGTTAACTGAGAAGCCTTGAGCACCTCCATTAACTAAAAAGATGTTCCCAAGTCCCAACATAGAATTAACCATCAAATTCTTGACATCTTATAATACAAGTTCAATTTACCACCATCATAGTATTTCCTAAATGGGATTAGCCAATAAACCACCATTTTATCTTGTCTTACAGATTATAAATCCTTGAGTACAGATCGATCTATGTATTCATTGATAGAATTGACAAGCAAATTCTTAACACTTATTCTCACATCGTACGTAGAAATTAAAAAAGATTAGGTGTACAACAGGCTCAACAATCGTGGTAGATGAGAAATGGCGCGGATTTGATATGCGCGAGGACATAGAAGAGGATAGTAGATATGTGTGTACGGAAAGAGAAGAAAGCCTTCACATCGTTTAGGGTTAACAGAAAGCTTATTAATAATTATAAAAAATATATATTTAGAAAAAAAATACCAAAACCACGAGCGGTTTTCTTAAAACCGGTTCAACCGGTTACATGATTTGACCGCGTTATTATGATTTGACGGCGTTATTTTTATACGTTAACCAGCTGCTACCGAACGTTCCCGCCTTTTTTTGATTCCGCCGCCTGTAACTCCGGTGTGGGAGGAGACGGCAGTGGCTCCGGCATGCAAAAGGTTTCGGATCTTGACCAATTACAAATGAAAAACATAGAAGGATACAAAAAAGCATTGCATTCAAACATCGTTTAGAACCGGTGACAATTACCAAATGGAAGAATCATATGACCATATAGGAACATTCAAAAACATGTTATCAAAACAATCAATCACGAAAAAGGAAAAAAGAAAAAAAAAGAAACAATACCAATTCATGAATCATGACGAGTTGAATGATTATACCCCCGCAATCACATATCACTAGAGAGAAGAAGATCCAAGACATCGTCTTCTTCGGAATTCACCCTCAGAGGACAATACCAATTCATGAATCATGACGGGTTTCACGCATCTTTTGAACCGGCATCTTAATTGTCACCACTCTCAGATGTTGAAGACACGTGGCTAGTAGCCGATGCATCAGGAGACTCTTTGCCGCACATGGTAGCCTGAAAGTAAATGAGGTCCCACGGCAAAAGAGACGTGCCAGGAAATCCTTTTCTTCACGATCATTCTTTTGATCGTCAACATCATCATTACAAATGTCGGAGAAATAACAATAGCTGACAATCGAGGCCAAGACAACCCCCTCTCCATACACCGGGACTGTACCTCGTTCGCCTAGGTGGCCGGATTGAACGAGGTCAAAAACCCTAACTGATTTTTGGGCAAGAACTCTCAGACCAGCCGCTCTCGATTCACGAAAATTTGGGGTGCTTCTCAGGGTCACCACGGTATTCAGTTGCAATCTTTTTTTCGTTAACACCAATTTAAGTCCCGCATACTCAATCTTCTTTGGCGACATTCTTGCCTCTCGATCTTGAACATTCTTCCTTACCTGCGAAATACAAAAAAAATCAGTAACTCAATTCTTAAATAACCTTTGGCCCACCTACAAAATTTATTTATTTCGCAATTTTGCTGTCATAAATACATTAGACTTGCTCATATAGAATATTTATTTATTTTATTGTATATACATTGTTGCTTAAATTATAGATTAATGCTATTCAATAGATATATGATCAATTGATCATTCAAATTATTGAATGGGGCTAAAAGGGGACTTTGAGTACGCATGGAGTGGTTAATCGATATGGCAAAGTAAGCCTCTAGTATTTAATTAAAATTTTAAGTGACAATTTCAAAACGATGACCCCTTTAAAGAAAAAAAAGCAAGTAAAATGATCATTATATCAGATTTTCAATAAGCATCCGACATGTCTTTAGTAACATCATCACCATCATTATTCATTAGATCTCTTTGCTCACAATTCACTATTCACTATTCACTCAACGGCTACACACCATTAACGTGCTACGTTCCGGCAGCAACTAATCTCCACCATGCCGTTACCTCCGCAGCCAGCTCCATTCTCGTCATTAATTGTACCCGAACACCATTGTTGCAGCCACCAGTCGTGTCAGCTTCGTGTCGAATGTCAACTCTAGGTTGCTCAGACTGGCCGACCTTGCCAGATCCGACCAACTTATTCGATCTCTTTACCATGAATGCTTCACTGACCAGAGGTTGTTAGCGCACTCTCTAAAAATGTTGAAAGTTAAGCTATGGATAAAAAAACCCTTCCACCCTGCCGAAGATCCCCGTCCCAACATCTGACTTAATTTTAATTTCAAATGACTGTCATACCGCCTCCTGATCGGTTTACCTTATTTGGGATTAATTATCTACTAATACATCGATATAATTATAAAATATGCTATATTATAATAAGGTTGCGTAATTATTATGTTAAAAAGAAAATGAGATTTCGGGTTACCTTATTTGAGATTAATTCCCTACTAATCAGTGGCGGATCCAGACCTTTTTGTCAGCGGGAGCGAAAATGATCAAGTTAAAATAGGTCGGGTCAAAAATTATATTCAAATCGTATTAAAAAATATAACTTCAAACATGCCTTTAAGTGATAATATAGATAGCCAAACCATTAAAAAAAATTATTTTAATCGCACTCACATGCCAAAGTAAAGATGACAAAAAAATATGTTTGGCTGTATTTGTTTATGAGCAAACATAAACAAATATTTTCATAATCGAACTGGACAATAAAATGGTTGTTTTACTAATCCGCTGGTCAGATTAGATTTAAAAACCGGGTGAATCATAAACTATCAATTATTAATTTAAATTATATAAAGTTGTACAAAAGATAATAATAATAAGAACATCCATTCGCTTCAACTAGATACGTTAAAGAAAGCCATATAAATTATTTAAGAAAAATAGTA
Organism: Deinandra increscens subsp. villosa; assembly: GCA_039602395.1. Classification (NCBI taxonomy): domain Eukaryota; kingdom Viridiplantae; phylum Streptophyta; class Magnoliopsida; order Asterales; family Asteraceae; genus Deinandra; species Deinandra increscens. The sequence continues at coordinate 2,116,782 of JBCNJP010000003.1, read as the reverse complement.
ATATGTTAGTGTGTTATGAACTACATTAAAAAAAACCACATAAATGCTACTTTAAGGTAGTAGATTGTTAGTAATAACAAAGTAACGATCAAGATCAGTTGGTCATTGCACTTCACAATTAGTTGTAAGTGATGGGTTCGATACTTATACTTCGCTAGTTAGTAATTTTTACTTCAGTGGGAGCCTTCCCACCATAATTTTTACAAAGAATCGTCCCTTTCAATTCTCAATTAAACCAGTCAAAAGGGCCTTACACCTTACAAATATCCTTTAATGGATCCTTCTCTAAAGAAAACTACAATGTTGGGCCAGGTTCAGAGGGAGCCTTCCCATCCGCTGGGCTCTTAATGGATTCGCCCCTACTATTAGTACATCCATATAATTATAAAATATACTATATTATAATTATAACAACACCTTACAAATATCCTTTAATGGATCCTTCTCTAAAGAAAACTACAATGTTGGGCCAGGTTCAGAGGGAGCCTTCCCATCCGCTGGGCTCTTAATGGATTCGCCCCTACTATTAGTACATCCATATAATTATAAAATATACTATATTATAATTATAACAAGATGGTGACCCGCCCGTGCTTCACGGTGGGCCACCCATTTTCCGAAACGCCGTGGCCAAACTCGAAAACTCTAAAAGTGATTTAAAAGTTGACCACTTGCATTTAAATTTGAAAAAAATACCACATGTACATGACACGCGGCCTAACACCCATATTTCAAAACGCTTGGAGCAAAGTCAAAAACTGTAAAAGTGTTCTAAAAGTGACCACCTGCGCTTAAGTCAGAAAAAATATTACCTATACATAACACGTGGCACATGACCACGTGTCGCAAAAGCATTGGCCTACATATGACACGTGTCCACGTGTCACCACATGGCCTAACACGCAGCCACGTGTCAGGCCACGTCGTGACCTATAAAATTTTAAGAAGCCACTACGACACGTGCCAATTTACTATTGATTGAACATGACACGTGTCGCAAAAGCATTGGCCTACATATGACACGTGTCCACGTGTCACCACATGGCCTAACACGCAGCCACGTGTCAGGCCACGTCGTGACCTATAAAATTTTAAGAAGCCACTACGACACGTGCCAATTTACTATTGATTGAACATGACACGTGTCATGTTTTTAGTGGTGGAACATGACACGTGTCATGTTCCAATTAGTGGGAATATGAATAGTGAATGGTGAGTATATGACCACCAATTCTTAATATATATATATATAATAAGGTTATCTAATTATTAGGTTATAAAGAAAATGACCTTTAAAAGATTAGATAAAAAGAAAACCATGACAAAGCTTTGAACTTAGATGGTAATGCTTAGATCTTAGGATGGGGTTATGGTCCATTTTGAAGTTTAAGGCTTCAAAATTCCATCTAATAATATTAAGCCGCTGTGGTTTAGAAAGAAGAAGATGATTTTAAAGCTTTGAAGCTTAGAGGAGGGGGTATGATGAGTTTTGAAGCTTGGGTTTAAAAAAAACAAAACAAAACAAAAAACACTCACAATCCATCGTCTTGGTACAACTTCTATTAGCCGATGGAAGCCGCAAATCACGAAGTCGCATCGCTGGATGTAAAAGCCGTGGGAAGTCTCGGAAGCAGATACTAGTCGATGGAGTAATCTCAAGTTATACCGCCCATCCTTAAAAAGATCAAATATATAATTATCAACAATTACAGTTGATGGTTTCGAGATTTGCATAGCAAGAAAGACAAAAGACCATATAGAATGATAAATTGGAATTCGAATTCTAACGTACTCACGCATTGCAATGGAATTTACTGTGAGAATCCTCATCGGAGGTTACCGGGGCTACGATGTCCAGTTAACCTCCGTTAACTGTTTTTTGATTAACCTAGTGATTAGAACATGTATCTTTAATAAGAATGTCATCACGAGGAATCCAGTTTGACTTTATTTAACTTCGATGAAACATATTTAATGTTTTAAAACCGATACAGTTTGAGCTAAAAATTCGTTTTATTCACATGTGTCGTAGTCTATTAATCTTTGAGATGAAACCAAGTAATAAATATAAGTGGATATAAAAGTTGTCAAAAGAAATATGGTAACAGAACAAAGTAATGAATATTCAATGAATATAACTCCCCCATTCTTCTTATTTTGTTTCTCCTTATCCACGTCATGTCATACAAGGACTTGTTCTAGTGGTTATTGGCGATGAGGGGAGACTTGGGACTGAGAGGTCACAAGTTCGATCCCTGAGCTCCCAGGTTTTTACCACCCGACCGCTCGCGGAGGTGGATTTTTCCTGGAATGAGCTCAACTGTTGTGTAAATATTCCCTGGCTTTCTAGGGCTTTAGTTGGCCGTTCAAAAAAAATAAATATAAGAATTTATCATTTCCTCACTGGTAAAAAACGTGTCAAAAAACATTCATGAGACAAAATAGTAATTTTAAGAAAAAGTAGTCCGTTTTCGTTCAAACTTCTACGATTATGTTCATAAAATGAAATAAAGGAGACTTCGAATTTTATTTATTTCAAAAGTGGGCACGCAAAAATTATTTTAAAAAAACCAGATTTCAACCTAAATAAATATTTAAATTTTATATATTAAAAAAATTTGTGAGGCGTCATAAATTCATCGGCTAGTCAACCAACTTGAACCAAAATCACGTAGGAATTTGGCCGTGGAAAATGTTGCGCGTAAACTTCACGCAACTCTTTCACGCATAGTAGGCATGGTGTATGTGCGCCGTTATTTTTACGTGGAGGAGTCTTCACACTGTGAAATTCGATGTATACCGCATACACTTATATATAATAGGGCATGTGTTAAAGATAAAAGCACAATTAAATGCCAACTATGTTAAAAAGGCACTCGTTGTTAAACATGGATAAATCAAAACACAATAAATGGTTTTGATTTCTTAGACATGAATAAGTAAAAACACAATAAAGGCCTGAATCAATAAAGGATCCTTACTTAGAAACATTAGGCTATCTCGTAGTAGAACACTCCTCTTTTCATGCGAGAACCCGTTTGTTTCTCAGGGTACACTACCCAAGTTGTTTATACAGCCATGGAGGACCAAACATCTGAAAGATTACTGATGTGTGTGAATGTATGTATACTCTATAGCTTAATTCACTATCTCAGTGTAAATATAAAAGATGATTCCCACCAAGGGACTATTGACAATAGTAGATTATTGATAAGTTCCAAGTTGTAGTTTCAAGTTGTAGATCCAAGGAAATTGACTGCTTTAGAATAATCGTTTTTAATACTTTATTTGTTTAGTGGTTTTAGTTATGAAATGGGTTTTAGAATTAAAGTGAAGAAAATCAAATGTAAAATTCTACCAGAAAGATATCAGTGATGAGAAGTGATCACTTAGGCTTGATTCATCTTGCTTGGTTTGAACTCATGCATTGACTAATTACTTATGACTTGTCCCTCATGTGTATAAGATACCTAAGACAAGGTATTCTAATCCCTATCGGGAGTTTCATGATTAGGGTTATAGACATGCCTGCCATAAGGGTTACAGCTCACCATCATGAAGCATAGACGAATGGGTTGTTTGAAGTGCAATAGGCCAAGATCCCTAGTCAAAGGTGGCCTGACTCATCGCTTCAGAAGAATTAAGAGATAAACGATCCTAAAACTGTAAAGCAATTGTGTTTGGATAAGTGGTTAACCTAGAAAATTCATACACTGCACATAGAAAATTCATATTCATAGTAAATAATGTATTTAAATGATTAAGAACCTCTTTCATAGATGAATACACTAAAGTTATTATAATATAGTAAAAAGGGCAATTAAAATGTTTCAAGATCATATTGGTTGCTAGTTTGGAATGACTAAAAAGTAAAAACCCAAGTATGTCTTCATCAAATTAATAATAAAATTAAATTATTTATTTTGTTAAGCAAAATGACTCGGTCAAAAGTAGAGAAAATGTTTCTTTCGAGTCCAGTTGCTGGCTGGCCCCCTTGCTTGTTTTGTTCCTTATGGTGAATAATATTGCTGTTAAAAAAAAGAATTAGAGAAAAGGTGGATTGCGCCAGTCATAATTTAAACGTGTGTCAGTGGTTCTGACCGAGTCAGCCAATTTTTTGACACAATCAAACACTATGACCTCTGACCGAGCCAGCAGTCAGAGCTGACTTAACCCAGTCAGTTAAAATCAAACGCCCCTTGATACAACCATAAAGACAGGAAACCTGTTGCCAACTAAGTCTTGAATTCTTGATTTTCAACTCTAACATCAAGAAACTAAGGCCGGACGGAGTGGGCGGCAAAGTCGCCGCGGCGCCGAAATCTTCAGCGGCAAACACCGCCGCCACTCAAAATTCTTCGGCAAAAACTTTCCAAGAATTCTACTTCTTGCCGGAGAAACTTTGTTTGGATCGATGCACATGACCGTTGAACGGTCATTAACTTAAATAAAAAAAAAATCTTTATATTTTATATATAAACCATCATCTTCACACACCATTTCACAATTTTTATACTTCTTTCATTCTCTTCTACACCAAATATAATTTCTTCCACACTCAATAACTTCAAAATGACTTGGACTATCAACGAGGAGGTCGGTTTGGCTCGCGCATTCTACCACGTGTCCGATGAGAAGGTTCTTAATCAATCAACGACGGATGAATTTTGGGCTAAAGTGTTTGACCATTTCAACAAAGAACTTGGTGGTACGAATAAAACCGTGCACCAAATGAACTCGAAATTGCACAAAATAAGTTCGAAGGTTAACAAGTTCGAAAGCGTGTACATCGAATTTGAACGAAAAGCTACTTTGGCGGATCTTGAATCGGGTTTGATGTTTAAGGCGTTGTGCGAGTACCGAAAAATACATGACAGAAAGGGTTTTTCACACGTCGAGGTTTGGACCTTGATGAGGGACCGTCTCCAGAGGGCGTCAACTTCAAATAATAATATATAAGTTTCTTATGTAATGTTTTTTTAGTGTGTTTTTTTTAAAGTAATGTCATGTTTTTTCTTTATTATGTAATTTTTTTTTAAATAAATGTGGTGTTTTTAAAAATAAATCTACTAGTTTTTTTTTTAATAAATATAGTGTTTTAAGATTAATTACAATATAAATATAACTCAAAAACATTAAAATATATTAACCTACAATTCTTCATAATCCTCACCACTCCCTCCCAAAATCCTTTAGAATTCTTTAAAATTCTTTCTTTTTCTCTTTCCTGCGTGGCACCCTCATATTGGTTAAAACCCATTCTTCAAAATCATAAAAATTATACCACTCCTCCCTCCCTAAGTTATGAATATGAATATATGATCAAGTACAATTAAAAGATCCACAAAGAAGTACACATTGATGTCCCACAAAAACAAAAACTACTTCCTAATGGGACCATTAGACCTCAAAGTCAACCTCTAACTTACAAAAGTCAACAACATCTAAACACAAGATTCTTCAATGTCCCACATGATCTCTAACTCCAATTTTCTGAACCTTGGTCATCACTTCATCTTCTTCAGCTTGCAACAACAATGAAGTGAACGACATGTTGGGAAACAAATCAAGCTCCGACACCCCTCGTCTGTTCTCCGGCGCCGCCGTCTGAGCAGCGGCACTATCTCCGGCGAGCGATGAGGGAAACAACGAGGAGTCCACGTGGTGAAGCAGCCAGTCGATGGTCTGGCCGTCGGTGCGGTGGCCGAGTTCTCGGGTGAGTTGGAATATACGCGCCGCGCACATCGCCGGAACCCTAACTCTCCGGCCCCGCCCGTTCACTTTTGAGTGGCGGTCTTTCTTTTTTGCGACTGGAACTAGGGTGGTTGAAGGGCCAGGGTGGTCGGCGGAGGAAGACGGCGGTGGTGGTGGGGTTTGATCGGAACTGTAGTTGAAGATTTTATATGGGGGGTCCATGGTGGTTTTTGTTTTTCTAGGGTTTTAAAGTTCAAAATTGGGGTAGAGAAGTGAGAGAGAGAGAGAGGGGATTTGGGTTTGAGTTTATGTAATCAATGTTTTGACTATTTGTGTTTTGTGTCATATACAAGTTGGGCAACCCGCGCTTCGCGGCGGCGCCAGACACTTTAAGTAACTCGATTAGCCTATCAATCAGACAAAATTCCCGGGTGAAAGTTGTCTTGTGAATGTACATAAATTTAACAACCTTCAATGACCCGTTTTAAGAATGTAGTTGAGTATGTTCAGGACTGGTCCAATGGACCAAGCAAGTGAAGCAAGGGCTTGGGGCCCCTAAAGTTTTAAACTCTACTGCTAGAAGTCTCTTTGGTCGTGCAAAATGCACATGGTCTTCATGTCGAGTTTATTTATTTATTTTTTTTTAACAACTGAAAAGGAATTCAATTGCAAGCAACAAATCATCAAATGTATCAATACCGAACTACGGAGAGACAAACAGATTAATTTTATAATTTAAAATATGTTCAAAATTTTTGTCCGAAGAGCAAGATTCGAAAAATGTGTTCAAAATTAAATGTTCAACACCATCAATCAAACACATAAATGACAATGTTTAGCTAAATTTACTACTAAACCTTTTGCTCTTCAGCATGTTAACTTGCTACATAAATTCTGGTCTTTTAAAATGACCAATTTTTTATTTTTGTTATATACATAAAAAGAAGAGACGATGTGCAAAGAAGGGGGCAATCTGCATGATAGAGAAATGAGCTTTACACTTTTTTCCTGATTTCAACCATTTTATATAGGCATAATATGGAAACAAAAAAGAACAATAAGAAAATTTTGATATCTGCCTAATATTTTTCAGCCAGTTTTAATCATGATATATTACAATCCAAATGACATTTGAGCTCTAAAATTTGATAAAAGTACTCTCAAAGTGGATAGCTGGTCACAACAATATCCTTAGCTTCAGTGGAAAAAAGACCTGCAATTATTTTTGGAAGCCCTAAAAAGGGCACACCAATAGTCATCACAGCTTTTATATGCTTGTCACACCAATCTGATCCACCACCACCACCACCCATTGGAGCTGGTGATTCGACCAATTTCATAAAATGGAAGAAGTACATAACACCCATAGAATGTGGAATAACAACCACCTTTTCACCGCTTGTGGCAACCATGAAATCTATATTGCTTTTCATTTTGCTTAAAGTTTTTCATTAAGGCCATCCATATCTGGATATAAATGGCAATCTCAACCCGTTTGATTCTAAATTGATTGATTTGTGCCTATGTTTTATCTCTGACGGGTCAAACGGGCTGAAAGTTGCCTAAAGTGAACTTTTAGTGCATGCCTAGTAAATCAGTTTATGCAAAAAGTGAAATATAAACATTAGTATTGTAATAATCTCAATCTAGTTGCAATAAACAAATTTAAAAACAGACACCAAAACTGTTTCTTAATACATATTGAGGAGATCCATTAAGAAGTAGGTAATACTGCAAGTGTGTCCATCCCTATGTGGTTTGACACAGTAACATTATGAAAATGCAGCAATATTTCCACCATCAAATTATCTTCAGATTACCAGAGAAAAGCAAGAAACAAATTCATTTACATATTAAAAAAAAGGAATTGTTATATCAATTAGCCAAGAAGTCATTACCTTATGGCCATTTCAACGCAATGATTCCTCAAGCATTTAACGAAAAGGGTGGTGGAGTTTTTTTAGATCAGCAACTCGAAGAACAAACGCCTCCACATTTTATAAGCATTTCACTGTATACATTAGGGTTGTAATTAGCAATTTGATTTACTTCTTTTGAACATCAATGATCATAAAATGGATAAAGGCAATAGATATTATAAATCAAATGTAAGTAATACTAATTTATAACTAATTAAACATACACCACACATGATAATGTTCATGAACAAAAATTCACACCTTATATTCGAGTTGTTGGTGAGAGAAACACCCACTTAAAGATGTTTGTTTGCCTACCGATATGAGATTCGTACAATAGATCCAGAAATAGTTGAACCTGGTGTCCTTCTCTAGCCCGAAGTGGACAACACAAATTTTGTCACCTTGTGTACTTTTGAGTTTTGACTAACATTTATTACAGCTTCAAAACACAGAAGTTGGAATATTATTATGCAAAAAATATTAAAATATGAGACATGTACCTTGCAAATAAGGAGCCAATTGTTCTCAGGTGCCATAATGTAAGCATGGTATTTGAAATTCAATGTCACTTTTCTTATCTTTGTAGAAGAAGCTGAGGGATCTAAATGACACAGTTGAGCTCACATCAGGTATAAACCATATTAACAGGTACATGTTACATTGGGAGATTTAGTTCTTCATAACATGTTAAATTAGGCGAAATAAAGGGAAAAAATAAAAAATCCCTAGCCAACCTCATAACACTTTTCTTATGATCATCGTTGAGAGCATGTAACTGAGTCATAAGATATGTCACAAAGAAAATTAGAATGATATGAATGGAAAAGTAGCCATTGACAATGTTGTCAAAGAAATGCAAAGTCAAACCATGAAATCCATGCTAACTAATTACAAAATAACCAAAACATCTCCCATGACCTGAACATAGAAAAAGAATTGAGAAAGTGGAGATATAAATAGCCTTTTTTAGAACCATTATATGACAGAATGGAAAACAAAAGGAGTGCAAGAGAATCACCCATAGGCAAAGAGATCCATATAGTACTAAAATATTTGTCCCTGATAGAACAGTAAACTGCCCTTGTTATACAAACAGACCTAAGTTAGGTAAGTTAGGTACTATAAAACCAGACCAATATGTTGTCCACCATGGCTTCCATTTGCAAATCATAAACAACTTAAGTTAGTATATAAAAGAGGCGGAAATATAAACTGGAGCAGTAAATTACATTCTTTAGAGGATGAAGAGTGAATCTGACCAGTCATATAAAAAAGAGGATTTTAATCTCACACAAAGAGATAGGTATAACAAAACTCATAATATTTTGAGAAGGATTGCTGTTTTACAGATCCACATAAAAAAAAGAGGCCATACCAACTTGATTTTAACCCCAAATAAGCCGAGTTCAAAAGGCGAGCTAGCCTGAACCTAAGAATGTTGGTGCATGTGTTAATCTTAATATATGTTGGTGTTAGAAATAGGTTTTTATCTCCTCTCTGGCTCTATATCTAAACACATCAATGTCAATCAGCTCATAAAATCTAAACTATAAGCAAAACCCATCCACTTAGACATGACAATGGAGGTCGATTAAGGGAAAAAACAGTAGATGCGGGCAAGTATTTTTAGCAATCGAAGGTGCTATCAAATTTGTTCCTCTCTGTTTGGTGTAGTTCTTCAAATCTATTAGTTGTAATCTTCTCTAACTACCTCCTACAATTAGATCCAGTCACAATGGCCTCTACTATTCTTCTATGTTCTTAACCTCATCCAAGGTCTATTCTTCATCTTTTAACTGTGTTTTCTCTGCATCATAAGATATTTTGTAATACTCTCTTATGAATATGTCTACCACACCTTCTATCAACTCCAGTCAAACCAATACCAACTCCAGAACTGGTGATGAAAAGAAATATCCACATAATTAAAAGAAATTGGAACCTAAGCATCTAAAGCACAAAAAATAAACAACTGTAAATATCAAAGTCATCGTAGTGTCCACAATTAAACAATCTTCGCATAAAAAGCATGACACGACAATGCTAATTAAACAACCTGCAGAAAAACAAATAAATCAGCAACAAACAAAACAAAGAAGAAGGCTAAAAACAAAGAAGCATTTATACAAACAGTTGGCGTGCAAAGATTTCAGACACATAAAAGGCAATAAAACAGGTCATTCACAAAAAATTGACAATAAATCCACAACAAATTCACAGAAAAGAAGAACATTGAATCGAAAATGAAGCAAGGACATGCAAATTGAAGAGAAACGAACTCACCACTACAAACAATCGAGGATTCCAGATTATCTTAGGGTACCAAATGCGTATATATGCACGATATAGCCGATATAGCCACACCCTCTCCCCTGTTCAAGCCACTGTGCGCACTGTGTAGGTATATTGCAAGCAACATGGATAGGTTGATGCATTAATGATCGCTCGTCCGTAACGTATGGTTGGATTGGGAGAGAGACGGTGAGATAAAATCCATACCTGCTCAATCTTGAAATCTTGATGAAATGTACACTCAATCATGAAATCTTGCAGAAAGAAAGGAAGAATGGAAAAGTAAAGGGTCCACCATCAACCTGCTCCTTTTTTCTCTTTGTGGATAACTACTTGTACAAATGGCTAAAACGATGGTACCATAGGCTCTTGTCTTATTATGCAAGCCCAAGTTGTACAACATGCTTAATCAAAGGTACCATGTGTGCATTATAGGATTGTACATTATGTTTTAGAGTTTGTACTATAGGTTGTGTTTTGTTTATATAGGGTAATTTTGAATTCTGAAAAGGGTAATTGCATGTTTAGGGACTTTTTGAAAATTAAATTTGAATAACTAGGTTTACTTATATTTCTCTTATCATCATCGAAGTTTCGCACGAAAAGTACTGATCATATATGATAGGGTTTGGGATGGTCGTGAAATTACAAGTTCGATTTAGACTCTGAGAGGTTTTATCATAGTGGGTGGTTTTATCTCTAAATGGTGAATTTAGATGGAGTTGCATAGTTCATCATGTTAAACAAACGAGTTGACTGAGTTTGTCGCTAAAAAAACAAAAAAGTTACATTTCTCTTCATTTTTCCCTTTAATCAAATACCTAAATAATTTTAGAGGGGACCTTTTAGAGTTATAAGCAACTATTTTTTGTTAATTAATTTCTAAAATATAATACAAAATACCTTTTTAAAAGCTCTATTTTTAGAAGAATTTCTCTAAAAACACTTTTGAGCTTAAATAAGCAATCTCAAACATCTATTTTTGTATGCTAAGGTTGTGTTAACCCTATCGATTGTGAAGATTTCGCACGTACTAATCTTGCGATACCTAGAGATGAGAGGAGGATGGGTTCTAACATATCCTTCACAAAGTGTGTTCAGTTTTCTACTTTCTAACTAAACCTTCATAACATTCAGCCGACATGTTCTTCTTTACAAAGAGATTTGATGACATAATTCCATTATATTAATGAAAGGTATTTAATTAAATTTTATATTGGGAGATGTATTTTGAGTCCAAACTTACTCTAGTATATGGGCTGGAAATAGTATTCTAGCAGGCCCATTAAACAAGAGAGTGTTATTTGTGAGTTCTTAATCAGTAAGTGGGAATGTGAGATGAATATTCACGTTCTATCTCATTCTAATTCATTGTCGTGTCAGGATATGAAAATTTTGTTTTTAATTTTCCGTGTTCAAGCGTTATAACAATGGCATTGTTTCGTATAGCCGTGTTATACCCACGACAAAGCACGAGTAGCAAATCTAGTTACACTATAAAACTTATTACGATCATTAACTATTATGTGATGTGTCGCCAAGTCATCAACCCAAGTGACGGCACATGGTGTTTATGTGACATGAGTAATTATTTTTTGGTACTTAGCCAAACACAAGACATTTTAATATATGATTTGGTTATCTAAATGTTTTTCTTGTTTGTGTGAAAGTCTTTTTTTTATTTTATTTTTATTATTATTATTATTATTATATCGTTTTGATTTAAATTGTTTTTAAAGCATTTTATTGGCTTAAGTTTTAATTTTACACCGTTGTTTTTAGCTAGACTTCTAATTTTATTGTCGATACGTAGTTTTTTTATATTTCTATTTTCTTTACATTTCGTTATAGCAACGCAACTGTTTTATGTACCTGTGTTATCCTCATGGTAAAATGCGAATAATACATCTGGGTGAGTCAAACCTGGTGTGTCAAATTTAGTATTGACGCTTGCAATCCCGCCTCATGAAAGCTAATTCGGATAATGAAGATTTGATGGTATTTCCCTCATTCGGATAATGAAGATTTGATGGTATTTTCAAACACCGTTGAACAAAAGGTACAACTTTTACCAAAAATAAAAGTAGACGAGAAGATCTTTTGGATAGAACAAAAGGTTATGTTTTATGTTATATTATACATAGGCTTTTGCAACTAAATTATACCAAATTCATTTTTTATAAGGCACGAACCTTTTAACCTCAAGTAGGGGCAGATGGATGTATAGTTGACTGAGGTAAATCCTAATAATTCATTGAGATATTTTATCAAGGCATCCAAGATTATTTTTTAAAGACCAAAGAAGACTCTCAACTTATAGAGAGGAATAACCAATTAGTTCTATCCTTCAAGTAATGTGGGATTGATGTTTAGCTTCTAAATATATTGAGAAGAGTAAACCACTTGATTTTTTTTTTTTGAAACAATATGGGATTGAAGTTGACAACTTCTTAACTTTAGCTTTAGCTTCATCAATCCTCACCTTAACAATTGTTTAATAAAAATACATTGAATTATGTTTTCTTATTATGAAACTATTGAATAAAATATATATTAACTATGAATAATCTTTAAAAGGTTGTATTTGTACATGAAGAAGTGAATCTTAGTAAAAGAATAGATAACATTTAAGTACCTGCAAGCTTTAATAGTGCATTGATAAAAAAAATATTTCAAATAAGTAAAATGTTCGGTTATGAGACATCCTTAACCATAACATAATCAATTTGTCGGTTAATAAAAAAACCTTAACTATAACTGTTAGTTAATTTCGGTTATCGGTTAGTTCTATTTGGTTAATAGAACTATGATAAGTTTTTATTTATTTAATAACCGCAAGTATCTTTTTGACTCGACTCATTTAACCTCACCTATTAATGTATTTTTTTTGTCCCAACATTTTCTGACCTCACCCATTTTTGACCTCCACTAACAAAAAATCATGAATCCGTCTTTAACCTCAAGGGAGCAACACCATACTAACATCTACCTTTAATGGTTTTTCCGATTAAATCCAACTGGCAACCACTAGCCGAACCAAAGGTTAAGTGAAGGAGTTGAAGTTGTGAACAGTTTGTGTCACAATCAATGGACTATGGAGGCAAGAAGCCATGGAAACTAACATGAAAACAACCTCTTGGCTGACCTTCATTAAATTCAATTTGGTGCAGTTCTATTATTATGCCATCATATTTGACTTGATAAACCAAAGAAAATAGTGTTTAAAGACTTACATTTTCTTAGTTTATATTAAACACTCGTGAGTCCCATGTAGCGGGAGCTTCATAACAAATACTTAATTTTGAATTCGTGATATTATGATGTTGAATAAGGTTTAGTATTTACATACGAGGAATATTCAGATTCCATTAGTGAAAACATGTGTAGTTTAAGTAGTTAAGTTAAAAAAATATCATGTATTAAATTTTTATTGTTGTGTGTCGTGTCTCTGAAAACGAACGTGAGAATTCTTTTTCTCTATTTTAATTTTTTTTTTCGCTAGATTTTATCATTATTCCTTACAATAGGCTACAACATAAATAAATGGCAACGTGAGATTAAATAAACTTCAAATATATATCAAATATAAACGTAAAAAGTCAAATAAAAATATGTACTTTATAGAAGTTGGGATACCTAAAACATAACAGGAATCTAAAAACAAAAAGGTGACTAATTTTTCCTTAAATGATGAAAAAAAGTCTTCAAACACCGGTGTCTCCTTTGCATAAAGTCTTTTGTAAACCTCTCGTGTCTACTTCAAACTTATGCACGTTCATGGTCCAACAAAAATATCGAATATTTTATTTTCTCATATCTTTTTATATTATTATTATTATTATTATTATTATTATTATTATTATTATTATTATTATTATTATTATTATTATTATTATTATTTGTTAAAATTATAATTACTGACTTACTGTTACTTGGCGGTTTAAACGAACCAAACCGAATCTAAATGTTCGGTAAATAACTAAGTATATATTAAAAATATAAAAAACACTAAAGTAATGAACATAAAAAAAAAGAAACATGGATGAATGTAAAATTACGAATATGTACGAACAACTTATTGAATGTTTACGAACACAAATGAACGAATGTAACCATTGTCCGTGTTTATTCATTTAACTAAACAAACAAAATTTCTTGTTCATGTTTGTTCATTTACTAAACGAGCGAACGTAATTTCCGAAATAGATTAGTTGTATGTATGAACCATTGTCCCATTTATGAAGCTGATGTAATTTAGGAGTAGATTAGTTGTATATATATGTATTTGCCGTTTAAAAAAAATGAAGCTGGGTGTTGTAATTTTGTTGAATTACAGAATTAGAGGCATGCCCCATCAAAAAATATAGTCTTTCATGCCTCTAATATATACTCATGATTGAAACAAGTTATTTGGTAATTTTTAAAAAGTATTTTAGACATATAATAAACAGTTTAATTAAATCTAGAGCGACGTCATTAGATGTCGGCAAACATGTTTTATGGATCGAAAGAGTATTTAATACAGATTCGAAACCTTTCTACTATGAATGGAAGTATATTAGTATATTGTATACTAAATTCGACTAATATATAAAGAGAATCTCATTCTAAGTTGCTTTTCGAAATTATTAATATATATAAGAGTAATTACACTTTACGCCCTTTAATTGTTTTTAACTGTTAAAATCATCACACGTGCATATTATATGCACATTATATGATTTAAACCTACAGACTTTTGGTAAAAAATAGCACTACTAAAGGAAGAAAAAAAAAAGTGAGGCCCGGGGTCCCTTCGGTACCTAACTAAGCTCCTCCGATGACTGAAATGTCCTAGACTTAACAGAAAAACATCTAACAGAGTTAATAAAATGGAATGAAATGATTAAAGAATTCAAGTGCCATGTCCCGATACGTTAAAAGATTCATTTTTAAAATGAAATAGTTAAATTGCATAAACCAACCACATGAAAATCGTAATTTACTCAAAGAAAAAAAAGAAGTTATGACACTAACCCTTGGAATATACCATAAGACTAAAAATATTGTTTTAATAATCGGATGCGGCATATCGGATTCTTTACACAACCTCTTGGAAATATCCAGTAGCTGAAAAACCCTCCCCAGTTGTCAATGCTTCAAACCCTAATTTATATCATCAAACATGAAACGCGGGGATCCATGCATCATCTAATTGTACAGTACAACTCCTAACTCATGTCTCTATATAAACAAACAACACTTCCTCTTAATTTGCTTCATAAATATATTATAAAAGATGCCTGAGATTAAAGGATCTCCGGGGAGTTCAATGCATGGAGTCACCGGACGGGAGCCGGTGCTGGCATTCTCCGTCTCATCTCCGGCGGTCTCGACCGAAGCCAATGCCAAATTCGAACTTCCGGTGGACTCCGAACACAAGGCTAAAGTTTTCAAGCTTTTCTCCTTGGCAAACCCTCACATGAGAACTTTTCATCTATCATGGCTATCTTTCTTCACCACCTTTGTGTCCACCTTTGCGGCTGCGCCGCTTGTCCCCATCATCCGGGACAACCTTAATCTCACCAAATCCGACATCGGGAATGCAGGTGTCGCATCCGTGTCTGGAAGCATTTTCTCCAGGTTTGCTTTTTTTCTTTCTTTCCTTTCTTTTTTAGGAGTTGATCGGGTAGTTAATTACCCGATTAATGTGTTTATACTAGTGGTACTTATCCCACATTTACTAGGATAAGTATTTTTAGTAAATGTCGTTAAATGAGATAAAGATCATCTCAGATAACGCATTTATAGAGGTCTTTAACGAGTTAACCCTAGTTATATATACACACTCTAGCTAATGGGTTTACGGAGGTTTTTACACAATTAATCCACACTATAAAAAAATAAGGCTAACATAACCTTTTTATTCATAAAAATATTGTATTATACTTGATGTAAACTTTTTATTACCTAATATAACGTTTTTCTTAAAAAGTTAGTATTTTAAATGTTACCTTATGTAACAAATTAAAATGATTGCATTAGTCACATGTTTTTTTATAGTACTAATAAACAGCCTAGTTGATGCAATGTGTATTTACTCGGGGTAAATACAAATTCTATATTACTCTTTAAATTTGTACTATATATTTTATTTAGGCTTGCTATGGGTGCGGTGTGCGACATGTTGGGACCGCGTTATGGTTGCGCATTTCTCATCATGTTATCTGCTCCAACCGTCTTTTGCATGTCGTTTGTTGAAGACGCAAGCGGGTACATAGCGGTGAGGTTCATGATCGGGTTCTCGTTGGCGACGTTTGTGTCTTGCCAGTATTGGATGAGCACTATGTTTAACGGTAAGATTATCGGGCTGGTGAATGGGACGGCTGCGGGTTGGGGAAACATGGGTGGTGGCGCCACACAATTGTTAATGCCCGTGTTGTTCGAGATTATCAAGAAGGCAGGGGCGACCTCATTCACCGCGTGGCGGATCGCGTTCTTTATACCGGGATGGTTAAATGTTGTGATGGGGATATTGGTGTTGACCCTTGGTCAAGATTTACCTGATGGTAACCTTGGTGATCTTCAAAAAAAGGGTGAGGTATCCAAAGACAAATTTGGCAAGGTATACAAAATCATATATATATTCCTTCACATTTATACTTTATTAAGTTTTTAAACAATTATAAAATTCTATATGAATTTTAAACAGTCGTTTAAGGTTGCATGAAACGACTGAAACAACGTTTGTTTGTACGCATGGCTTTTGTCATAGGCTTTAATTAGTGTTAATGTGACTCTTTCTATAGGTGTTATGGTACGCGGTGACGAACTATAGAACATGGATCTTTGTACTCCTCTATGGCTACTCGATGGGAGTTGAATTGACCATCGACAACGTCATAGCGGAGTACTTCTATGACAGGTTCGATTTAAAGCTTCACCTTGCCGGAATTGTCGCCGCCACATTCGGAATGGCAAACATCTTGGCTCGACCATTCGGAGGATACACATCTGATTACATGGCAAAAAGATTCGGAATGCGCGGCCGTCTGTGGAACCTATGGCTCCTGCAGACGGCCGGAGGCATCTTCTGCCTCTGCCTCGGTCTAGTCAACTCCTTACCGTTAGCCATCACGTTCATGATCCTGTTTTCCATCGGAGCACAGGCGGCATGTGGTGCAACATTCGGCATCATCCCGTTTATTTCCCGGAGATCTCTTGGGATAATCTCGGGAATGACAGGAGCAGGTGGGAACTTCGGGTCAGGTCTAACGCAATTATTGTTCTTCGCAAACGCGTCGTTTTCAACCGCTAAAGGGTTGTCTTACATGGGTGTAATGATCATATGTTGTACACTTTCGGTGAGTTTGGTTCACTTCCCACAATGGGGGAGCATGTTCTTGCCACCTAGTAACGACAATGTAAAAGGTAGTGAGGAGCATTACTATGTTTCGGAGTGGACTGAGGAGGAGAAGGCGAAAGGGATGCACGAAGGAAGTCTCAAGTTCGCCGAGAACAGCCGGTCGGAGCGTGGATGGAAGGTGGCGTCTGTTACAACGCCACCGGACTCAATCCACGCCTAACTATGATTAACTGAAATTCATGTAGTTTTCATATAGAAAAACGTAACTACAAAAGAAAATGTTAATGTGTTATATACATTCTAATAGTAATACAATAATTACGTAAGTTATACAAATAATCACACAAGTTATATGGATAATCATACAAGTTATATGTATAATTACGCAACTTATATTCGACAACACATCGATGGTTTTTTTTAAATATTAAGTATAGCAATACTATACTTAAAATAAAGAGAATAAAATGAGTAGAGGTGTGATGATGACTAGTCACCATATACGTAGGATATAATTTTTTTTTCTGAAATAAGCAATCGCGACGATAAAACGCAACGACAAAACGTCACGATATGCGTACTTTTAGCAGTGACTAATGTCATCGTGATAATAGCTCTCGTCGCCATAGATCTAGTTTTTCTTGTAGTGAAGTCAATCAAAGTGACACACTATGACACTAATGTGGAGCATCTGTGGACTTACTTTTGGGCTTCAACTACGTTCTGGTGGGCTATCATTAAATCTCGAAGTTGCTGGGCTTGGAATGAAATTAAAATATAGACAGTAAAGTATTCTTTTAGGTAGCGTTTGGTATATATGAATGGAATGAGTCATTACATGTGAATGAGAAACTAAATGTTTAGCAGCACATTAAAATCAAATGGACCAATACATAAGGAACACGATTCCTTTCATTTTTAAAGATTTTAATTTCACATGGGAGACATGGATTTTCCCGAAATAAATAATAGGATTTTCTCTGGAATTGAAGATGTGTTTATGAAGAAACAAATGTCGTTGAACGCAAAAATAACATAATGAATGAATGTTAATTCTGTTAGAATTCGAAATGACAAAATTACCCTTTTAGAGCTCATTGTTTTATTTTTATAGTTTTATATAAATCTGAAAATCTAGATAATATTTTTAGTGCCGATTCAACAAGCTAATGAACCCCAATTAATTAATCTATATTTTTTTTGGAACGTCCAACTAAGACTATTTACACACCAGTTGAGCCAATTCCCAGGGAAAACCACCTCCTCTAAAGGCCGGGTGGAAAACCTGTCAGGCTCAGGGATCGAACTTGTGACCTCTCAGTCCCAAGTCTTCCCCTCATCACCAATACCATTGAGCCAAATGACCAATGGTAATCTATATTAATTGAGTGGAAAGTCACGGGCAAAAAAGGAAAACATCACAACACACAACTCATCAAGCATGCTTTATGAACTTGTACTCTGACTCTCTGAGCTGTGCAATATCAGAAACTCACGAGTCTCCCCTTGTTTCCACCATTTATTTCCCCTTCACTCCTCCTATAAATACTCAAAAGATCATTTACCACATTTCAATTCAAATTTACAACACACACAATATTCAAAAATGTCAACTATCCCTACTACTTCCATTTTTGTTCATCTTCACATTACTTTGATTTTTCTTCTTATTATCTTGTCACCCCTACATGTAGAATCCGCGGGTCGCGGACACGGCCCTATTGACAACTTTGTCAAACCGATGTCGTCTGAACCTAGCGTTCAAAATTTTGTGACACAAAAGGGTCCGGTTTTTCATGGGAAAGAAGTGAGTGGTTGCATGCCAAAGGGGCGTAGGCACTCTTCGGCTCCTAGCCGATATGCGAACAACCAACCGTTGTTTCATTCGCTAGGATGTTCTTCTCTTGCTAGACCTTAGCTTCGGTATTGAGTTTGTAAGGGGATATATATATAAGTACATGTTTGATGAATATTGATATATATGCGCTAGTTTTTTGTTTTATACATGTGTTATATTCTTTGTACTCGGGTAATTATTATTCTTTTTTTTTCTGCTTAATAATATGTAATTATTGTTAAGCTCCTGAACTGCGGGTATATATTTCATTTTTGTATTGAAACAAATGATGGTTCAAATAAATTACCGTTATCACAGTAAACTGAAGAAGAAACGTCAACTCAAATGCGTGATTAAGTCCATGTTGTGAATAAGAAAATTGCGGTTAAGTTAAAAAAATGCTTAATGGTAATTAAATACGAGTTCAAAGCAACCTAGAAATATGTTTGAAGTTAGATTTTATCGATCTTCAATATAAATAACAAGCTATGACTTTCAAAAATGACACGATACGATACAAAGTACAGTGCATAGGTCTTATCGTCTTGAAAGCACTTATAGATTGTTGAATCATTGCGTTAGCAAAGCACAAAATATAAGAATCAATCTTCGAAATAAATGGCAAGCTATATATGTGCTAGTTTTTTGGTTTTTACATGTGTTATATTATTTGTACTCGGGTAATTATTATTCTTTTTGTTCTTTTTAATAATATGTAATTATTGTTAAGCTCCTGAAGTGCGGGTACATATTTCATTTATGTATTGAAACAAATGATGGTTCAAATAAACTACCGTTGTCACAATAAACTAAAGAAGAAAACGTCAGCTCTAATGCTTGATTAAGTCTATGCTGTGGATAAAAAAACTGCCGTTAAAAAAATATTAATACTTAAATGGTAATTAAATATGAGTTTAAAACAACCTAGAAATACGTTTTAAGTTAAATTTTGTCGATTTTTATAAAATAAATGACAAATGTGACTTTTAAAAAATGACATGATACGATACACAACATAGTGCATAAAGCCATATATGTTTGAGTCGTTGCGTTAGAAAAACACAGTTATGAGAATCAATGCATCACTCGGGAAAAAAATATAGCCCTTCGCTAATTAGAAGTATAGAGGATTCAATTATTTTACACCATGTATATGTTGGATTGCATGGGATGCATGAATATTATTCATGTATGCTGTACGTGGGTCTCGTTGCCTAACAGTATTTGTTTTGAAGTTACTTAGTGGGTCAGTAGCTTTGTCCTAGTTTTCAGGAGTCTTCCTAGTCACTAGGTTAGTTGCTTAATTGTCGCAGTAGTTTGTTATTTCCAGTTCTTGTATTTGCTATTTATAGACTTGTTGGTTTATCAATAAAGGCATCGAGTTACAGTGAGATTTTGTACCAGTTTATCATCTGGTATCAGAGCGAAAACACGATCAAAGAGAGAGTGAGAAAGATGAGTGAAGAAAAGCTAAAGATTCCTCAGTTCGATGGACACTTCGAACATTGGAGCGAGATAATGGAGAATCTTTTGAGGGCCAAGAAGTTGTGGAAACTAATCGATCCAGGGATCACTGAGCCTGTTCCTGGAATTGCTCAGAGTGATGCGGCAAAGAAGACACTTGAAGATCTGAGAGCCAAGGATCTGCAGGTCAAACACTATCTTTATCAAGCGATAGATAGGGTGACCTTTGAGCAAATCTTGGATCGCAGTTCTGCCAAATCAATCTGGCAAGCACTGAAGAAAAGGTTTCAAGGCAATGAGAGAGTGAAAAGGTCCATGCTTCAGAAGTTGAGAAGGGATTTTGAAATTTTGGAAATGAAGAATGGTGAGACAATTCCTGAGTATTTCACCAGAGTCCTCACTATTGCAAATCAAATGAGGAGTAATGGTGAGGACATGAAGGATGTGAAGATTGTTGAGAAAATACTCAGGACCCTCACTGAAAAGTTCATGTATGTTGTGGTGTCAATTGAAGAATCCAAGAACATTGACACTATGACTATAGATGAACTTCAGAGCACTCTTCTTGTTCACGAGCAGAAATTCAAGAAGCCTGAAAGGGAGGAAGAGCAGGCTTTTAAGGTCAATTCTGATGAGTATACAAGTGCTAGAGGAAGAGGCAGGGGCAGGTTTGGAAATAGAGGAAGAGGCCGCGGCAGAAACAGACCTGCTTTCAGCAAAGAGACTGTAGAATGCTACAAGTGTCATAAACTGGGACACTTTCAGTATGAATGTCCTCTTTGGAAAGAGGCAAACTATGCTGAAGGAGAAGAAGAGGAGGAATTCATGTTGATGGCTGAGGTCGAGGAAGAAGAATGTGACCAGGCAATGCATTTAAGTGCTCAATCTGAAAATGTGTGGTTCTTGGATTCTGGGTGCTCTCACCACATGTGTGGAAGTATGAGGCAATTTACTGAACTTGACCAATCATTTTGCCATACCGTGAAGCTAGGCAACAACACCAGGCTACAAGTGAGTGGGAGGGGTCAAGTTAAATTGCACTTCACTGAAGGTACATACAATGTTCAGGATGTTTATTATGTACCTGAGTTGAAGAATAATTTGCTGAGCATAGGCCAACTTCAAGAGAGGGGTCTGGCATTCTTCATTCGGTCAAATGTATGTAAGATTTATCATCCAGAGAGAGGGCTGCTGATGCAAAGTATGATGAGCAGAAATAGGATGTTCCCTTTGATTGAACAATGCAGGTCAGATGAAGAAAATGGAAGAGAGAAGTGCATGTATTCCACTTCTGAGAATCTGTCCAAACTCTGGCATGAGAGATATGGGCATATCAGCAACAGCAGCATGGAACTTTTGCAACAGCAAGGGATGGTGATAGGCTTGCCAAAATTCAAAGTGGAGAAGCCAATATGCTCTAACTGTGTGGCCCCATATCTCCTCCATCAAACAGTGGGAAGAGGTATGTTCTTAGCTTTATTGATGACTATAGTAGAAAGGGTTGGGCTTATCTCATTGCAGAAAAATCAGAAGCTTTTGAATGCTTCAAGTTGTTCAAGCAGAAAGTTGAGAAAGACACAGGCAAGAATGTTAAATCTTTAAGAACTGATAGGGGAGGAGAGTTCACTTCAGAAGCCTTTAACTCATTCTGCAGGGAACAAGGGATCAAGAGGCAATTGACCACTGCATACACCCCACAGCAAAATGGAGTGGCAGAGAGAAGAAACAGAACTATGATGAACATGGTGGTCACACTGCTGAATTCAAAATCAATGCCAAAGGTGTTTTGGGCAGAAGCAGTGATGTGGACAGTGTTTATCATCAACAGGAGCCCAACCAAAGCACTGCATCACATGACCCCTCATGAAGCCTGGTATGGAGAGAAGCCATCTGTGGGAGATCTCAGAATATGGGGATGCCTTGCCCATGTTCATGTTCCAAAGGAGAAGAGAGTCAAGTTGGATGACAAAAGCATCACCTGCATTCTGACTGGAATGAGTGAAGAATCAAAAGGGTATAGGCTTTTGGATCCCAACACAAAGAAGATCATCATCAGCAAGGATGTCATCTTTGAGGAGGAGAGGGCTTGGAATTGGGAATGCAAGAAAGGAAAAGAAGCTGTCATAGAATTAAAGTGGGGAGAAGGCAACAATCAAGAAACTCTTGAGGCTGAAGTTGATGCAGAAGACTCTCAAGATGAAGGAGAAGAACAAACTGCTAGCCATTCTCATGAAGCAGAATCATCAACTACCCCTCTCAGATCAGCAAGACAAAGAAAACCTCCAAGGTACCTATCTGATTATGTTACAGGAAAGTCTAGCCATGTGGAAGAAGAACTCAACATTGTGCAGGACAATCTCTTTGATCCTGTGACATTTGATGAAGCAGTGAAAGACAAGAAGTGGAGGGATGCTATGGATACAGAAATCAAAGCCATTGAGGATAACAACACTTGGGTGCTGACTGATCTTCCCAGAAACACAAAATGCATTGGGGTGAAGTGGCTGTTCAAAACAAAACTGAATGAGAAAGGAGAGACTGTGAAGCACAAGGCAAGACTGGTGGCAAAAGGGTACTGTCAAGAGCATGGCATTGATTACCAAGAAGTGTATGCTCCTGTAGCCCGGATGGATACTATCAGATTGATGATTGCCATTGCTGCAGAACAAGGATGGGAGGTACTACAAATGGATGTGAAGTCAGCCTTTTTGTATGGGAAGCTGACAGAAGAAGTGTTCATACAGCAACCTCAAGGGTATATGGTCAAAGGGCAGGAGGAGAAGGTATACAAGCTGCACAAAGCCCTTTATGGCCTGAAACAGGCACCCAGAGCCTGGTTCAGCAGAATTGAGGAGTACTTTATCAAAGAGGGCTTTAAAAAAAGTGGAAAAGAGCATACATTGTTCATCAAGAAGAGCCCACATGGAGGTATGTTATTGGTAAACATCTATGTTGATGACCTGATTTACACAGGTGATAGCAAGGATCTGATGTCAAAGTTTAAGAAGTCAATGATGAAGGAATTCAAAATGTCAGATCTTGGAAGGATGAAGTTCTTCCTTGGGCTTGAAGTCATGCAAACCAGCCAAGGGATTCATGTATCCCAACACAAATATGCCCTTGAGATCCTAAAGAGATTTGAGATGGAAGGCTGCAATCCAGTGATCAATCCCATTGTGCCAGGCACCAAGTTGTTCTCTAATGAAGGAAAGAAGGTTGATAGCACAAAGTTCAAGCAGATAGTTGGCTCACTAATGTATATCACTACTACCAGGCCTGATATGCAGTTTGTAGTGAACCTCATAAGTCGTTTCATGGGTGACCCAACTGAAGAGCATATGGCTGCAGCAAAAAGGGTGTTGAGGTATCTCCAAGGCACCACTGATTTTGGCATCTGGTTCGAGAAAGGTGGAAATGGGGCTCTCCAAGTTTATTGTGACAGTGATTATGCAGGAGACATTGATGGAAGGAAAAGCACCTCCGGGTATGTGTTCCTATGGGACAAAGGAGTATTCTCTTGGTCATCAAAGAAGCAGGAGGTGGTAGCACTATCTTCCACTGAGGCTGAGTACATGGCTGCTGCTGCTTGTGCATGCCAAGTGTTGTGGGTGAAGGATGTGTTGAAGGAGTTTGGGATTGAGCTTCATCCTGCAGTAGTCATCAAGTGTGACAACACTTCAACTATTGAGCTATCAAAGCATACAGTCTTCCATGGAAAGTGTAAGCACATTGGAGTCAGATTTCACTTTCTCCGTGATCTTGTGAATGAGGGGAGCATTCAGCTGAAGCATTGTGGAACGAATGAGCAACTGGCAGATATCTTCACCAAACCACTGAAGCGTGAAGTGTTTCTAAAGCTAAGAAAGAGATTGGGTGTTTGTTCGAGCAAAGACAAACTTGTCGTTGATCACTGTCAAGTTTGAGAGAGGGTTTGTTGGATTGCATGGGATGCATGAATATTATTCATGTATGCTGTACGTGGGTCTCGTTGCCTAACAGTATTTGTTTTGAAGTTACTTAGTGGGTCAGTAGCTTTGTCCTAGTTTTCAGGAGTCTTCCTAGTCACTAGGTTAGTTGCTTAATTGTCGCAGTAGTTTGTTATTTCCAGTTCTTGTATTTGCTATTTATAGACTTGTTGGTTTATCAATAAAGGCATCGAGTTACAGTGAGATTTTGTAACCAGTTTATCAGTATATATATACTGGCTTCACGATATTTTTTACATACAATGTATCTATTTAAAGTTTCATTTAGTTCATCAAGTTTCGACTTTGATGATTTCGTTATTTCTCTCGGCTACTTTTATTCTTCATGTTTCATCTTTAAGTAAAGTTCAAGATATTACATAAAGAGTTACTATTATACTTTACTTTAAACTAGATATTATTATCTGTATGGCCGAGAGATAATATGGGTAAAAAAAAACAAAACAGTTGCATTGTTAAATGTAACGTAAATAAAGCAGAAATACAAAAAAACTACCCAACAATGTTAAAATTAAAGGCTTAGTTAACTGTGTAAACTAACACTAAAACTAGTGAAGCGCTAGAGAAGACAGTTTAAAAGATAAAGAGAGATTATATAAAGAAAAACGTATAAAGTTAATACGACAACTCGTTATAAACAATTAATATTGTTATGTATAATTTAATTAAAAAATATTTTTTATTTATAAAATTATAATTATAATCTAAATGATTATAGTAAATTAAAAGAGCTAGTTATGTGATTAAAAATGACAAAATAGTAAAAACTCTCCAATGGCCAAATGGTAAATAATCTTAACTTTTTCCAATAACAAAATAATAAATAAATAATCTCAACTTTTTGCTTCTCTATTTAGAGGCGGTCCCGTATCATTATCATTATGTAATTCTGCTCATCAAGACTCCCATTATTGGTGGTCTTCGGGTACCATTGGGGGAAGCCACAATAGTTCACCGATCGAATACTACTGGTCTACAAACGCTTTGTGTTTTAGATATATATATATATATTTTTTAAATTTAGTGAGGTTTTACAGAATCTAATTTCCAAGATTCTACTTACCAAGAGCATGAGCGTATTAAATTCACAAATTAAACCAGCAGCAGTCATCATATATATCTGCAGGTTGCCAGAAGCAGCATATATTGATATATATATATAGTGAATTAATACGTACGTACCCCTTCCACCCAGCATCAATATATCGATCCGTGTAATATATTCTGATCTTAATTTATATAAATAAATATATATATTATTTGCATATATGCACATTATAACACCCACATGATTCATGAAACCCACTTTATGACTCATGGCAACCATCACTACCATATTTCATATTTGTCTTGCTGTTTTCAAACAGCAGCTGCATATGCATACGTCAGTTTTTATATGTTACCCAAAGTTGAAGCTCAAATACATATATATATAGGGAACTTGTTTCTAGAATATATAGCAATCTAGCAATATACATGTTGTATCTTAAAAACAAAATGAAGTTGTATAAACAATATTTTAACAACATTGAAAGGTTCCATTTTGGTACAGTTATACAAAATACAATCATGCATTTCAAAGCTAACGATACAATTATACAAAAGCCATCGAATTATATTACAAAAGTACCAATTGTGTGAATATTAACTCCATATAGACTATACCCTTATCCAGGGCGAAGCTTGGGTTTAAATGGGGATGAGGCAAAACTATAAGTGCATAGGGCCGGACTAAACATATAAAAATTTTCGGAGAGAATGAATATAAATTTATACAACAGAGCGAAAAAACGGACCGGGCCGGGGCCCGGTCTGACCCCTTAGAAGCTTCGTGAGTGCCCTTATCTATAGTTCTATGCCACATTAGAATACATTTAAAGATAGTGATATTGTTTTTTATATTAATTTTGAAAGTTTAAGAGTGTAAATTTTCTTTTAATTTGCCTAACTTAATTTTTACTATATTATAATACATTTTAAGAGAATGAGATTGTCGTTTTACACGAATTTTAAGAGTTTAAACATGTAAAGTTGTCTTTTATTAATTTGACTATATCTTTAAATACAAATAAAGTAATATATAGAAATTTAATTATATAAACAATCAATTTCTATTTCTATTTAATAAAATATCAAAATCGTTTTTATTTTATACAAGTTCATATTTACTTTGTTTTATAAACTTTTATTAGATTCTCAAATCAATATGATACTTTACCATTCAATTATTCAAGTGTTTTCTCAATATTTATATTTGTATTTTGTGTCATTTGTCGCATCACCAAGAAAGACACAATGTAAATATGTAATGATAACGTGAAACCATCATTATGAAAGACAAATCTTCAATCATCAACCACAAACCACAATATTTGAAGGGTCCTGCTATTCGCATCGGGTTATTTATTGTTCTGCACCGGCCCTAAGCGGGTCGTATAGGTCTCAATGGATCGTATAGCTAAGTTTTTTTTTTTCTAACTCTTTTATTAACACAACTTTTTACCTTTTTTATGAAAAACCCTTGTTTTATAAAATAATACTTTACTCGTTAGTCGTACTCTTTACTCGTTTGTCTTTTCTAAATAATAAAACTAGTTATTTGTTACTCGTTACTCGTTTGATTTTTTTAAATAATACTCGTACTCTTTGTTCGTTTAACATTAAAAAATAATAATACTCGTTATATGTTACTCGTTAGTCGTACTCTTTGCTCGTTTGCCTTTTTTAAATAATAAAACTAGTTATTTGTTACTCGTTACTCGTTTGACTTTTTTAAATAATACTCGTACTCTTTGTTCGTTTGACATTTAAAAAAAATAATACTCGTTATATGTTACTCGTTAGTCGTACTCTTTGCTCGTTTGCCTTTTTTAAATAATAAAACTAGTTATTTGTTACTCGTTACTCGTTTGGATTTTTTAAATAAACCCGTACTCGTTACTCGTACTCTTTGCTCGTTTGACATTTAAAAAAGAATAATACTCGTTATATGTTACTCGTTAGTCGTACTCTTTGCTCGTTTGACATTTAAAAAAAAATAATACTCGTTATATGTTACTCGTTAGTCGTACTCTTTGCTCGTTTGCCTTTTTTAAATAATAAAACTAGTTATTTGTTACTCGTTACTCGTTTGACTTTTTTAAATAAACCCGTACTCGTTACTCGTACTCTTTGCTCGTTTGACATTTAAAAAAAAATAATACTCGTTATATGTTACTCGTTAGTCGTACTCTTTGCTCGTTTGCCTTTTGTAAATAATAAAACTAGTTAATTTAACATGAGTTTTATTTTAAGACTTAAATGGGGCGGGAGGCCTTATCCCCCGTTTAGGACTTATATGGGGCGCAGAGGCCTCTACCCCCGTTTAGGACCGGTGCAAGAAAAAAAAATTCCGGTGCGAATAGAATAGGGCTATTTGAAGTATAATTTGTCCTCCATTTAAAGCCACTAATCACGCAATCAAATAAATTTCATGTGACAAAAGGTTCCTAAAAACCCATCTGTTTGAAAACACAGCAAGCAAAGCAGTCAAAATGCGTTCTTTAGCCTTTTCTTTTTCATTCTTTTAACCAACAATTATTTGAAGAAATTGTAAACTAAAGGGTTGATTGGAAATATTAGACCACATAGGGATTTAAAAAAAATGTTAATATACACATAGCGGCGTAAGTTTGTAAACTGTTTACCTCATATTTCAATATAAATTTTTATATAATTCTCCGACCTAAAAAAAAATACACTCGTCTAATCTTACTTTTAAATTCACACAATTGTTGATCTCATTAACTTTATATAATTAACAAACTAAATTCCTATAACTTTGGCCTAATTATAGCTTGTTACATGATAGGCCATGATTCTTTTTTAAAAAAATTTTTAATTGGTTTTTAATTTTTAAATCATTTTTTCTAAGTTGCCTTATTAATAACTTGCCACATGGCATTTTATTACTGTTATGTTTAATTCTTTTTTAATTCTTTTAAAATCGTTTCTTTAAAACTATTTAATTGGTTTTAGATTCACACCCTCACTCCTTTTGATGTTTATACACATGTCATGAAGTATTATGGTGAACGGTCACACACAACAACAAACGCACCGTAACATCCAGTTATATTAAGCTCCAAGTTTTCTTTTATGTACAACATAGGGATCTAGATGGAAATTCAATTTAAACTAATAGAAAAACTAAGGCCTGTTTGCTCCCAGCTTCTTAACTTACTCGGTCAAGATGATAAATTTTGCTTACTCGGTAAGTGGATTTTAAGGCAAGGGTAAGGAGGTGCTTACTCGGTAAGTGAGTTTTTAAAGCCAAACAAACACATTAACCACTGACCGAATCCGTAGTCAGAACTTACCGCAATACATAAGAAGTTATCAAAGAGCCCCTGTCATAAGTTGTTAGCCCAAATACCCAATATTCTAAATTTCTAACAACTCAAAAACCAATAAGCTTAATGTTGCTATTAAAAAAAAGTTAGCACGTGAGTCTTTTATTAGTTTAAAATTAACGCTAAACATTATAAATCGGGGGCTAATTTAATCTCCCATGTTTGGAAATATTGGACACTATTCTCTGTATGCAGCTTTTCTCTTCACCCCTTCACTCCACTGTCCCTCTCATTCACATTCAGGTCTGTCTTTTGCTCACTTTCTCCTCCTCGCTTACCCTAATTTTGGTTCCCCATTTTAGCTCTACATTCTTTACATTTCAGTTATTCATATCTCTGTTTCTGTTAGCCACTCTTTGGTATGCTTTGAATTGATTTTGTTGATGAACATTCTATTCGGGTTTTGGGTTTCTGGGTTTTGGGTCATTGCTAAAAAAAGCTTATCAAATGAGATATTTGTCATCTTTAAGGTTTTCTTGAATCCATTCAATTGTTAGTTCTGGTAAAGATTCAATCTTCAGGTTTCTTGTAGGCATTTTTTGTATGCTTCTAATTGATTTTGTTTATGAACATTCTATTTGGGTTTTGGGTCATTGTTAAAATAACTTAAATCAGATGAGGTATTTCTCATCTTCAATGTTCTTGAATTCATTTAGTTATTAGTTCTGGTAAAGATTCAATCTTTAGGTTTCTTTGTAGGCATTTTTTATATGCTTCGAATTGATTTTGTTAATGAACATTCTATTTGGGTTTTGGGTTTTTGGGTTTTGGGTCATTGTTAAAACAACTTAAATTACATGAGATATTTCTCATCCTCAATATTCTTGAATTCTTTTAGTTATTACTTCTGGTAAAGATTCAATCTTTTTACTTATGAATATTCGCTTTTTCAATTATGATTATAATTTATTGATTGTGGTAAGAATTTGTAGAAAGAAAACTGACTATCTAGAAAAGTAACTTACATACCTCTCCCTAGCTTTATCAACTATATTTAACAGTTTAAATCGCAATAATTGGAGATTTAATAAATCTTTGACTTCATTCAATAGTTAATTGATGCAAAAAAGAACTTACTTTTGGGTTTTGGGTTTTGGGTTTTTGGGTTTTTGGGTTTTGGGTTTTGGGTCATTGTTAAACCAACTATATCAGATGAGATATTTCTCATCTTCAGTGTTCTTGAATTTATTCAGTTATTAGTTCTGGTAAAGATTGAATCTGGTAGGTTTCTTTGTAGGCATTTTTTTTTTTGGCTAATGGTAAAGATTCAATCTTTTTACTTATGACTATTCACTTTTTCAGTATGTAGATAGAAGTGAATATGATTATAATTTCTTGATTATGGTAAGAATTTGTAATAAGAAAACTGACTATCTAGAAAAGTAACTTACCTACCTCTTCCTAGCTTTATCTAAATCTTTGACTTCATTCAATAGTTAATTGATGCAAAAAAGAACTTACTTTTGGTGTAGGTGGTTGGATATTGTAAGTTGGAAAATCATTAAAATGGAAGAAATACAGTCTCAATCAGATAATTACAGATCATCAGCAGCATCATCTTCAGCAAGTAGTCCTGTTAGTAGATTACCCTTAAACAACTTTTACTACTTTAGAAAACCGGGTTCTTTAAGAAAACCAATTTCATTCGAGGATTCACCTGATTGGGATGACACAGATGTTGAGGTTAGGGTAGATGACCGTAAGTACAATAATATTGCCGCCACTACCAACGAATCGTATAGTGGCTCTGTATCATCGCCACCACAACCGGAGGTGGCTAGAAACATTTCAGGGGATTCAGTTGTATGGAAGGACTTAACGGTCGTTATAAAGGGTAAAAGAAAGTATTCTGATAGGGTCATAAAAAGCTCAAATGGTTATGCTTTACCTGGCACATTGACTGTGATCATGGGCCCTAGAAAATCCGGGAAATCTACGCTTTTGAGGGCCCTTGCAGGTATGTATCGTTCTATTGTCAGTTATTTCTAGTTTCAAATCTATGAGGTGTTTCTAATAGTGATTATCCGAATGATATAACGAAGATTATTAAGCCAAATATGTATATAGCATTTGATTTCTGTAAATATAGGTTTGCATATGTTTTAGCGTTTGAAAAACTTTGTTTTTTTGAAGAAACTTAGGCCCTGTTTGTTGATTCAGTTTTAATGATTCAGTTTTCATCAGACATTTAATGATTCAGTCTTAATGATACAGTTTTCAGACAGTTGAACCATCTCTTCACATTCAGAAGTGGTATTCAGATTCAGACATAAATCTCTTGAAAAAAACTAACGGGGCCTTATAGATTTAAACGATTGAAATTTATTATGGCGATTTCAAATTACAATAATCAGATAATCAATTCTGGGACTCAAAGCTTAATCTGACCAAAAACTGTTCATGTCTCCTTTAGGAAGGTTGGATGATTCAGCAAATATATATGGCGAGGTGTTCATCAATGGTGCAAAGTCATCCTTGAAGTACGGAACTTATGTGAGTTGAGCATTTGTTATTATAAAAAAGTCAAAGATTAACACAAGAAGCTCATAATAATGAAAAGTTAACATCTTTCTTAAATCATGACCCTTTTGCCATTAACAGGGATTTGTGAAAAGGGAAAACACACTAATTGGCTCGTTGACTGTACGTGAATATCTCTACTACTCAGCACTACTTCAACTTCCTGGTTTCTTGTGTGAGAAGAAAAGTGTTGTTGAGGATGCCATTGCTGCCATGTCATTGGGTGAGTATGCAAACCACCTCATAGGTGGCCATTGCTTTACAAAGGGTCTTTCTAACGGTGAAAAAAGACGTGTCAGCATTGCCAGAGAGCTCGTAATGGGACCGCATTTCTTGTTTATAGATGAGCCTCTTTATCACCTTGACAGGTCACTTTTCTTCCTTAACTAAAAAAATACTTTTTTTATTATGTTTTGTTCATGAGGTGTTTGGATGTGGGTTTAAATGAGCTGCAATAGTCATAAATTTTAGTGTTTGGGTAAAAGCGGTTATGATTATGGATTTTTTATTTTTAGGGTCCAGATACTTAGATTTGTGTAGGCGGTTAAGACAATTTTCGAGTATTCAAATATAAAATATGCAATTTCAATACTTTTATTTTGTAGAAATTTTATTAAGAACAAAAACATGGATAGAATGTAGGGCAAACATACTAATCTTTATATTTCTTAGATAAATTCTTATGCTGCAACTTATATAGAAACTAATTATTTGACGCTTAAAATCATATTGTTGTAAACCAAATCACTTTATTCTAACACTGAAAACTGATAATTACAAACATAAATGCAATATGATAATCTGCTCTATACCACACATCCAAACACCCCCTTAATCAAGTAATTATCTACTTCTAATTCTTCTAGTCACAATAATCACTTTCAAAACGTACATCTGAAATTCCGAACCCCTTAAACTAATGTGTCTTCCCCATAATATCTCTCCATATTCAGTGTTTCTGCACTAATGATGATGGTGACCCTGAATAAGCTGGCAAACACAGGCTGCACTCTTATAATCACTATCTACCAAAGTAGCACTGAAGTCTTTGGCCTCTTTGACCGAATTTGTCTTCTTTCAAATGGAAAAACACTCTTTTTTGGAGAAACATTGGCTTGCTTGCAGGTAAGATTCTTTCAATCAAAGATGGAAATTTGTCCACACAAGGTTTCCTTAGCAATCTGTTTCTTTTTCTGAATACTTCTTTTTTATTATTTTATAATAATCTATGCCGTATGCAGCACTTCTCCAATGCTGGTTTTCCTTGCCCAATCATGCAAAGTCCTTCTGATCACTTTCTTCGTGCAATAAACACAGACTTTGACCAAATTATTTTGGTTTGCAAAAACTGGCAGGTAATTTTGCTTACATTTAATAATGTATACCATTTGAGCTGAATTTTCTGATAACCAACCATCTATGTAACACATTATATTATTTTTATTTTTCTTGCATAACTTTGGCAGGATGATCATGGGGATCTTTCACCTGTTAATATGGACACTAGTGTAGCGATTCGTACACTTGAAGAAACCTATAAATCGTCTGCTGATGCTGCTACAGTTGAATCTATGATATTAAGATTAACCGAAAGGGTACAAAAATTATAGATACCATGTTCTATTTGCAGTCAGGATCCTTTCTAAATGGTTTAGAAGTTGTGTAAATTTTACATACAGTAATTAAGTTTACTTTTTACTACCTCCTAAATTGGTTTTTCAGAAAAAAAAAAAAAAAAAACTGGATCATATTCTACTATTAATAATTTATTGATAATGATCAGGGAGGCCCATATCTTAAAAGCAAAGGAGAGGCAAGTAGTGCAACAAGAATTACAGTTTTGACATGGAGATCGTTATTAATTATGTCAAGAGAGTGGAGATATTATTGGTTTCGGTTAATTCTTTATATGCTGCTTACACTATGCATTGGTACTCTGTTTTCTGGATTAGGCCATTCACTAACATCAGTCGGGGTGAGTTGCATGAATTATATAGTTTTTAAAAAGTTTTCGATGTATGTAATTTACTCAAAAGCATGCCGAAAGTGCAAAAAATGCATTATGAAGTATGAACTGATGTTGATGGCTCATATTCAATCTTGCAGGCAAGAGTTGCTGCAATCTTTATGTTTATATCTTTTAGTTCATTATTAAGCATCTTTGGGGTGCCTGCACAGTTGAAGGAGATCAAGGTAAATGGGCGGGTCAGGTAACGGGTCAAAATGGGTTTGGGCCATAACATGTAATTTTCAGTTAAGATTTTGTATGTATGTCATGCAGGTATATGCTTGTGAAGATTCAAATAATCATTCGGGAGGATTTGTTTTCTTAACTGGACAATTCTTAGCTAGCATACCATTCTTGTTTCTCATCTCCATTTCATCGAGTCTGGTCTTCAACTTCCTTATCGGGCTTAGAAACGAGTTCACGTATTTGATGTATTTCGTGGTCAACTTTTTCATTTGCCTTTTGGTCAATGAAGGGCTAGTGTTGGTAGTTGTCACCCTTTTGCAAGATATGTTTTGGAGTATAGTAATTCTGGTGTTTATGCATGTAAGTTATCTCCTTTTGTGGTCTGTGATGCTAACAAATGTATAACTGTAGAAAAGTTTTGATCTTTATATAACTGGTCAAACTTTGACTTTCTCATATGCCTGGGTTTGTCAAAATTATATTTTTGAATTGAAAATTCATGTCTGTTAATTTGCAGGTTATGATGATGCTTTCGGCTGGATATTTTAGAATCCGAAGTGCGTTACCTGGGCCTGTATGGATGTATCCTATGTCCTACATTGCTTTCCATACGTTCGCAATTCAGGTTCTTGATACTCTATTTCTTTCCAAATAAAAAAAAACATCAAAATTTTAAATTTAAATTTATGTAAACCTTATGAATTTCAAGAAATATTTAACCATGAATCCTCGCGTAGCTTGTGTTTTACACATGAAAACATCATTTAACATCCTGCCTCTTGTACCATCCGACATTGTTTGTTTTGCCAACACTTACTGTGTTTGAGTGGGAGCAATTCAGGGATGGGTGACCTTCTGTGATATGAGGGGGGTAATGTTAAACACTGATTTAAAATTATTATAAAAAAAAGAAAAAAAAATCCAGAAAGTCATTGGTTACAATCTAAAAGTCAAAATGTATCCATGAAAGATAACTTATTGTAAATTTCCAAGATCTTGGAATTTCAAGAAACACTTTCAGTACCTCACAAAATATTATGAACTAGCTTGATCTTTTTGATCATCAATACATCTGTTTTATGTTCTTATTTAAAAAAATAAAACATGTCTAAGTTTTAGATTTGGGAGTCATTGCTTTGAATCCAAAAAGATTATTATTTTCCTAAATTTTGGAACTTTCAAGAAACACTCTATACATCTTTTGAACTATCTTGAGCTTTTTACACACTCAAGAATCTGTTTTTAAGTTCTTATCGAAAACCCGTATAAATTTGACTTCAGAAAGTCATTGGTTTGAATCATACAGCCAAAAGATATCATCTTTTCAAGAAAGAACGGATTAGATACCTGTGAATCAGGATAATGTTAAATGTTCTGAAGAACTTTTCACATGTTTTGTTTTCAGGGGATATTGGAGAATGAATATAGCGGGATTTCATTTACAGTTGGGGATGTGAGGGCGGTATCGGGGTATGAAGCTCTTCAAAACGTGTATGATGTGTCTCCGAACGATCATTCCAAGTGGAAACATTTGATGATACTTTCACTTATGGCTCTCGGTTATCGAGTTCTTGTGTTCCTGTTGCTGCAGATTCGTGTCAAGGAAAAAAGTTATTTTTTCGGGTTTTTGCATTGTAAAGGCAAGATCAATGACAGAACATGAACAATTTATATGATTTTTGTGCTAATTTATATTATTAGTTTTATTAGTATTATTATTGTTACTCTTGTGTTTATTAATATGCATATGTTAGTTAAGCAAAACATTTACAAATATAAATGCAAACTTGGAACTTTAAGTAATACTAACATCTGAATGTTTCAACTAAACTTTTAAAAGCATAAATGCAAAAGCTTTGACCAGAAAGTGCATGAAATATTATTGAACAAGCTTCTGTTCATGTTACCATGTTTGTATGTTTTTTTGGTGGGGTGGGTGTAGAAATAGAGAAAAAGACTTCACCTTAAAAGGCCACCTCCACTTGGATGTCCTTTTATTCAATAAATATGTATTAATTGAGTAGATCTTTTAAAATATAACAAACTTTATTTACATCCATAGATCTTTTTGTTCAAAATCATAAAACTTTATAAAAATTGGAAACAAAATTTTTACATATTAAACCCAAGTGGCCTCACACCCCGTGGTATACATATACAAAAATTGGATTGGACACTTTAGCAACCTCTCTCCTGTGACCGAATATTGGATTGGATAAAGGTCATGTACACTTGTACTTGTTGTACTCTATTAAAATGTAGACACGTAAATCATACAACAATTATTAGATGGGTTTATGACATGATGCCCAACTAACCTGAGAAAATTGAGGAGGTTTTCATACTTGAAATGTATAGGGGTCTGTTAGAGACACCCCCTTAAAATTTGGTTGGCACCCCTTATGTAGGTGACTCTGTGACCTAAGAGTCACCTCCAGGTATAAAAAGCTCACATAATGCCCTAAGAGTCACCCCTAGGGCAGGTGTGGTTAAGAAAACTCTGAAAAACCCGCCCAAGTACGCGGAAAACACGGAGAAGTACGAGGATGTGATTGATAGGTGGCACAGTGGTCGTTCACGGGGTACCTATAGGTCACACCGTGATCTCCGAGTGACCTACAGGAGCCAAATGCCAGCTTTAAATAAAGAAGTTGCTGTTCATCTTCTTCACACAAAGAAAAAAAAACAAACAAAAGTTGTAAAAAAAATAAACACAAGGTATACCATTAGGCTATAACCTATTTTGATAACTATACAGATAGCGTTCATATATGTATACATTACATTTGTACACATATATAAACATGCATACCGCAAGTACACATATACAATTATTATTATTGTTATATTATTAATAATAAATATTATTATAATAATACTAATTATTTTTATTATAATAATACTAGATATTATTATTATTATTATTGTTATTATTATTATTACATATAAATAATAATATAAATAAAATATGAAAAAATCTTCAGGGTGACCTAAAGGCCTGGAGGTGAGGTATAGTTCTCCAGCTCACATCTTCAGCTGAGAGGTCACCTATTAAGAGAAATTATAGGTGACCCCAAGGTCTGGGAGTCACCTAAAGGGCTCACATATTACCATCCAAGCTGCCTCTAAGGTCTCCGTGTGACCTATACTATCGCATCTCCTACATATTTTGACACCGTTACGTGCATACACACACACACATACTAATACGTTATCAAACCACACACATATATTCATACATACATGATAGATTTTGACTTAATATAAGTTTATATATACATACGTATGGTCACGTGGATACAACCTCGTATAAAAAACTCCGTTGGTATGTTGTATGTACTACATGCATATGTACATACACATATCAACACACTTACATGCGCACACATATGTACATACAATATCAATATAAATAAGCCTAATATGCCTTCATATATGTATACATTACATTTGTACACATATATAAACATGCATACCGCAAGTACACATATACAATTATTATTATTGTTATATTATTAATAATAAATATTATTATAATAATACTAATTATTTTTATTATAATAATACTAAATATTATTATTATTATTATTGTTATTATTATTATTACATATAAATAATAATATAAATAAAATATGAAAAAATCTTCAGGGTGACCTAAAGGCCTGGAGGTGAGGTATAGTTCTCCAGCTCACATCTTCAGCTGAGAGGTCACCTATTAAGAGAAATTATAGGTGACCCCAAGGTCTGAGAGTCACCTAAAGGGCTCACATCTTACCATCCAAACAGCAAACCCTAGATTCATGCGTTGTAACCCTAGATTCCTGTCTGTCACCTAGGTTCCTGCGTTTGTCGGCGGGCTGACACTGTCAGGCAAACCTTTAGGTCACCCATTGGTCTCCGCGTGACCCATAGCGCAATAGTTTTTGTGGGCACCCCTTTTATGCGTGAGCGATTGGGTTTAAGGTGAGGTTTCCTTAGGGACACCCCTCATATAGGTGACATAAAGACCTCAGAGTGACCTCTAGGTCAGGTGTATTTAAAAAAAAAGGGGGTGTCTCTAAGATTTCCCCATGTATATCACCTAATTATTCCATCATGATTAACGCCAACATCAAGATAATATTAGGAAAATTGGTAACATCAAAATAATATATCGAAATAAAATACTTGGAGAACTAATAATTAATGCATGTATAGTTTTTATTTTGAAAATTCTTATTTTAATTTGCTGGAAATTAATTCAAAGCAAAAGCATCTTATTTGTACATTATACACACATGGCACTTGTCACTTGCATGCCTTATCTCCTTACCCTTCAACCCTCAATCTGATTCTTGTCCCCATCTTATGACCACCCTTTAATTTGCAACATATTTGGTCGCTAAAAGTCTATTTTCTAGTAGTTTCAAGTTGGACATACATAAAGCGGGTTGTAAACAAGATGAGCTCCAAGCCACCTAAGCTCAAGCCTCACTTGTTTAAAAAAAAAAAAACTTTGTTTGAAAACATTATTATTACTAAAGTTTTAAACTCGAACATAACTCGTTTATTATATTAAAATACTTTAATTAAGAATTTGTAGAGAGATGATAGTATTATTTAATATAATAGATATGTTTTTACATATTAGATATACTAAGTATATAATAATATTTAACTAGCGTAAAGTTTATTTGAGAGCCACCCCAATTCATGAAAACCATGTGAACTATGTGTAAACGTGTTAGATTGATGAAAGAAAATTACACAAACTTTTATATGAATTAAATAAACGCGTGTAAATGTTTAGATTGCGAGAACAAAAGTTAATTACACATACATTTAATAAACATTTTACACATGTGTAAATGTTAATTTTTTTTCAACAAGTTTATATGTATGATTTAAACGTTTTCATACGTGTATTGCATTCATTTAGAGGTTTTTGTTTCGACAATCTAACACATTTACACATAGTTCTTGCGATCTCACAAATTTAAACAATTCTCAAATGATCTTCTCAGCATTTGGTGGAGTGGATACAACCCTTAATTGCCTTCCAATGTGGAGGTCAACGGTTCAAATCCCACCGGACACAAAAATTGAATGAAAAATTATAGAGGTGGGTTAGAGGTTTTACCACAGTGGGCCTTTGGACGGTGGGTTTCCTCTGGGATGGATATGCAACATAGAGGGTATTGGTTACTCGCACGGCCTGTGGTCACAGCGTGTCGTGGGTAGCATCGTTTGCCATGATAAGACCCCCGAGTAACCGGGTGTTTGCCGTTAAAAAATATCTAACGTACTGTATGTTATGTAAAAATATATATATATATATATTATAGAGTAAACTTCGCTTTTAGTCCCTAACGTTTGCACATTTTAACAATTTTAGTCCCAATTTTTCGAAAATTCCAATTTAGTGTGTCACATTTCATTTTCTTTTCAATTTTGGTTACAACGTTAACAAACGTTTAAAGAGTCGTTAGACTGCCCTCACATGGTCCCCACGTGAGGAGTATTTTTGTTATTTCCGTTTGTTTTAAAGTATGAGTTAAAACAAACGGAAATGACAAAAGTACACCTCATGTGGGGACCACATGAGGGCAGTCTAACGGCTCTTTAAACAACTGTTAACGTTAAGATCAGAATTGAAGAAAAAAATAAAATATGAGACACTAAATTGGGATTTTTTAAAAGTTGGGACTAAAATTGTTAAAATGTGCAAACGTTGGGACTAAAACTGAAGTTTACTCTATATTATATTAAATGAAACTATCATGTCTCTATATATATTTATCTTCAAGTTCGTGATGTACTGATGTGGAGCCCATTTATTAAATGAGTTCTAATTATTTAGACTCGGGCGCACTTTTTAATTTGGGTCTTTATCGAACCGAACTTGAGTAGCTTATATACGTACTCGGGCGCACTTTTTAATTTGGGTCTTTATCGAACCGAACTTGAGTAGCTTATATACGTCTGAACTCGTTTTCATGCGTAAATGAGAGGTCATTAAATTTGTATAAATACAATGGACAGATGTGACTCTACAGAAACAATGACTATTCATGGCAGCTTGTTTACATGCACATGCAATTGCTACACCTTCATTTTCACACACAAAAAGTGACAATTCTCGATAAGCTTTAGTCATTCCCTCAAGTAGTCTATAAAAGGATGCAAAAGTGATGAAAATGTATATTTCCTAATAAAGACGACTATTTCATAAAAAAGAGAAAGTATTCAAAATGGGCAAGAAAAACAATGGAATATTGAAGCTCAAAGTGGTGATAGAGAAGCTGCAAAGGAGTCTTTCACAAGCCAAGAACTGGGGCCCGAGGAACGCGAGTGTCGGGTCGGGCCAAGAAACGGTCCCCGAAGACGTGAAAGAAGGGCATTTTGCTGTGATTGCGGCCGATGACGAAGAGGAAAAGCGGTTTGTTGTGCCTTTAGCGTGTCTTGATCGGCCGGCTTTTCGAAGATTGTTGGAGAGGGCGGCCGAGGAGTATGGGTTTGACCACGAGGGTGCGCTTGTGGTGCCGTGTAGACCACGGGAACTCGAGTGGATGTTGACCAAGAGAGAGTCGGGTTCGGGAGATGATATCGGTTGGGGTTCGAGTAACAATGTAGTGGAAAGTTATTGAATACATATACGTTAGATCGAGTCGCATGGAGCCCGGTTTTTTATATTTTTGCTTCTCCCAATTTTCTTCTGGTTCAACTAATTGGTTGTTTATATAATCGAATAATCAAGTCTTGTAGATCTTAAAAATTCCACCCATTCAAGTTTTACAATTACTTTTAGCAAAATAATATTTTAATTGGTGTTTCAATCTTTTATAATTGAAAAAAACAAAGGAGACACATAAAACATATAAAGAAA
Source organism: Deinandra increscens subsp. villosa (assembly GCA_039602395.1). Lineage (NCBI taxonomy): Eukaryota > Viridiplantae > Streptophyta > Magnoliopsida > Asterales > Asteraceae > Deinandra > Deinandra increscens. Next base: position 2,076,272 of record JBCNJP010000003.1, on the reverse strand, counting down.
TCTTATTTAATGGTTACCCTTTTATATGAAACATACAATAATATGTAATACTAGAGGAGAAATTCACTAAATAATATTTAGGTTTCATATTATTCAAATCAAGTAAAATTATATAAAAAAAGAGTTAGTAAATATATTTTTAACTCAATTTACATAATATATTTATGAAATTAGAATATTTAAGTTGAGTGACTTTAAAATAAAAATTAAGCGATTTTAATATGATATATAAATGGCTCCTAAACTATCACTGTTAGCCACCCGTCTATAACTTAACAGATTAACTATCAACATTTAGGATAGAAGAAAAAGAACGATAGTTATTAGTTGATGTACTTAATAGGGGGATTAGTTAAGGACTAAAGGACCACGACTAGCGAAGACAGAAGCCCAGTTATATACTATTATTCTTAGGACTTTAAAAAGGAGAAGTTCATGTGTTGAAAACATTTCTGATAGGGACAGAGTTGGATTCGAGATCGGCAATCTTCAAGTAAAACAAACTCGAAACTTGAAAGTTGAAACGTAATGGCAAATTGGCAAGTAAGAACACTGTTAAATCCGAGTGATCGAACACCATTAAGTAGCCGTCCAAAAAAAGGTTTAACTAACAATGTTCATCATTACAGATTTGAATCCAGCCTCTACTCATTTGCAGGTTTCCGTGGTAGAAAAAACAACCCTTTCTTGATAAACAAACACCACAATAAATGTGATTATAACTTACAAGTACATCATTACACTCTTCAATAAACTTGTAGCAATATAAATACCGACGAATTCGCCGGAGGCATATGTTCTTTGTTGGCAAAACCAACCTCAAAACATAACAAACATTAAGTTATTTTATAAAAAGAGGTTTCAAAAGGTCTAAAAGCCCCTAAAATTCACAACCTAGGCATGCACATCATCCTCCTATGGTCATAAGAGTCCCCACCAAGGACCACTCCACATCCTGGTCCATGGTCCAACTCCAACACATAAGGATGCGCACCTTTTGATCGTGGTCGAGCTTGGTATTATACGACAGACACTAGGATAACAGAACCTGAACCGCCGAACCGGTCTACTGTTGACCTAGCCAGATTGACCAGACTTACTCCTCAAATGCTCTTTAAAACCCATAATGTCGCCTTCCCACCTCGTAACGGTCTGGTTTTCACACACCCATATCTCACGAGCCACCTGGTTGATGAGCCTGAAGTCGTGACTCACGAGCACCATACCACCATCCCATTCGTTCAAAGCCTCGGCTAACGAGTCAATCGTTTCAATATCCAAGTGGTTAGTCGGCTCGTCCAAAAGCAGCATCTGGGGTTGCCGAAAAGCTAGCCATGCGAATATTACACGGCTCTTTTGACCGTCTGATAAGTTCTTCATGGGCATCACTTGAGCCTTCCCGGTCAGGCCAAATCTCCCAATCGCAGAGCGCATCTTTTCCTCTTCGTTTCCCGGGTACTCCCTCATCATATACAGCAAAGCCGACATTTCTAGATCGAGCTTTTCCGCCAAATGTTGGTGGTATTGGGCAATCCTCAAGTGGTTGTGCCGCCTCACCATGCCGTCAAGAGGAACCAACTCCCCCGTCATCAGCTTCAAAAGCGTACTTTTACCAGCCCCGTTGGGTCCCACCAACGCCACACGAGAGTCCAGGTCAACTCCAAAGTCAAGCGATTTGTAGATGAGGGTATCCGGCGTGTAACCGAAAGTAACCTCGACAAACTGAAGTACAGGTGGTGGAAGCTTGCCCACATCAGCAAACCGGAAAACCAAAACCTTGTCCCGAGCAACCTTTTCGGTCAGACCGCCACGTTCCATTTTGGCTAAAGTCTTTTCCTTGCTCTGAGCCTGTCGAGCCAACTTAGCCGACCCGTGTCCAAACCGGGCTATGTATTCCTTCATGTTGGCAATCTGGTCCTGCTCCCATTTGTACTGCTTCATCTGATTCTCTTCCAGTTCTGAGCGGGTCTGAACATATTGGTCGAAATTACCGGTATACATCTTCAGTTTCTTACTTTGCATGTGTATAATGTTGGTACATACACCATTCAAGAAATCTTGGGAGTGTGACACAACAACAAGAATCCTCTCAAACTTCATTAGAGTTTCTTCTAACCATACACAAGCCTCAAGATCTGCAATCCAACAAAAACACATCGTTAAAATCGAACTTATTATCCGTCTTTTTAATCTTGAATCTTGAAGAAAGAATAACTTAACTCACCAAGATGATTAGTGGGTTCGTCCAGCAGCAAGATAGTCGGGTTCATAAACAAAGCACGCGCCAAAGCAATTCTCATCCTCCAACCACCAGAAAAATCCCGTGTCTTCTTTTCTTGCATCTTTTTGTTAAAACCTAAACCGTTTAAAATCTCAGCAGCACGTTTCTCTGCAGTGGATGCATCCATAGCATCCAAGCGTTCATAGACACGATCAAGTGCTTCACCGCCACCAGCATCCTGAATCCACAAGCAAATTAGGTTTTAATTACAAGATACCGAATTAAAAATACTCAAAAAGATTAATGTTTCGGTTATGTTAAAACCTGTGCAGCTAAGCGTTCAGCTTCTGCTTCCAGTTTCAGTCTCTCTTCATCACAATTCATCACGGCCTCGAGTGATGACATGTCAGAAGCATCAATCTCTCTAGTGAGATGAAATATATCCATGTGTTCAGGAATCGGAAGTTCTCGTAGTCCAATTGAAGTAAGAAGAGTTGATTTCCCACAGCCATTTAACCCAAGCAAACCATAACGTCTAGAAGACAATAACTTGTTTAAGAAATGTATAAAGAAACTTAAGAAAATATAAAAAATAAAAACATGCCATAAGAAAAATGGTGCAAAGTGCAAACCTCCCATAGTTAAGCTCAAGCTCAGTATCAACAAGAAGATCGTGTCCGTGGAAGGTGAGAGACAGAGATTCAATCTGGAATCACAATTTAAATTTTTAAAGTTTGAGTTACAATTTAGTTGGAAGTGATACATAACATTAATGTCTTTTTAGAATTCTATAGAGTAATACCGAACACTGACATATCTTTAGAAAAGTTCGGTAAAGTGATACCAAACATTGAGACATCTTTAACCAGATTTTATAATGCGATACCAAACATTATCATATCTTTAGGAGGTTTCCATAAAATCAATTATAGCATGTATATGAAATTATCAAACTTGGTAACCAACTAACAAAAAAATTAAGCACCATCGCAAATCTCTTATTCTTTCCATGTGCAGAAACTAAAAAATTTGATTCATCTGAAGAGGATAAGCAAAACTGTGAGCATTTTGATTAACAAATTCTAGTTATTGGAAAAGTGATGAGCAAAATAAGCATCATCTCCTTATTTTGGAAGAGTGTTAAGGGTCCAAAAAGTAACGAAAAATGGGATCAGTTGTGAGAAACTTTTTTCAGCTATCTGCACCTGAATGCCTCCTATGGAAGGATAATTGTAACCTCTTATCGACTCCAACAAAAAAAATTGCAGATGATTTATATGGGTTCCAATCACGTCGATGCAGGATCTTAAGTTTACAGATCCAAATCCTCAAAATCTATTATTGTCTTAAATACTCAAGCCTTAAGGATTATATGCCTTCATGTTCTTTATGTTCTGCTTCTAATAAATTCTGGTATGATATTTGTTTATTCTATTTATTGAAATTCTATAAGCAAACCAGCAATCTAGTCACAACACTAGGGAACACAATTATCATTTATATATGTATAAAAACATTCCATATCCCAAAATTTAAACCCTAAAAGTAGTATCTGAATCGCTGAGCATTCACGTCAACTTCTTTATATTACCCCTTATTCTTAAATTTAAAAAAAAATTAAAAAGTGTATATTTTTTTCTTTATACTTAAACCTTCTGGTGTTAAATATAAGAAATTAATAAATATACCAACCTATAACACATATATGCTCTTTAAACCTAGAGTTTGTACCTATTATACAATCAAACTAATTAAACAGATGCATCAATTCAAATAACATAATAAAACCCCAAAATTTACATAAACAAATACCAAATTTCGAGAAAACAATAAAAAAATTACCAGAATATCCCTCGACAAAGGGTGAGAACAAAGAACGCCTGTACAAGTACGATCAGAAATCGTAAGATTCCCCATCCCGTTAGCCAACTTATCCGAACCGGAACCACCGTTGATCGTACCGATCGCCGCCGCCTTCGCCGACGTAGCGGCGGCAGCCGCCTTACCTCCTCTCTTCGCGGCGGCGGCGGCCTTCTTCTGAAGCGCCTTCTTTTTGCTCGCATCGGACACCATCTGAAACAACAAAACGGAAAACGTTAGAAATTCAGAATCGTCGGTGAGGTAATCGACGAAACGCGAACCCTAGAAGAACTGAAGAAGCCGTGGCCGTTCGATCAGATCGGTACCTTGAGATCGGAAAAGAATTGAGAGGGATTTGGGGGAAGAATCAGCGGGCGGTTTGTAGATTGAGTGAGGCGGTGTGAAGAAGATGGATGCCTGAAAAATAGAGGGGTTTGATATTTTTATGATGGATGTTTCGAGAGAGGGAGACACGTGTCGTATCGTGGTTTAAGCATCCGAACCCAATTTTCAAAAGTCAGGAGGTTTCGGTTACGACCAGCAACCGATTTCCGATTAAAATTTAATAAAATATAAAGTTAATATTCTTTACGTAAAATCTTGGTACTGTTATGTAAAAAAACGAAAAAGAATATAAACACTTTTTTTTTTTTGAACGGCAAATTTGGATCACTGACGGGGACATTACACCACCCACCCGATCATCTCCAATCCCCATCAGGAGGAAACTCACCACTAGTGAGAAAACCCCTGGCCGTACTTGTAACCCCCTTTTTATTATTTTTGTTACAAGTCGGGACTTGAACCCAAGACCTCTTCTTAAAGGGTCATACACCTTTGCCACTAGGGTAACTAGTGGTGTGTGAATATAAACACTTTTAATACTATCTTTAATTTAATACTAAATTCAAATTTGATACAACAAAGGTTGTATTTTATCATTTTATGTATTATAGGAATAGGAATGTCAAAAGTCGAAAATAAAAAATCAAACGTGAGTGAACTCGATCGGTCAAACTTTTGCAATCACAAGATTTATGGGTTTGTCATGGGTACTTTAGTTTTGCAGGTTAACAATGATATCAATGCTTTCAATCAATCCCATTTGTTTAGGCTGTGTTTGACGCACTAGCTGAAAAGCTAGCTACTAGTTAATAAGCTTGATACTAGCTGATAAACAATAAGCTAGCTGATAAAAAATAACGTTTGGTAAAAACTAGCTGAAAAATATAAAATGACTTAAAAGTACATGTAATAAATGTAAATAAAGGTATTAATTTATAAGTTAGGAAATGGTAAAACTGAAAATATTATAAAAGCTAGTTGAAACATTACTCTAACTATCTTTTCAAAAGCTAGCTTTTTGACGTTACCAAACAGAGTTTAAAAAAAAAACTAGTTTTTTTATAAAAAAAAACCCGGTTTGGTACGTCAAAAAGCTAGCTTATAAACTAGCTTATAAGCTGGTTTATAAATACGACCTTAGTAACGAGATGCATGGAGTTGCACCGAGATGTCAATTTCATGTTAACTGCCGACTTCGACATGATCTTAAGGAACACATAAGAGGTTTCATTTAACATAGGAGAAATTAATCGCATGGTGTTTCTTATCTAATAATGTAATCTTAGTTTGAAAATTTTTATTATGTCTTAATGTATTGGTGATTTTTATTTAGGTTAAATATTATGTTTAATAGTTTATTTATTTAGTTTTAACTTATTAAAAAAATTAATCTACAACTTTTTTCTACATGTACACCACCCCACCATATCTCCTACTATTCTACTATTTGTTTCTCTCTTATGCTTGACATACTTTTATTGGCTATTTTTCCCCCACTCTTTCTACTAATTCTACTATTGTTGCATTTACATTACCTAATTTTCCATCATTTCCGTAAGAAGAATTCCTTTAATCAATGAAATTTGAGGCCATATAATTTTTATTTAATTAAAAGTGAGAGATTTCTAAGGAATGTTGAAATAATACTAAATTTCATTGATTAAAGGAATTAGTGTATTTCAAATTCCTCAGTTACCCAATTAAGAACAATTTTAAAAGGAAAAAAATATCATTTCCTATTCCATTAAATTCCACGAACCAAACACCACCTCAAATTTTTTAAAATGAATTTCCAATCGAAGTCGTGCTTCACCTCATCCTCAACAAATACCGTAGAGATATAACATATGCTCTTAGTTTCTATTCTCTCACCTACTTGTTGAAAAAAAATATATTAGCTTTTAAAACATTTTACATTAAACCATAAACAAATAAATATCGTTTATAAAAATACCTATAAACAATAATCTTTTTGACATCATGTTATATCTACATGTGCTTATTGACATATATATTTTTTAATAAATTCGACCAAAGTTATGGATTCGAAATCTACTGACTATCATTGCTTAAAATGAGAACTTTTTTTTAATCTAATTTTAAGTATTTACACATGTTACCAGGTTGTGATGGTTGGGCCAAGCGGTATATTTGAAGCCCTAAACGTAGAATTTTATCTGTGATTCTTGGGCTTGGGCCTAGTAGTTAATTTGATAAATGAAAGCCCCAATTGGGTCCAATAAGAAGGATACATACTTGAATTGAATAGACACTATACTACAACATTGTCTAAAACTTTATTTACATACTAGATATCTCAAACCCGCATATTGTTACGGGAATAACACAGACACACAAAACAGTTGTATTATTATAACGTTACTTAAAAAAACATGAATATTGGACATCTCTGAGACTTCGGGTGCGTTGTTATAACTTTAATTCACATAGTAGATATCGCAAAGGTGAAGTTAAATGGTGAGAGAGAAACTTTTTGGTAAATTGTTTCGAGAACACCAATTTGGTAAATACTTTTTCTCCCAACCTTTTCTGTCAAGAGGAATTTTATTTGGACGAGCAACTCTTTGGATGAAAACAAAATTGTGAGTTCATTGATGGACAACCCGTGGGAACAAACTGATAATATCTTGGTACAATTTATTATTAAGAAACCACCCATAAATGGTTAATGTATCTTATTATGTGTATAATATTCAATCTAAAATTATGTAACTATAGGTTGGAATCTTTGTTATTTTGTTTCTTGTATTTGTCATATTTTCATACTTGTAAATGTCCATTATAAGACAATCTCAATGTGAAAACAATATATGTTATTCCAGTCAATACTATATGCACTATATTAGTTTGGGCTACTACAATAAGTCAATAAACATACCTATGTGTAACTATAAACCTTAATTTAACACATATTTTATGTATATTTATTCACTGAGGATGTAAAGAGAATACTAGCTTAGATGAGAGTAATTCAAAACTATTGACCTCTTCACAAGTCTCCACCCTTACAAGGTACAACAAAAAGCAAATATGTGAGCTAATTTTACATAAAACAAACAATATTGGTTGGTATACATTTTTTCAAGTCTCACAGTTACAGGATTTTAACCATCCAGAGTTATTTAACGCTTAAGGTCTAACTTGAACATCCCTCATAGCCAAACAACCCCCCCCCCCCCCGTGCGATGCAGACGTCAAGACTCGAAATTATACCTCTTCTCTAGAAGACATCGAGCTACCACTAAAACAGAAGCCTCATGGACCATGGACGTGGTAGATTGAAATTAATTAAGATGATGTTTTTAAATTTTACCATAAGGGGAACTCCTGGGATTAGGTATGGAACCACCTAATATGTACTTCACTATGCGTGTTCCCTGTTTTCTATCATACTTCAAAAGATTGCTACTTAGAGTTACTAGCTAGCTAGGATACTTTGCATGAGACCTACGTACATACCTTCCTTTTATCACCATTTATGCTACATGTACTTAATTTGCATATATGCTGGCCGCCCAAGGACTCTAATATAATTATCATATGATTTGGTAATCTTGAGCTTGCTCTTTAAGCAAGAAGGTTGGAAGTGTAAGATGGGCGACTGCTCACGGTCTTATTTTTTTGCACTACAACAAAAGTAGCTTGATAGGACACCCTAAAAGGTCCTAAAATGTTATTTTATAGGACGCATGAGATAATAGGACCACTAATAAAAGTGTCCTTTCTAAAGGGGTCCTATAAAGTTTGAGCGTCCTAATAAACCACAAAATAGGACACGTTAGAGCGTCCTAATAAACCACAAAATAGGACACGTTATAGCGTCCTAATAACCACAAAATAGGACACTTTATAAGGTTTTAAGATGCATACATTTTATGACACATTAGCGTCCTAAAAAGTGGATAGATCAAATAGTAAATCATCCTTATATTAGTACCACAAAAAGGGTCTTAACATGTCAAATGATGATGGGACGTTTTATACATTTGTAAAGCGTATGAGCATACTTATTTTAAGGACGATTACCAACATCCTTAAAATTGTTCTCATTAAACATGATTCATAAATACAAATAAGATACCATCAACTTATCAATAGATGAAGTTTAACTAATTATAATGGAATAAATAAAGTCCTCATTTAGATAACAAAAGCATTAAACAAAAAATAAGTTATAATATTATTATCCAAGATCCTAACATTAAACATGAAACATAAAGCAATGAAAGACACTAGAAGAATATAGTCTTCAGTCATCATGCATCCTTCTCGCTCATCACAAACCACCTACAAATTAATTATACATATATAAGCTTAAAGTTTGTTATAAACTTAATAATATATTACAGGTTTATCAATGACATACCGAAATAAAAAAAACATGGTCATGCTATAGATGCACCGATAGCAGCTTGGATTGTGTCCAATGACCCATATGGTCTAACCAAATTTTCATCTCTTTTTCACAGCTACTTGAATATTACCTCACACCAATCGCGCCCAATCTCTGTGCCCCCAACTTTTTGATTTGGATCTAAACTATTTACCATTCCTCTGGCTACATTCTCTGAGTTTGAAATGTTTTTAAGGAAAACTTCATCTCCAACCAAGTCACTGCAAAAACAATTTATATACAATCAGTTGCAAATAATTATTTACATGCTAGCTTCATATCCAACTTGACCTGTATGTTTAATGGTTTTTCAAGACCTTCCATATCAACATACATACCTAAACAGGGGACATAGAATAACTAAAGGTGCCCCTGTCAGACCTTCACTTATAAAGCCTAGATAAAAAAAATAGTAGTTAGATAATAGTATTGCAGATCCACAGCTAAATAGATTAAGGAACACAACCATTGATTGATTATTATTTGCTAACAAAATCATAAACCCAATCAAAATCTTGAAATTTGCAATTTATTTTAACATAATTTATAAACAAATTGAGTATACACAAACAAATTCACATCATTATCAATGACAGCCATTTTGAGATCCCCTTTCATTAATTTCTCAAATACCTTTGACCATAGGTGGACCTCATCACAAATCAGCAAAATATAATAAACCAACAAAATCCTTTCATCAAATGCCCTTATAACTTGATTAGGACACTTGAAGGGTAAATATATTAGTTATATAAAGGGACATGTTAAGTTTTGGTCATTATACCCAAAATATCCTAGACTCGTTTTAACCACAATAAGTACCAACACAACTATGTCTGTATCTAAAAACAAAGGACCTGTTATAATCTATATTTGTTCGAATTATCAGATAAACACATTATAAAATCCTAGCACATCAATCAGAACAGGATGTTTAATTCCAATAGTGAATGCCACAACCATGTATTCGGGCTCTTATACCAAGTGGCGTTATTTTAAAAGTACCTGACCGTGCATAGCAGATCTCAACTGTGCTTCTTATCAAACCAATTATCATGGAACATGTCGGACTTTGTCAATGTCGGTGAGTTCCTCAATAAGGATTTTATCCTTAGGAAAAAAGAACGAACATACTAACGAATAAAAAATTGATGGAAAACAACATGAAAATGATATCATAAACAACAAATTAACTTACAAAGAGACTTAGAAGAGATCTGCATAAGAGAAAGAAGGGGAGTCAAACCAAAAAAAAAATAAGAATGTAATGCATAACAACATATATTACAGTGAAGGCTTTGACACATATAATGTTTGCATCTATAGTAAACACACATGTATCAAGCATTGTAAATAAGCCCTTTAAGCCAGTACCAATCTTCTCTTCTGATAACCTTTCTACAATAACATGAATATCAATTTGATCAAGTAAACCATGTGATTTTTATAAAAAATGACATATAAAACAAATGGTTCATGAGTGGTAATGAAAGTTATATTATGTCGTACATGTAAAACCATCTTTGTAAGTTTGTTCATAGATAAGAGTGCTTGAGGGGCTATATAACTGTAGAATCAGAGTCTTATGTGAAGCAACACTATCATCTACAATCCATGGATAAAATTATTGTTTTGACCTGACATGAAGTCAACAAAAGATGCACAAAATCTATAATGATATTTTAATTTTTAACTCACACAGGGTTTAAACACTACCTCCTACAATCATTGGATGACCTGGCTATATTAAGTGTTTTAATGGTTATGACATTTCTCATTTAGAACCTCAAACATATATAAAGTACCAAAAAAACCTAACGTTCACTTGCCACCAAACTACAAATTATATCCCTGGTAATTGTATTGAATAAACCATCCACAAATCCTAAATCACAAAAATGTCATTTTAGTTGGTATTCTAAACATGAATGTTGAATTCGGCAATCAAAATATTATAAGGACAAATCAGACCTGTCAGGAACCGGTCCATGCTTGTTCGTTCATAAATATGCTTTGAATGTTGTCTGCAACATCATGAACAACAACTTAGGATACACGTTTATTAGCGGCATTGAGTATTTTGACTACATCTAGAACAACTGAAAGCATCAAACAAAAAAAATCAATAGTGAATACAAACAAAAAAAAGAATAGAATTGGATGAGAGCTTCAAATGTGCACCAGAGTCTTTGTTCTTCATCGTCTTCTTAAACAATTTGATAATGCTAACAACACCTTTTTCTACAGCTCTTTCAATTAAATTCTAAATCATTTAATAAATTTTAATCTAGGGTAGTGATTGATATAATTGATACTAAATCACGGGAATGGAAACAACGGAAGCAAATTTAAGGGTCACCTGTCTGGCTGTCTACGATCACAGGATACAAACGGAAGACGAAAACGAAATCTATTTTTTATTACGAATCATGGTAACAAACAGATTTTTATCCGATTGAGTCTGTGATTGTAACCGTGTTTCGGTAATGAATTTGTGATGTGAAAACTTTATATCCGATTGAGTATCGTATTTTCAACAAAAATTAGTGTTCATCCAATACTAGGGTTCATCGTTTTAATCGACGAAGACATACTAGTAATCGGTTGAGTTTGGCACATGCATTATCGACGCATGAAGGAAAGCAAAAACATACCTTTAATCACCTACACTGTGATGAAGATGGAAGAAATCAGTTGGAGCAGGAACAGCCGGTTGAGGATCGGGAGAGAATGAAGGCGTCGCTTCTTTTGATTATGAATTTAGGTTAAATACTTCCAAATATGTATTCATTCAGGTTATTTGAATTTCGTTCGGGTTCATCTAAGTGGAGGATCCGCGTGTTGGGGAAATTTACCTTGCCTACAAGATTGTATTTCCTCAACATTGGGGAAATTTGAACCGAAGTGTTTATAATTGGGAGGGCGGTGAGGGTACCTCATCCTGAAAACTTTTCGTTTATTATAATAGGAAGATTATGACTAAAATACTAAGTGTTATATTAAGTTATGTTATAATAGGACTCTAACAAATAAGGGTCCTATTACACTGAACTTTTATGACTTAAATATCAAGTGTCCTATTAAGTTATGTTACCATACGACTCTGAAAATAAGGGTCTTATTACACTGATTTTTTATGACTGAAATTCCAAGTGTCCTATAAGCTTATGCTTTAATAGGACCCTCAATGATCAAGTGTCCTATTACATTACCACATAATAAGACATTAACGACAAACGTCCTATAATGTACTTTATTAGAACCCTTAATATTAAGCGTCCTATTAAGTTATATAATAATAGGACCCTAAATATTCATTCGTCATATTACATAGTTTTTTAGGACCCCGGTTTAACTCTATATAGTATAATAGGACCCTGAACACTCATTTGTCCTATTAGATAGTTTTTTAAGACACTATTTTAACAGCGTCCCACACGAAAGGTCCTAAAAACCCCTTTTTGTTGTAGTGTTGGGACTCAATTTTTAGTTTTCTTTTTAAGTGGTTATCCAATTATAAATATTGTTTTGCTATAAAGATTAATATTTGATTTATCAAATGCTTTGTGCTAATGAGATTTTCGTCATAACGCGCAATAGAAAAAAACTAGGGGAACAATCTTTTTACTTGCTCCGGGTTATTGGACCATAAGATTATATTAAGTTTATCATTGTAGCCCACGGACCCAGTTTAGGTTAATTAGGGTTTAGTGCTTTCTATATATATTGTAACCTTAATTATTCAATAAGATCATTCAGTATTCCATAATCTTACATGGTATCAGAGCCAACGATCCAAACACTAGCCGTCACCACTAAGTTAAAACCCTAGACAGGGCGGTGTGCCGTCACCGCCGCCGCCCTGTCCCAATTTCCTTTTCCTGTCCCATCTTTGTTTCTTCGTTTATTTTCCTATTCCAATTTTGAATAAAGCCTCGTTTTCGATTCAAGATTCCAACTGCTACTCTCAATGTCACACGTGAGAATAATTGTTCGTTTCCTACCCCATCTGTGAACCATTGTAGCCGTTAAATTTTTTTTTTTTGTCATTAACAGCTAGCAAAAATTGGCTGTCGTAATCTTAGTTCCCTGCTTCAAATTTTGTTTCTCAATTTTTGCTCCTCAAATTGCATCTTTTTGGACTACGGTCCTTCTTAATTGAAGATACAATTTTTTATTTTAGGCAATGCATCCGCAGCCTAAGAATCTAAGATACAATTTGAATTTAAAAGTCTCAGTCCGTTCCAATTATCCTCAGCTTAATTTACAAGTTACGTTAATTTGCATCCGTTTCATCCTTTAAATCCGTACTCCGTCAAGTTGGTCCTTGCAGTCGCACGCTGATGTTTTTTTTTTCTTTTTTTGTTTGTTGTCGCCCACTTCAGTCCGCCGCTTATTGGACTACGGTCCCTACTATGGCTGCTGACTTCAGTCGTAGGTTTTTTTTCTTGCTTATTACCGCCGACTACGGTCCCCCGCTTATTTGGTTTTGACCCTTCGCCGTGTTGCCCGCTGGATTACGATCCACTGCCACGCCGCCATAGTAGTTGCCTTTTCATTCAGCCGCTTCTTGGACTACGGTCCCCCGCCGCACCGCTAGATTCGTTAGTTTTTTACCCAATTGCCGTTGAATGGTATGCCTCTTGTACGATTACGAGTTTTATTCTTGAAGACTTTGAAGGTTATGGATTGCAAAATTAAGGTTAATATGGATGATAAACTGAAGCAAAATAACGAAGTTGTTGGCAAAAAAAAAAAAATTGGATCCCTGAATCGAACGAAGCAGGTTTATGTTTTTTTTGTGTTTATGGTTCTTATTTTTCAGTCTTAGCATCCGGTTTTCTTCCGCTATGACTGCGGGGGAGTATTGGACCATAAGATTATATTAAGTTTATCATTGTAGCCCTCGGACCCAGTTTAGGTTAATTAGGGTTTAGTGCTTTCTATATATATTGTAACCTTAATTATTCAATAAGATCATTCAGTATTCCATAATCTTACACGGGTCTCGAAAAATATAAGGAACTACGAAGACGGCCCTTGGTTGACATATGTGTATATTATATTTTTTGTTTTAGTTCTATAAAATTATTTTAATTTTTGCAACACATTTACAACAAAAGTTAATTTTCTTTTATATATTATTTTTTCATTATATTGTGTCAAATTTGTGAACGAATATACCTTTTTTTTATTCTTAAAGATACATTTTTGAGTTGCAAATTTTGCTACGCATTTATGACAAATGATAGGGTTTTTGTTTCTCTACTTCTACGCAAGTTTGACAAAATATATAGTTGAAATAGAGTGGAAAAGAAATCAAATTAATAGAAGAGTTTATGATGTTAATTTAGATGATAAGTTATTATGATTGTGGTACAAAATACAATAGTTGAAATAGACTGGAAAAGATCATGGACTCATGGTAAATATTATCCCCTCTGAATGAGATAAATTTGATAAGATGGTTTGACACAGAGCCAAAATTCTATGCACCATTCTGCCAATTTCCAAAACTTTATGTGACAAAAAATAGTTAAATTATTACTGAAGGGTTATCATTCCAGATGTGAGATTTTCATGAAATTTATGTTTATTTGTGAGACTTGTTTGTCAGGCTGTCTCATTATAGTCCATGCCCTTTCACCTTAAAATAAAGACCACCTCACTGCAAAAGACCTGCCCCTAGCATGTCATTGGTTATTTTATTTAGTTTTTTTTTTATAAATAAAATTGTTCAATTTTACTGCTAATTGAAGAGATACAAAAGTCTGTATTAAACATATTTTTTTTTTTGTAATTGTTCTAGTCAAATTTTGATATAAATTTAAGTATAAGTTTAAATGTTTAAAGTGTTAATTAAGTGCCAAATGTGTGAGTCAAATGTTCTAGAAAAAGTTGTATAACATTTAAATTTGTTCTTAGATCACAACAACTAGTTAGTGCCCCGGGTAAATACCCGAGACTGTGATATAAAAAGAATTAAACGAAGTAAAAGATTAAAGTTTTTTTTTAAATTTTCACTGAGAAATGAAGGAGATTGATGAATCAAAGTTACGGTATTGTAAAACAAATATGGATAATTTTTTTATGGAAATAATTTTATTTTTTTATTTTTAATTATAAGATCTTTCCTTTTTGTAAATACCATTTAATTTTTTAATTTAAAAATCTATAAAAATGACACATAAGCTAATCCTAGGTGGCACACCTTAAATTGTGCCACCTAAACATTAAAAACTTGTGTTTATTATATAGTGATAGATGATAGATAGATTGTTTTGAGATGCAAGTAATATTTACCTTTTAAACTTGGAAACTGTGACCGGACATCACTATTAGACCATCTTTCTTTGACTAATCACCATCGCTCTTAGAACCTGTCACTAATTAGTAACGGCTTGTTCGTCGATAACTTTAGATTTTTCTAAGAAGAAAATAAGGTGTTTGAGCAGCTTTCGACGCTAATTCTCGGACGAAATTGCCTCAATCAAAGTGCGTGATGTAGTTTTCTAGTAGTGAAATCAACCCCTTGTATTTAGTTACAATTTTTACAGGAGTTATGTTTATTGGAGATAATAATAATTTTTTAAATTTTATTTATTTATGTATTTATTTTTGTTGTTATTTGTTTTGTTTTGTTTTGATAACCTATATATGTTGGTCCAAAATTAGGCTGGCATGGGAATAGGTAGGGGTAATATGATGTTAAGGAAGATCTTTGTGAAATATCATGATGTTTTGGACAACATCAAGGTTGCTTCCAAAAAGGGGATTCCCCAAAGGTATTAGATTCACTTTACAAATCAGATGTACTTTGCATATTTATATATATACCCCTTTATCGTTCTTTTTAATTTCTCACAAACATTTTATTTGATTTCTCTTATATAAATTTAATCTTAACAATATAAGCAACCATCTATTTATTTATAACATTATGTGTGAGTTTGACTATATGAGTTTGCCATGCAGAGAGTAACTAGACTTATCCCTGTAAGTTTGATAAGAGGGGTATGATGATATGAGTTAGGTTATTTTTTATTAATTTAAACAAAAAAAGAAATGAAAAAAATTAGTTGACATTATGTGATTGGATGGAGCATACACAACACGCCTTCTCACGGCCATGGCTTTCTCTGCGTAAACCAACATGCAATCCATCCAAGCAAAGTTGGGGCGGTTCCGGTGTGAGTGGGACTCACGGAGTGTTTAGCGATGGCATACCACATGGTATTGTATTTGACTCGTTGAATATTCTTATCCAATTTTTTGTAAGTTTATAACTAATTAACTATGATTATAATAGCTATAGCTATACTATTTAAAAAAATAGCCTAAGTTTTATAATAAGATTAACTTATAATATTGTAAAGTCTTTCCTTACAGTTGTGATGAACTGAACCAATTAATTTCTCAACAATTCATGGGACCATTTGACAGGGAGCCGTGACCAAATTGAATTGTAGCGTGATAGACGTTTTTAAATAGAACATAATTTCATTTTTAATATATTATTGACATGTTTTTTTATATGAAACCTAATTTCGCTATCAAATATTGGAACCTTTGAAAACTATAGTATACATACTAGGGTAGCGTTTGGTATGCAGGAATGGGGGGTGGAATCAATGTTTTAAAAACCGGTTCAACCGGTCCGGTTCAACCGGTTCAACCGCCAACCGGTTATCATACCGGTTTTTTAATCCCCGGTTTTTTGGACATAACCGGACCGTTTTGAACCGGGCGGTTTTCCGGTTTTTTCCGGTTTTTTTCGGTTTTTTCCGGTTCAACCGGTCCGGTTCAACCGGTTTTCTGACAATTTAAAAAAAAAAAAAAAATTAATTTATTGTTATTTTTTATTATTTTTTAAAGTTTAAAACTTATATATTCTTATGAAATACCTATTTGGTATTATTTTTTAGTGGATTATCATTGTATTTTAACTATTTTCGTAGTGGTGTACACATTTATTAACATTTTTATAAATATATATATATAAATCCCCTAACCGGTTCAACCGGCCGGTCTAACCGGTCCGACCGGTCGAACCGGTCCCGGAAAGTTTTCCGGTTCAACTAAAAAACCGGTTTTTAAAACATTGGGTGGAATGGAATGAGTCATTACATTGAAATGAAAAACGACATGTTTGGTAACACATTAGAATGGAATGGACCATTACATAAGGAATGGGGTTCCTTCCATATATAAAGATTTCCATTCCTTAGGGGTGGGGTGTTTTCTTTCATTCCCTCGAGTAATGGAATGAAAATTTTATTTAATTAATTTTTTATTAGAATCTTATGAAAACAAAAAAAAACCAAGAATAAAAAATATATATAATACGAAAAAATATAAAAAAATGAAAAAAATAAAAATATAAAAAATGAAAAAAAATAAAATTATAAAAAAATGAAAAAAATGATAAAATAAATATATAATATAATAAATAAAACCGAAAAATAAAAATAAAAGTTTTTTTGTAAATAAAAATAAAAACAAAAAATAAAAAATAAAATAAAACTTAAAAAATAAACTATTTAATAAAAATAAATTAACTAAAAGTAAAAAAATTAAAAATAAAATAAAATTAAAAAATTAAAATATAAATATAAGTTAAATATATTATTTTAAATTAAAATATTGGTAAAACTGTATTCTATTACTTCGTTTACTGACTATCAAAGAACACGAAGCAATGATTTTTTCATTCCCACATGGTAACCAAACAGAATGATGGAATGGTAATGATCCATTTCATTCCCTCAACCATTTCATTGCCTTGTCCATTCCATTCCCTTGTTCATTCCATTACCACATATCAAACAAACCCTAGAGGACCTTTGAAAAGTAGTATACATACTAGAGGGTGTGGATGTAATTCGGCAAGATTCACAACACTAATAATAATATTAATACCGATAAAACGTTTGAACAATCAGTTGATGATCTATAATATGGATTTGAAGATTTAATAAATATATAAATAAAGTAATATGATTTTATATGAAATAAATATAATTTTAACAATTTAGTTAAACATAATGTTTTTTGGAACGACAGTTAAATAAAAAATTTGATTATTCACTCGGTTAGATATTAATTGCTTATTCAACTAATTTTATATTTAACTACATAATTAAGAAAGATAATTTTGCCCCTTTAAGCTTTTAAAATCAATGTAAAAAGACAATCTCATTTTTAAGCTTTTAAAATCAATGTAAAAAGACAATCTCATTTTTCTCACATGTATTATAATCTAGTATGTGTATATATAAGTTATCAATCTAATTATTTTATGTTAGTATTTTTTATTCATACGAAAACAATCAAATGACTCAAGTTTACTATATAATTCTTAGTCTTAGAACAAAATAAAAATATTCAAGACCTTTAGGTTGTTAGGCTATCCGTAATGGGGCGTTATGGGGCTTTTTTTTCCTAATATGGTGCTCCCATAACGCCCCTTCCCACCCCCCGGGGCGCCATGTTAGTCAAAAAGGGGGAGAGCGCTATGTTAATGGCGCCGGAGCCCCTCTCTTGTTTTTTTTTTCTTATTGGTACACCTCATACCTCATAACCCCCCACTACACCACTTTAGCCATGGAGCCCCTCTTGCTGACGTGGACGCCACATGACGCATAACGCCCACAAAGGGCTCCATCCACTACACTTAGCTTTACAAGAAAACTCAATCGAAAACTAATCTCATATTAAACTCCTAAATCCACGTATTTAAAAGGACATGCAAGTCTAAAAAATGCTAACTAAAATTCCGCATAACGCCCACAAAGGGCTCCATCCACTACACTTAGCCTTACAAGAAAACTCAATCGAAAACTAATCTCATATTAAACTCCTAAATCCACGTATTTAAAAGGACATGCAAGTCTAAAAAATGCTAACTAAAATTCTAATAATAAAATAGATAATCACTTCAATTTTCAAACATAAGCTTCAAGATAATATCAATCTTCATCCACCTAGTTTTTCCAAGTATTTTAACGAAGTAAGCACAGGTGTGAAGTGTGATCATTTGATACAAATAAACAATGATGTTCTTATGGGTCTTGGATTGTGCGAGCACATCTGATCCTGGTAATTAAGTCCTCTCTTAAAATGTTATCTAACACTACTAGAAAAAGATAAAACTAGTGATAAAGATTTTAGTCGGAAACTTGTCGGTAATAGGACTTAGCGACCAATTTCCGACAAACAGCAATCTGGTCGGTAAAAGGTCCCTGGGAAACGTTTTGTGACAACTTTCCGACAAACTCTTCCGACAAGTTTTCGACCAAGATGAGAATTCTCATTTGCGACCATTTTCATACCAACTTTCGAACAAAATGAGAATTCTCATTTGCGACCATTTTCATACCAACTTTCGACAACTTTTCTTGTTGATTTTACTAACCAGGTTGTGATAATCTTATTCTTATTGTTGTGACAAATTACCGACAATTTTTTCTTTTTTTTGTGACCAACTACCGACAAAAACTCATTTTTCTTTCTGACCAGCTTTTGACTAAAACAAATTTTATATAAAAAAAATAAAATAAATACAAATTGGAAAATATCCAAAAAAAAAAATTCAGCCTAAAATGCAGTAAAAAAAATATAAAACCCGCTAGAATGCAATACAATAAGATCTAAGTACCAATACATTACAATTACAATATGTAATATGATAGTAACCAAACCAAAAGTTCCGGATTTTACATAATCTAACACCAAAAGTTCGGGATTTTACACAATCTAACGCCAAAAGTTCCGGATTTTACATAATCTAAGACCAAAAGTTCCGGATTCCACATAATCTAAGCCCAAAGTTTCGGATTTGACATAGTTCGACATGAATACATTAAATTAAACTAAAATAAACTACCATGGACGACTACCGGACTTACCACCGAACTTACCACCGGACTTACCACCGGACTTACCAACGGACTTATTAAACATTGAGGCCATCTCCTCTCTCATACGTTGTTCCATATCCTCTCTTGTCGTTCGTTCCTCTTCAATTCGCCGGTCCATGTCTTCTTTTGTGGATTTTTGCGCTTGTAATTCAGATTGCATTTCTAGTACTTGTGATTTCAACTCCAATGTCTACACATTTTCAAACATACATAATCATAAATAAATTCAGTACAACTCAGGATTTCACAATTATTGTTGAAAGCTAGTAAAACTATATAGTGTAACACCAAAGAAAAAAAGAGTAAACTAGACAACTAGTTTAAATTTTTTTAGCATATCATTATTGAAGCAATACATCATAAAGTCTACAGTTACAGGTAAATAGCAAATAAAACAACTTATGGATCTTAAGTTATATCCCAAACCATTTCTATTATATAAATGCATCAAATGGATATATATACATACATACCTGCCTAAAAATGATCAAGGATAATTGCAGGTCATTTTTCACAGTAGCCACTTTGATAATTATACCTTTTATGTACTGTAAATAAAAAATGACCAAATATTGGCAAAAATGCCCATTCTTCAAAATGGTCCACTCGAGCATAGTTACATTTTTCATGTCTCATCCTGGTAATTAAATTAAGCTAATATGGTGATTATAGTAAAAATTTACGTTACTGAATAGGGGATAAAAATACCAGCCTTTCTGGCTAGAGCAGCAGATTCATCTCTTTGCTCACGCATCATGTCTGGGTAACGGAATTTCAACACATTATTAAATCCTCTAATCAAGAGTCGAATAAGCAGCATTAGACGCGTCTTGGGAAGGACGAGAATGTGTCTCTGCATTAAGCTCACGATCAGAATCATCGTCCTCATCGCTAACAGATCCTATAAGCGGGGACCCGTCTCTTCCTGTGTGATGTGATCGTTCATGTCCCGTTTGTTGAGATCCCACATGTCCCAAATGTTGGGATCCCATCTCATTACTTGCATTAGCATGACAACTACAACCACCAGATCTATGACCTAAAGTCCCACTAAACCCTGGACTTGTTTCTCCATTACCACGCCCAAGACCAAAACGTTGACCATGATGGGATGATGAATATTGTGGAGGAGGGATGAGACCATGACCAGCCATAATATACCTGCATATAATAGAACAAGAATGATTAAACAAAGAATATAAGATTGGAAAATAAGTTATACCATTTAAATAGTTAATAAGTTATAATTGTAGAACAACAAACAAATTCATTTTAATCTGAGGAGTGATCAGAATAAATGATTTCATCATCATCAGCAGATGTATCTTCTTCTTCAGATTGTTCATTTTCAAATCCTCTATCATCATCATCATCATCGGCCATTTGCTCTGTTCTATTTGTATCTGTGACTAGGCAAAGGCGTTCACTTTGAGTAACAGTATCTGGTAACTGAAATCGTTCATCTATCTGAAAGACCCCATGGGCTTCCGGGTTTCCATTCGATAGCCAGGCTGTATATGTGTCGTGCTTTTGTCTTGACAACCGTCCATAGATCTTTAATATCACTTCTCATGGCAGGGTATGATGTATAAAACACTTGCTCCGCTTGGGATGCCAAGATAAATGGGTCTTAGTTTGAAGTCGAGACTTGGGTCTAACATCGACAAGCTTATTTTTGTTAACTACTATGCCACGATTGTTATCAAGCCATGTACATTTAAAGAGTACAATAGTAGAGCACCCGTGTCCATACTCGAGTTCTAGTATCTCGTCTAATAAGCCATAGTAGTCAGATTCATTAGCGTTATATGTCTCCCCTCTCACGCATACACCATAGTTACTCGTCAAGAGTCCCTTACCATGTTCTTGTGTGTGAAACTTATAACCATTTACAAAGTACCCTTTGTGAGATTTGGCATAATTAGATGGTTTTCTTGCTAAATTGAAGTGGAATGATCCTGCTTTAACACCACAGTATGGGCAAGCTAGCTTACCATGTGTGCTCCAAATTGAAGTTGGAATTCAAGGAGGTGCAACGTTTTAACTAAATGGAGTAACCAGCTTGCACCAAAATCACTCCGATAATTTGACAGCAGTTGTACATATACAATTAGGTATATGTTTCTCTTTTTATCTTTTACCCTTCTTTTGAGATTGAGGTAACAAACACAAAAACGAAGTAGTTTCACCATCACAGATTCATCAAAAAAACACAAGTAAAGGTACAACAATTAAAACAATAACCGAATCGTTAAGCACAAGAAGAAGAATTTGGTGAAGAGCAGAATAAAACCCTAACCTCAAAGGAAGAAATGCCTTAGAATCAGGGGTTTCTTCGAGAGCAACAGTGAGAGTTCTGGTCTGTGGCTTTGCTTAGTTGAAATCTGGTTTCATGTCGACTTCGTTCCGTTTAGCCGCTGAAGTTCGTTTTGTTTAGTGGCTGAAAGAACTAGGGTTACAGATTTGGGGGAGGGGGGAAACGTAGGGGAGGGGGGAAACGTTCGTGTTTGGGGTTTGGGAATTGGGGGGAAACTAAAAAGTTATTAAAATACATTTTTGTGTACTATAAAAAACAAATCGAATCACTGTCTTATATTCCGTCTTCATATGTTATTAAAATATAAATATATATTTTTATGATCAATTTAAAATATACTAAACGTAGTCTTTCTTTAATAATACAAAAAGTTAAACTAATAGTCATATACTCTATTTAGTCTAAACAGATAAACTATAAGATCAGGTTAGTTGCAATGGGCACACCAAGCCCCTCGGTGAAGCTGAGGTGGACTGCGGTGGCCTCGGTGCCACCATAGCGTGGGCCGCGGTGAAGGCCTTGCTGGGACGAGCTCGGGCACCGCTCCTCTTGCTTTGTTTCTCGGTGAAATGGACCAGTTGGTGGTGGGAACCCCCCCCCCAGGGTTATTTCTTGATTTTTTTAAAAAAAAAATTAATTAATTTTACACCTATATATTAACTCAATTTAAACACACACTCATTTGATCTCATTTCAATATTCGTATTTCCTATTTCAGTAATTCTATTTCAAATTTCAGTAATTATATTTTCAAATTTCAGTAATTGTTAAATTTGACCGTTAGAAATTTTGACCGTTAGAAAATTTGACCGTTAGAGAATCTGGCCGTTTGAAAAATATGACCGTTTGGGTTTATGACCCTATAAATAGATCCTCCTGCCTCCTAGATGAATTATGATCTATTAGATTATACGTATCACACACGTATGTATATTCGAAAGCCACATGAAAAGTCATTACTCAAAACATATTTGTAAATGTTATACTAATAGATTAATATATACTTATAATTATAATAGTAAGAATAATTTTTTTTATTTCTAAGCTATTTGTTGAATGTATAAAAGCTATATTTGTTTTATAAATTCTTTTAATATTATTGCTATTAATAAAGTATGTCGATGAGAAAAAAACAAAAAAATAAAAGTTTGGTCGGAAAGTCGTCGCTGATTTCTGACCACTTTGTGACAAAAGGAGCTATTTTGTCGGAAACTGGTCACAAATTACCGACCACTTACCGACGAATTTAAATTTTAATTTCACTTTTCGGCCCTCTAACATTTTTTTTTGTGTTTTTTTTCTCATGGCTATATCATGTATGATATACTTATGATCTATTAGATTATACGTATCACACACGTATGTATATTCGAAAGCCACATGAAAAGTCATTACTCAAAACATATTTGTAAATGTTATACTTGTAATTATAATAGTAAGAATAATTTTTTTTATTTCTAAGCTATTTGTTGAATGTATAAAAGCTATATTTGTTTTATAAATTCTTTTAATATTATTGCTATTAATAAAGTATGTCGATGAGAAAAAAAACAAAAAAATAAAAGTTTGGTCGGAAAGTCGTCGCTGATTTCCGACCACTTTGTGACAAAAGGAGCTATTTTGTCGGAAACTGGTCACAGATTACCGACCACTTACCGACGAATTTAAATTTTAATTTCACTTTTCGGCCCTCTAACATTTTTTTTTTGTGTTTTTTTTTCTCATGGCTATATCATGTATGATGTACTTATGATTTATTAGGTTATACGTATCACACACGTATGTATATTCGAAAGCCACATGAAAAGTCATTACTCAAAACATATTTGTAAATGTTATACTAATAGATTAATATATACTTATAAGTATAATAGTAAGAATAAGTTTTTTTATTTCTAAGCTATTTGTTGAATGTATAAAAGCTATATTTATTTTATAAATTCTTTTAATATTATTGCTATTAATAAAGTATGTCGATGAGAAAAAAAAACAAAAAAATAAAAGTTTGGTCGGAAAGTCGTCGCTGATTTCTGACCACTTTGTGACAAAAGGAGCTATTTTGTCGGAAACTGGTCACAGATTACCGACCACTTACCGACGAATTTAAATTTTAATTTCACTTTCCGGGCCTCTAACATTTTTTTTGTGTTTTTTTTTCTCATGGCTATACCATGTATGATATACTTAATGATTTATTAGATTATACGTATCACACACATATGTTATTCGAAAACCACATGAAAAGTCATTACTCAACATATTTGTAAATGTTATACATAATAAACATACTAACTAATAAATCTACTTGGACATTTAAACATACAAATTCATATGCATACACCTAACAATATAGATCTATATACACATAAACAAATATACAATATAATAATAATTATTTTACTAATAGATTAAAACTTATAATAATAATAGTAAGAATAAAATTTATTATTTCTAAACTATTTATTGAATGTATAAAAATCATATTAGTTTAACAAGATATTTTTCACAACAATAATTATTATTAATGCTATTTGTAAAGTGATGTTTACATAAAGAAACAAAAATTTAATTTTTGGTCGGAAACTGGTCGCTGATTTCCGACCAGTTTCTGACTAAAACATGTTTTTTTTCATTTAATTCTATTTTATTTTTAATTAAAAGCAGAGTTTGGTCACAAATCAGTCACAGATTACCGATCATATACCGACTACATTACTTATGTCGCAAAGCTATCGCAAGTTTGTCGTAAACTGGTCGGCGAAATCAGACTTAAATTCTTGTAGGTATTTTGTCGCTAAATTGTCATAATTTCCGACCAAAGTGTTTTGGTCGGTAATTTTGGTCGGAAATTTTAGCTTTTTCTTGTAGTGTAATGTACTATGTCAAGTATGATAGGGTTGATGAGGAAGTGATTATAAAGCCGGATGTGCGAGGTCGATGGGCGGATGTGCAAGTGTTGACATGAGCATGATGGGTGCTCTATAAATAGCTGAGATCAGGGTTGATGCAAAGATCTTCTCCTCTCACTTTTACACCTTTACTATGTGTTTTCTTACACTTCCGTCTTTAATATCACATGCATTAATAAAGTCACTTGTTCTTATCTATTCTCAATCTCTCTCTTGTTTTCTCTCAATCTAAGATCCAAATCATCTCTATTCATATCTAGCGAGTTTATTTGTTTCTTCAGTGACTTTAAAAAAAACTTTTGTCCTCGAGTTTTGCAAAAACCCAACTCCATAAATCCGGACCAAAGTCACTTGGATAGAAAAAAAATCAACTCGATCCTTATTCATTATCACCATGACCAATCTAAACAGTTCAACTTTATGGCTCATCTCGCCTCGCTCTAGAGCTGTACCATCTTGGTTTCTTGGATTACTATGTCTCTTTAGTAGTTTTACAGTGGCATTTGGGTTACTGGTTACTTACAAAACAATTTACCTAACCAGTTTAGTTAACAGTATTACCAAATCAGATTGTTAACAAGCAGCGGAATAAAATAAAGAGCGAATACCATATAAAATTAAATCCCACAACAGGATCATCGATTACCGACCCACGCAAACACAGAATACATTAAGACAATATCTAAACCAAACAAGTTAGATATACCTTTGGGTGTTGAACAGATGCTCAAGACACTGAGTTTTAACGGATGAGTGCTAGGTTGAACGGAAAGCAAAAGACAAAACTTTCTGTATTTTCGTTTTCTATAAATAGCGTTATAGTAATAAAACTGTTTCGTACTTCCGCGCTATTATCACCATAATACATGGGTAGCAAATCTAGTTGAAATGCATAGATAACGTGAGAGAAACATAAGCTAATAGATTAAAAACCTTATAAGTTGCAGTCATGTGAAGAGTGCTAGAAATATTCTCCCATAAGTATGCGTGTCAAGAATGAGTTAATTCCGGTAACATCTGTTTGGTCTTTTCAGAAGTGGGGAATTGATATTTTGGGGCCTTTTCTGAAAGCAGTAGGCCGAGTTAGGTTTTTTGATAGTCGGTTGATTATTTCACCAAGTAGGTAGAAGCAAAACCCTTAGCGATCATCTCCGGGTAAAATATTAAGTGATTTGTGTGGGAGAAAATCGTGCATAGATTTGGATTGCTGCTTAATTATATCATTTCTGATAATGGCAAACAAATTGCCGATAATCTCTATTGAGGGTGGCGTGAAGCAATGTCAATAGAGTAGCCGTTCACTTTTGTGGCACATCCACAAGCCAATGCATGATCATGTTCAACACGCTAATAGAAGCCTTGTTGAGGAACTTAAGAAGCGAATGGAGAAGATTATGTTGGGGTTGAAGTCCTTGGGCTTGGGTGTTTAGAGGCCCGTTAGGCTTTCTTATTCACCACTCTTAAAACCCTAGTTGTTCTCTATATATATCGTGTATGTGTATTATAATCGTCATACTGAACTATATAAGATATCCCTAGTTGCAGCCCGTGGACGTAGGTCACACCGACTGAACCACGTAAAATTCATTGTTCGTGTTTCTTTATCCTTATTATTGCGTGTTCGTTGTGATCCGTTGTATCCGTAGCGCCGATTAGATCTAACAGACTGGAGGCAGTTGGATAGATGAATTATCAATTGTCTTGTGGGCGCATCGTACCATGCCGAAGACAAGCACATGAGAAACGCCATTCAATTTAACATATGGAATTGAGGCAGTAATTCCGGCCGAAATAGGGGTTCCTACACAGCATGCCGAAGACGAGCACATGAGAAACGCCATTCAATTTAATATCTTTATTTATTTCATTTAGAAATTGACTTTTTAATTTTTTTATTTATATAAATAAAAAAGTGGTACAAATTTTAAACCCACTGTATATTAAAACATTAATTAATCTTTTAAACTAAACCTAATGATTTGGACTATGCGAAGAAAAACCTTAAAACCATAATTAACTCAAACCATAACTTTAATTTCGGTATACACAAAGCAATATTTGATCAGGGTCTGTTTTTCACGTCATTTTGTGATGTTTTGGTATTTATCAACTTGGGAGGCAGCTAGCTATATATGCAATTTTTTTCCTTTCATTTTCAAACCTATTAATAGGCAATCAACATCAAATCCACCTAATTTTTGAAGCGATAAGAAAAAAAAACTAACAATTATTAACTTTTCTTGATATTTTTTGATCGATTTGCGTGCGAAGTAATATCAGTGGCGGCTCCAAAAATGCAAAAACAAGATCGGGCCCTAGGCAAAAATAAAAACCGGGCCCTTATAATATAAAGAAGAAAAAAAAGGGAGTGGGTAAGATTTGAACCAGGGACCTCTATGTTACACCTTTATATCAAACATTAGTGCCATCTATGCCAATGACTTTTTTGTTTTAATTTCAAACTACAATATGTTAATACACAATTTGATGTATATATGTATACCATATATATATATATATATATATATATATATATATATATATATATATATATATATATATATAATAACATATTACAAAACTTCCGGGCCTCTTAAAATCCCGGGCCCTAGGCGGTCGCCGTTCTCGCCCCTCCCCATAGCCGCCCCTGAGTAATATGTTTATAACCACTCACTAGTCACTATTATATATACTTTCTTAATTTTTTTAACGACATGCAGTCCATTTGTGAGTTTAACGGGATATTAAATTGTACGACACCACCTAAAATACACCAATTCTGGAGGAAACTCACCCAATGTAGGAAAACCCCCCTGATTCGGGTTCGAACATGGAATCTTGAAGGAACCACCCAAGCTTTATCTTCGATCATTCTCAATACCACTAAGACAACTCCTAGTAGTAACCACACACTATTATTACTAATTCAGTATTCAACTACACCAAATTATAAAAACCTAACTATGCAACATTATAAAATTAATTGCTCAAAATTACAGTAAAAATAATTAAAATGATAGATACAAAAATAAGATACCTAAAATAAAAAGAATAACTATTGGATTTTTTTATGTATTTTTTTTTTAAAATTAAAATTAAATTATATAAAACTAGTTACAAGCGTTTAAAAAGTATAAATTTGACAAAACTCAATATTTGTGACTTTTTCGTCATTTGTCTAGCTAATTATGAA
The DNA here is from genome assembly GCA_039602395.1 of Deinandra increscens subsp. villosa. NCBI lineage: Eukaryota > Viridiplantae > Streptophyta > Magnoliopsida > Asterales > Asteraceae > Deinandra > Deinandra increscens. The sequence continues at coordinate 2,048,094 of JBCNJP010000003.1, read as the reverse complement.
ACTGTAAATGTAGTTGAACTAGACACGGCATGGTAGGGGCCGATGTATAATCCGCACCAAATTGAACTAAAGGGAATAAAGAGAATGGGAGGAGTGATAACATTTGATGATTCACCCTAACCAACTCTATATTACTCATTAATTCAACTTGATCAAAGATTCAAGTTCATTTCACACTTCTCATGAAAAAGAAGCACACTTCTTAGTGTGTCTCATACATACATATATGTATTAATATCTATTGGTCCAAACAATTCTTATATATAAAGATCATGCATGACTTTTCGAAATTGACAAGTTACTTTTGTCACACATGATCTTGTACATATTCTCAAGTCACCTATTAAAAAATTAACACCTCCTTGACCATCTAGAAGTGAAGGTGACATTTAAACGGATTAAACTTAATTTAATCAAGACCACACATTATCATCCAGTTTAGATAACATTTGATTGTGTATCGTGTATTAAAAGGTTGTGAGTTTAGTATAGTTTGTAATAATTTATCATAAAATAAATTGTAAGCATGGTTGAAAAATTATAATTATTGTTGAAAAGGAGACAAAACTAATGTTTATATATGAAAGTCATACCTCATAATTTGTGAATTGAAGATGGTAAAATATAGGTAACCAATCCAAGACAACCCAAAGAAATTGCAAGACTGTCACAAAATTAAACCAATGAATGGAAAGAAAAGGACTTCAGTTTTTAGTAGCTTTTCATAGATTTCAATTCTACCATCAAGTACACATCAAAACATACATACCCCATGAAACCCATGTGTCAAATTCCTCTAGAAAACCAAAAAAAACCTACCAGATCATTTTCTCTTAATTACCACTTAATTACAACAAATTTCTAATTAACCAACCTAATTAGTAATAATAGGAGCTGCACATCCCTTTCTGATAATGTGTTGCGTTGTTTTCATCACCTGCATGGAACAAATGGCTGCTAAAGTTGAGTTGCTTCACTTCCTCAAGATCATTTTGCAATGGGGTAATGTGGTTCTTGGTCATGAAACTTTGGGTTTGAATTTGATCTCCAAGAAAATGATCATGAAGGGTAGTTTGGTAATCTTCTTGCTTGATTTGATACTTTTGCTTCTCTTCATGATCTTTGTTGTAATTCCCATGATGGATTTGGCCCATGCAACTCCCAACTTCAACTTCAGATGATGAACAACTTGTACTCCCAAACATAAGCATTCCTTGTTGCATTTGACTGTTGCAAATGTTTTGATGGTCATCTTGAAACCCTAAATAACCATAACAGTTATCATTAACAATATTGTTGCAAATCAAATTGGTTGAAGGAGGTTGTGGTGGGAATAATATTGGTGACTGAAGATTGTGATCATCATGAACAAAGAGAGACTGAGAAGGGTTGTCAAGATTCATGAAGTTAGGGGTACTAAAAGTGTAATTAAATGATGATGAATTGTTCAAGAATCTGTGTGATGTATGATGATCATTTGAAGGTGGTAGTGGTGGTTGAAAGGGCATAGATGGAAACATAGTGAAGAGCTTCTTTTTCAGTTTGGTGTTCCAGTAATTCTTGATGTCATTATCAGTCCTTCCAGGTAGCTGAGCAGCTATTACAGACCATCTGCATGTGCATTTTTGTTAAAAGTTGAATTTAGCATCCAATCACATAGGTTTCAAACTTTACATAAATAAAAGATACCAAAAAACTACATGTTTTGAGTCAAGAAAGAAATGAAGTCATGATTTCTAGTTTTCTACACCACACAAAGTAAAAGAATGACTAAATATATGAGTTTATGACATTATCATATCATGCATGCACCTCTACTTTTCTAGATATTATAGAATCTTTTTCTAGAGATTAATCAATCATTTTTTGTTGAACACATTTTCTCTCTCTCACTTTCTCTCTCTCACAAACACATGAAGTTTGACCTAAATTATAGATAAGTTCAAACATATATCTTCTATGATCATGTGTAATATTCATTAATGAGCACAAACAACAAAAAAGATGCATAAAGATTTAAGATTTGAAATGAACCTGCTGCCAATGGTAGCATAAAGTGTGCAAATGATCCTGTCTTCATCATCAGAGAATTCACCATGTCTAATATTGGGTCTCAGATAGTTTAGCCATCTTAACCTGCAACTCTTTCCACATCTTTTAAGACCTGCTCAAGATCAAAAGTTCAAAACCCACATCACAATTTAGAAACCCTTTTGTTTCTTTAAGAGATAGACACAAAATTAGGGTTCTAGAGAGAGAAAGATACCAGCTTTTTGAGGGAGAGCAATCCAGTTACCACCAGTTCCATATTTCTCAATAAATTCTTTAAGTTTTGCATCTTCTTCAGGAGACCATGGCCCTTTCTTGACATTTGCTTTGTCACAACAAGGGGCTCTACCCATCTTTCTCTCTCTTTCTCTCCAAGGGAAATGATAGATATGTTTAGGTGGTGGTTTTGCAAGTTGGCTTTTTTATGGAGGGAGAGACTTTGGTTCTGATGTGTGGAATGGAAGTCTGTAAAGAAATGATTTTATAAACAACATTGTAACACAAGTCAAACTCAAAGATGGAGACTGGCTTATTAAACTTTGGAATATTAAAGTATTAATTAAATATTCATTTCCAATAAAGTTTTGATTTATTAATGTCTTTCTAGTTTTGTTTGCTTGTTACAACATCTTTCCCACAAATGAACTTTATATTGTCATTTCAAGTTTTCAAACTCAAGACTAGTTTGGTTTCATGTACTAGTATAGTATGCCAAAGAAAACAGAAATATATATATTGTAAATAAATGTTTTAGCACTTTTTATATTTAATTTATTTCTTAATTTCCAATGTCACTTGTGTTAATTCATTTTTTCTCTAAAAGCTGTTAAGTTTGTATTAGAATTAGAAGTTTAAACAAAACTTATGTCTTTGGTAATTTGGGTCGGAGATCGACCAACAAATCGTACTCCGGTCAAGTTGGTTAGGTAGTTAATAGTTGTTAGTATATATGGTTGTCAACTTGTCGTTACACATATGTATATAAACCTAACTTTTACTTTTAGTATACAATTCGTACCTTTGAAATAAAAAGTCTTAATTATAATGTAGATCAACTATATATACGATTAAGTTGATGTCAATTTATAACCTTGGTATTAATTTATAAATTTGCTTATGTAATTTCTTAGCCATATCAACTTTCTAACTTCTTTATTAACCCATAGTCAAGTGTGATCGATCAGTAAATAAAAAAATAACAAGTTGATGACTATAGAATAGACACACCTCTCAATTGTTGCACTTTTTAAAACATATATATGGTACGTAATTGCTAATTAACAATAGTGCTTGGTAAAATGAATATACGCCACTATAAAAATATGGGATATATTTTTACTTCCTAATAAATATAACCCGGTTTAAAAAGGTTATAAGATTTTATATTTGACTTTTGTGGTAAAAAAGAACATAGAAACTGTTTATTTGTCAAAGACTCAAAGCGAGTTCTTTCTAGTTTTTTTCCTAAACATTGATTTTATGTATGGCTATCGCACATCTCCGATAGAGAAGCCTCATACCCACTAAGGTCAGATGAGAGTGTCTTGACCGTGTCCCTACTGACGTCTTAGCAGGGGCTTGGGCGTTCCTCGGGGAAACCATACCGCCGGCTCCTACTTGACAGTCGTTGTGCCACCACAAGAGCGGAACTCTCTGACCTAACACACGGTGGGACGAAAACCCAGGTGAGCTCGGGAATCAAACTCACAACTTTGCACAAGACATAACTCAAATCCTTTATTCTCAAATTCCCCCAAAAGTGACACAAGTGAGAATTGAACTTGAGTCTCTTGTAGAGAACCCAACTCCCTAATCATTAGACGACAAGTGCGAGGATTCTTTTTCTAGTTAGCTACGAGACTCAATATGTCGTGAAAATGTTTAAACCTGAAATACATACTTGATTAAATTTGGTAAATTTTTTTGTCAAATATATGCTTTATCTTTCCGTTTGGTAATTATCTTTATCTTTTTTTATATTTCGAAACCTCAATATTCATCTCGCTCTATTAGTGAGTGGAATCTCAAGCTAACCCGACTTTAATAAGCGGATTTTGATTGATTGGGAGTTGGATAAAACAAGAACAAGTAAAAAAATTAAATATGACAACAATAAAAAAATTTAAGTATGACAATAGTAAAAAAATTTAATATGACAATTGTAAAAAATTAAATAAATATAACAATATTAAAAGAATTAAATATAACAATAGTAGAAAAAAATAAACATAACAATAGTGTAAGTTTGTAAGTTTTCTTGCCTCTTTCTGATTCCCACAACAAACTATATAAGAATTACAATAGGGTTTCCCTCATTCTAAAAAGGAAATATATTGAATATACAATAATCTATTTTAATAAAATATATACGTTAATACACCCCCGCAGTCAAAACGGGAGGCTCCCGGATGTTGAGACTGGAGCGGAAATCGGTAAATAAAACTCGAGGCAAGCCTTTCGTGAAGATGTCGGCAATCTGGAAACGTGAAGGTACATGAAGCACACGAATCTGTCCTCGCGCTACTTTCTCACGAACAAAGTGAATATCCATTTCGATATGCTTCGTACGTTGATGTTGAACGGGATTGCCGGTAAGGTAAATAGCGCTTACGTTGTCGCAATAAACAATCGAAGCGTGAGAGGGGGGAAAATGCAACTCAAGCAAAAGATTTCGTAGCCAACACACCTCCGAGACAACATTGGCGACGCCCCGGTACTCGGCTTCTGCACTGGACCGAGACAGAGTAGGTTGTCTTTTTGACGACCAAGACAAAAGGTTGTCCCCCATGTAGACGCAGTAGCCCGATGTGGAGCGGCGGGTGTCCGGGCAACCGCCCCAGTCGGTGTCTGTGTAAGCCCGTAAAGATCTCGAAGCGGAAGAAGTAATAGACATACCAAACGAAACTGTACCTTTGATGTACCGCAGGATGCGTTTCAAGGCGTTCTTGTGGTCGGATGTAGGAGCGTGCATATGCAAGCAAATCTGTTGCACGGCGTAAGCTATATCCGGACGTGTGATAGTCAGATATTGTAGGGCACCGGCGAGTCGTCTATATTCTGTTCCATCAGATAAAGGCATTCCGGAGTTAGAGCTTAACTTGCTTTGAGTGTCAACAGGAGTAGTTGACGGGTTACAATCTGAGAGACCCGCTCGCTGAAGGATTTCTGAGGCATACTTTTCTTGGGACAAAAATAGACCATTGTGCACTTGTTTAACTGCAATACCCAAGAAAAAACTGAGTGGTCCTAGATCTTTCATAGCAAATTCCTGAGATAGATGTGACATGAACTGGGCGCGGAGAGTGGCCGTGGAAGTCACCAGAATAATATCATCCACGTATAGAAGCAAGTAAGCTCGTTCTGTGGCCGTTTTGTAGATAAAAAGAGAGTGGTCGCATTGACTGTGCCGAAAACCAAGAGTAGAAATGTAGTCTGCGAACCGTTGGTACCATGCACGCGGCGCCTGCTTAAGCCCGTAGAGAGACTTTCACAAGAGACATACGTGATTGGGATAGTGGGGATCCCGGAAGCCAATAGGTTGATGCATGTAGACCGTTTCGTTCAGATTGCCATGGAGAAACGCATTTTTGACATCGAGTTGGTGAATAGGCCAAGAATGCGTGAGTGCTAAGCTCAGAACTGTGCGGATAGTAGCCGGTTTCACCACCGGGCTAAAAGTGTCGCCACAATCTACCCCAACTTGTTGTGAACGCCCATCACATACCAACCGGGCTTTGTACCGTTCCAACGTTCCATCAGATTTCTTTTTGTGTCTGAAAATCCACATACTACGCACTATATTCATACCCGGCATTTTTGGAACCAAATCCCACGTCCTGTTTTCAATAAGAGCTCGATATTCATCGAGCATGGCGCCACGCCAATCGGGTTGGTTGAGGGCTTCGATGGGGTTTTTCGGTAAAGGAGTGAATGAAGTTGCGGTATGGAGATTGAAAGGTTGGCGTGGTTTGTGGATGCCGGACATACTCCGGGTTCGCATGGACCTCATGGGAGGTGGAGGTGGCGGAGATGGTGGTGATGGAGGTGGTGGTGGAAATGGTGGTGAATGTGGAGGGGTGGTATATGTACTGTTAGGTGAGGAGTGAGAAGTGTTAATGTTAGTAGATTGTGAAGAGGGATGATCGGAATCAGGGGAGGGCGACTTGGGGTTTGGGCCGATGGGGGATGTATGGGCCGTGGGTGAGATTTGGGCTGAGGGGGATGTGGGAGGTGGGCTTTGCGCAGGGAACATGTTGGGCAAAGTTTGGTTTGGAGAAGGGGTGGTGGAGCGTGGATTAGGAGAGGGCTGGGTAGGGGAGCCGGGTTCGGACTCTGTGGGTTGCCCACAAGTGAGCCACCACAAGGATTGGGAATCATTGTTGTGGTCAATGGGGGTACTCGTTTGCGGTGTTGGAGACCGAAACGGGAAAACCGACTCGTCAAAAATAACGTGACGAGAGAGAAGGATTTGGCCATTTGAGAGGTTGTAGCACTTGTACCCACGGTGATTGGACGGGTAACCAATAAAAACACATGGTGTGGATCGAGAGGAGAGTTTGGTAATGGTAGAAGCGGGAAGAAGAGGGTAACATAAGCACCCAAATATTTTTAGATGAGAGTAGGATGGGAGTTTGTTGTAGAGAGCTTGAGTAGGAGATATGTTGCGAAGAATTTTAGAGGGGAGAATGTTGAGGAGATAGGTAGCATGAGCTAAAGCATGGTGCCAAAAATTATGTGGAAGCGATGAGTGAGCCATAATGGTGCGCATGATGTTGTTAATAGAGCGGATTTTGCGTTCCGCTTTCCCGTTTTGGGATGAGGTATAAGGGCAAGAGAAGCGGAAAAGCATTCCGTTTTCAGTGCAAAAACGGTGAAAGGAGGAATTATTATATTCGGTGCCATTATCGCATTGGAATGTTTTTATAGACCTATTAAATTGTGTACGGATTAAATTTGCAAATTTGAGAAATATGGGATATACTTGTGATTTATTTGCAAGAGCATAGGTCCATAAAAAATTAGTGTGATCGTCTAGAAATAGAACATAATAACGACATCCGGTGGAGGTGACCGCGGGAGACGTCCACACATCACTATGTATAATATCAAACGCATCATATGTAGAAGATGTAGAATTAGAAAAAGGAAGTTTAATGGACTTTCCAAACACACATGCTTGACAAACAGAAGGAGAATTCGAACATTTTGAAAATGGCAAACAAGTTTTTAAAGTATTAAAGATAGTAGTGCCGGGGTGGCCAAGGCGTTGATGCCAAGTGTCTTGAGAAACGGCAGAGAGAGCAACGGCTCCTGGAGCTTCAAATCCTTGGAAGACTTGAAACGGGTACAAGTCCCGGTGCTATTACATCGAATGATAGGAGCCCGGGTAGCCAAATCCTTCACAAGAAAACCATAGGGGTCAAATTCTATTGATATATTGTTGTCGGTTGTTAGGCGACGCACCGATATTAAATTTTTAACAAGATTAGGAGCATATAAAAGGTGTGTTACATGTAATGGTGGGAACGGTGGTTTAAGAGTGGTTTGGCCGGTGGCGTGGATAGGTATGGTGGCGCCATTGCCAACGATGATATTATGAGAAAAAGTCTTATTGAAACAGGAAGAGAGATTACCGGGATTGTGTGTCATGTGAGATGTTGCTCCGGTGTCCAAATACCAATTGTTGTCTGGTGGATTCATTGTAATGGTGTTGAATGCTTGGTCCAGTTCTGTAGGAACATAATTCACTTCAGAGGCGGCATAAGCATGCGGTGGACGAGGGCCAAGTATACCAGGACTGTTGGAGGGGGGTGGGCGCTGCTGCGGGGCTGTCGTGGGGTAGGGGCACGGTGGCGAAGACCATGTATAGCTGGTAGGCCACGGTTGGTAACGAACTGGAGTGCCGGGTTGTTGCGGGGCGTGCCACGGTTGAAAGGCAGGGGCTGGGAAAATGGGCCGTCCACCCCGATTTTGCCGAGGCCTTCCTCGGTTATAATTTTTGTTATTGTTACGGCCCCTACCCGATGAGTTGCGAGAGTCCGCAGGAGGCGTAGGTGCGGCGGGTTGTTGGACAGCGGCATGAAGAGCCGTGTCAGCAACAGCGGCGGCGTTAGCCGCATGGCCGGCTTTCCGGGTCTCCTCTAAAATCAACTTTGATCGTGCCTCGTAGAAGTCCGGGAGCGGTGCGGTTTGTTGGAGGAGAGTTGCGATGCCATCGTATGCCTCCGGTAATCCGGCGATCAACTGAAGAACCATGTTTTGATTGGAGACAGGGGCATCAACTTGAGCCATTTGATCCGCCAAGTTTTTGATTTGTTGACAGTAGGCGGTGACATCCGAGAAATTTTCGAGACGGGTATTAGAGAACTTTTTCTGGAGATTGATGGCCCGTGTCTGCTTGTTGTTGTTGAACATTTTTTCAAGTGCCTTCCAAGCTTCATATGCGGTTTGATCCGCCTTAATAATGTTGGCGAGAAGGGGCTGTGAAACAGTGCCATAGATCCATTGAAGGACTATAGCATCGAGACGAGACCAAACCTCGTCGGAGGAGGCATCAGATTTGGCTTTGTCGGCGTCGGAGGTCGTGGCCACGGGTTTGGTGCGAGGCTGCAGATGCGACGAGACTTCGAATGCACGACAATGAACCTTAAAAAGTTCAGACCATGAACCGTACTGCTCTGTGTTCAGTTCGAGAGGGATGGGGATGTAGTTCCGTATGTTAGTAACGGCGATCGCCGGATGAGTTTTGGGGTCCATTGGAAGAAAGGGAAAGGATGAAACGGGCAGAAGAAAAGCAAAGAGGGGAGGGAAGGTGACTGGCGGCTAGGGTGAAGGGAGAAGGAGGATCGAATTGTGGTATGATACCATGTAAGTTTGTAAGTTTTCTTGCCTCTTTCTGATTCCCACAGCAAACTATATAAGAATTACAATAGGGTTTCCCTCATTCTAAAAAGGAAATATATTGAATATACAATAATCTGTTTTAATAAAATATATACGTTAATAAATAGTAAAAATATATTACTGACAACCGGATCCTCCGACACGTCGATATGCGCTTTCACCAACACATACAAGTTCTTCCAACATGGTCCACCGTTATTAAGTTCAGCCACCTCCTAACGAAAGACGCGTCGACCAACCACTTTCTTCCCCTTGTTTCTTTGGTTCTACGGTTTGTTGCACGCGAATAATCTCCTCAACCTCGGTTTCATATTCAGGTTGGGGGTTAGGGTTGGGGTTGGAATTGTGGGGGCATAGGTGAGAGTTGGGGTGGTGGTAATTAACACCATTGAGCATTAGAGTTAAGATTGTTGAGGTCGATTTTGGGACGATAAACACCCCAAGTCGAAGGATTAGAGTTAAGATTGTTGAGGTCGTTCGGGTTCATGTTGGTGTAAGAAAGTTAAGTAGAAGATAAAATGTTTGTAAGATATTTGATGTAAACAACACCGATATTTTCTAATTTTACTGGTTAGACTGGCATATGATAGGGTTTTTGAACTAAATTATTTTTTTAATCCACGAAACGTAAAGAATCTACATTCTTTGCAAACCATTTGCGATTGCATAGATAATTGACTTAATTTTCTTAAATATTATTATAAATCATGTGAACGTCGTCATTGTATACACAATCAACAAAGATACTATGTATTAAAAAACGGGACGGCAAATAATTAAAACAACTCTATATCTTAAAAAAATTATTAATAAAAGTATTTTATTATTTAATATCCTTATTGGTACGTAGGAGGTATCCAAATTATTATGAAACTTACTATTCAGACACCCCTTTTCAAAATTCACACCCAAACTGGGGTTGTTTAATCAAACCGGGGTGGTTTGAATAAAACAAATCCGTCAGATCAGTACAGTTTCCGGAAAACGAGGTTTGACCAAAAAGTAAACCGGGGCTTATAGCTCAAACCGCCCCGGTTTGTTCTTCATTTAAAAAAAATTAAAATTTTTTTTTGATGAAAAATAAATGTATTGAAAGTTAAAAGAATCGTGGAAAAAAAAACCGTAAAAAAGAATCGTGATATTTTTTATAGATTAAAGTTAAAAGAATCATGAAAAAAAATCCTAAACCAGGGCTGTTTGATCAAACCGGGGCTGTTTACTTTTGTCTTTATTCAAACCAGGACTGTTTGATCAAACCGGAACAGTTTAGGGTGTTAAATTGAAATTTTAGGGTGTCTGAATAGAATGGGCGATTATTTATTCGTACTTGCTATTCGCAAAAAAATAAAAAATTATTAATACTTAATTTCCATCCTCCTCTGCCCTCAATCACCATTAGTATTCAACATATTGTAATTACTTTTGTTGCAAATGACATCAATATACACGCAGCTAAGGCCTAAGGGCGGTGTACGGTGGGAACTGGGAAGCGGCTAGTGTCACAACTATCATGAATCACGGCTAGCAGGGGCGGACCTAGGTTGTGTCCACCGGGTTCACGAGAACCCAGTGACTTTCGAGTTTTTAGTGTAAATTTATATATAATACTAAGAGTGAATCCATATATATATATATTTCGTGTGAATCCTATTAACCAAAAGAGTTCTAGCTCAACTGGTTGGCGCCGCTACTATCTATCATGAAGACTCAAGTTCGATTCTCTTTTACTCCTTTTTTTTATTTTATCGTGGCATTCTTAGGCTTTTGGAAGGGCATAAATATCGTGGCATTCTTAAAGCTTTTGGAGGATTTGGGCTTTCAATGGATAGACTTTTGGGTGGAGGGTTGGACTTTGTTTGTTTTTATCTTTTAGTGGGTTTTTGAAATTTACACTAGATAAATTTAATACAAGCTAATTTACAATAAATAAATTTAATACAAGTTTTTTTTTAAAAAAAAAAAACATCACATAACATTCTCTTATAGTTTATATATTACACTATATTATATACTACTTGGTTAGAAACTTACTTATTATATGTTTTGAATAAATATAGCATGTTGTAAACAATAGATTCCGGTGAAATAAAAAATAATAAATATTTACAAGTTATAAATAACAGAAAGCGACGACTTAAGAATTATAAGATTTTATTTTAAAACAAGAGATAATTAAAAAAAAATTATAATTTATTAAGTTTTAATACATTGTTAGAACAAGAATATTTATATTTTTTTATATTTAATTATATAATTTAATTATCTAAAATCATCAATTTGATGAAATTATTGATTTAGGTTTTGTTTATTTTTTTTTAAAACTAATTTGGTTCTTGATTTGTTAAATGTTAATGGATTTGTGAAATTGTGAATTAGTATAATGAATATTGAAAGATATTTCACAAGCTAGAAAACCATCAAATCCTGAATCGTCATCTTCAAGTAGTAAATACCCAAGAATAATCTTACGTATCGACCCGAACCGACTCGAACCAACCCGAACCGACCAAATTGAAAATTTTGATATTTAGTTTTTAGAATTCCGACCACCATAAAATTAGTGAACCCAGTGAAAACAATTCCTAGATCCGCCCCTGACGGCTAGGTGTTGAAACTTCTCGGCTTTGATTTGCGGCTAAAACTAGCCACTCGAAAACTTGATTGTCGAATGTACAACTAGCTACTTGATGGTTTTGAAACACATAGCGCCCCGGAGGCGGTATGCCTGTACGCTATCAGGGCATCATCACACATTACGTTCAGCCTCATGTCTCAAGTTCAAATCTTGTAAGTAGCAAATTCGTAATTTTTTTTCAATTCTATATTCTAATTTTGTAAACTTTTGTTCTTGTTTTTGTTTTTTTTTCTTTTTTATTTTCTATATCACACTTTTAACAATTCATAATCACACTTGTGACCATTCTATATTTATAATAATTCCATTGAGAATGATATATTAGAGAATATTGGTTGTTAATGGTTGATCAAAAGATTTACTACTTAAAATGCTATAAGAGAGCCTCATGATTTGTGTAACTATTTATATTCAGATATTTTGCTATAATACGTTAGTTTTGTTTATTGTTATTACAACTTTCAAAAAATTATTGACTTTTTATGTATAACTTTTTACTTTATAATTATATTTACTTGCATTAGGCTTAACTTTTTTTCTTTTTACATTTATCGGAGACGCCACTGGTTGGCTTTATGTCGTTAATTCATTAGATAATTGTTTTAAGCCCTATTGTCCGTCTCATACCCAAAATTCTAATTCTAACAACCAAGGTGAATATAAGTTGGACAAGCTCGAAAGACTAGTGCAGGCTACTATTCAAAATATCAAGAGACATCTTGATCCGATCGCCATACTCTTATCCGTTTTAATTGTTTGACAACTATTTAAGAACAAGCAGGCTACTATTCAAAATATCAAGAGACATCTTGATCAGATCGCCATATTCTAGTCAATACCGATAATAAACGTGACTCAAAAATTAAGAACAAGCATGCTACAATTCAAAATATCAAGAGACATCTTGAATCAGATCGCCATACTCTTACCCGTTTTAATTGTTTCACAACTATTTATAAATGAACAAAATTATAATTCTTTTGTGGTTAGATTTATGGCACACGGGTGAGTGACAAGATAGTTTGGGTTGCCGTATATACAATGATGACGTTATCAACTTAGATCTTGCGTAAATAGGGAGCTGACAAATAACTCTCAACATTCAAGTCCAGTTCATCACGTCACAAAGGACCCAGGGCTAACTTATTTTTTAATAAAAATAAATCAAGAGTCAGGCCCAGGCGGCTCATGGTCCTGGCTAGCCTAGCCATAGCCTGGCCCATAGGCCTGTTTGTTTGGTCTTTCGGGCCCGGCCTCACCATCTTTAACCATACATTACTCCATTTTCCCTTTTACAGAACCACATTACAATTTCACCAACTACTCATTCTACTTTTGGATAAAACGCAACCCCCCAATTTTTTTTTACTTTTTTTTGCTGGTATATTAGTATTTTATTTCAACGGCTGTTGTAATAGCTTCAGGTATTAAAAAAAAATAATTTTTATAACTTTATTATATCTTTTACATGACAACTAAAAATCTACTAGTATTTATGTAATATACTCAGGGCGGCTCAAATGATTTGGGGTCTTAAGTGAACTAATATTTTAGGGTATGATCGGTGCATTTTAGGTGCACTCTATTTCCTAATAGTTTTATTGAAAATGCATCGATATATTTACAAATTATAGTGTTTTATATCATTATTGGTGTTGAGTATGAAATAAAGAATTTAGAAAAATGAGCTAAACCGGTGTAATTATACTCAACACAAGTTATGAAATATCATTGAGTCAGATTTTATTTATATTTTATGAGTTTTTCATTTGAAAATTTGTTTTAAATCAAAATGTTAAAAGAATATTACATTTTCCTTTATATTTCCCGCGAACCAGGAGCTTTTAAAATAATTGGGCTTTAGGCCCAAATAACCAAAAAAGTAAAAAAAAAAAACAATAAGCATTCATCATTTTGTTTAATAAATAGAATCTTTAGGTGATGGCATTCGATTTATTTATTAGGATGCTTGACCAAATTTCTTGTGATTATACATAGGTATAGGTGTAAGGTTAGTATAAGATTTATGTTTTCTTCGTTTGATTGTTATGACATTGGGTGTAAGTTCAACCATTCGACTTATGATTGAATAATAAGCCATAGATTTAGTTGATTAAAGATTCATTTAGGTGTTGTTTGTTTTTGCAGACAAAAACTGTCTGCAGTCTGATTTCATCTGATTTCATGTCTGCAGCTGAAGATGTGGTCTGAAGATCTGTAATCTGAAAATAAAAGACTGTTTGTTTTATTAACTTGACACTGTCTGCAAAAACTGAAAAATATATAACTGTCAAACTTATCTTACTAAATTAAAGTCATTTAACGTTCAAATTATAATATAAATACAATAATAAAACCAAATATCAATAACATATAAAACATAAGTAAAATGATGATGGTGGTGGTGGTGGTTGGTGGTGGTGCGGTAATGGTGGTGGTGGTGGTAATGGTGTGGTGGTGGTGGTGTTGGTGGCGGTGATGGTCGTGGTGGTGGTGTGCTGGTGGTGATGGCGGTGATGATGGTAGGTGGTGGTGGTGTTAGTGGTGGTGGCGGTGGTGGTGGTGGCGGTGGCGGTGGTGTGGTGGTGGCGGTGGTGATGGTAGTTTGGTGGTGGTGGTGGTGTGGTGGTGGTGGTGGCGGTGATGGTGATGGTGGTGGCGGTGATGGTGATGGTGGTGGTGGTAGTGGTGTGGTGGTGGCGGTGGTGTTGGTGGCGGTGATGGTGGTGGTGGCGGTGGTGTAGTGGTGGCGGTGGTTGTGGCGGTGGTGTGGTGGTAGTGATGGTAGTGTGGTGGTGGGAGTGGTGGTGGTGGTGGTGGTGGTGGGGTGGTGGTTGTGGTGGGGTGGTGGTGGTGGTGGGGTGGTGGTTGTGGTGGTGGTGGTGGTGGTGTGGTGGTGGTGGTGGTGGTGGTGGTGGTGGTGGTGTGGTGGTGGTGGTGGGTCTTTTGTTTTTAAGCTTGTGAGTTTTAGTGTGAAGATGAAATAAGCAATGTTTATAAGCTTTTTTTTGAAGAGGTTTTAAGATTAAATAAGATCTTCATAAGAAAAAAAAACAAACAGTTTTCAAGGCATATGTCTGCGCGCCTGCAGACATAGCCTCCCCTGAAGATGTATTAAGCAAAAACAAACAGCACCTTACTGGTTTTAGCGTTGCTTGATTATTAATTGCTTCTTTAATTCTTAGGTAATGACCAATTCTATTATTTCCAATTGACTCGTACTAAGGCGACATCTTAGTAGGAGCCGTTATTTGGTTTTGGACCGTTAACCAGCATCCGCCAGATTCCTTGGTCCGGGTCTTTCGGTATTTTTAAAAGTTACATTTCAAAACTTTTTTCTTTTATCCGGCTTGAAACCAGTACTAATAAAATGTATTGTTTATAATTAGTAGAGTTAATCTCTTTTTATTCATATTTCATGCAGAAAAATATGATTTGAATATATTTGTTTTTAGCCTTATCCGATGCAAATGTTTAATAAAACATTCGTAATCAATTTCTTCTAACAAATCTTTTTCAATTGATAAAATAGCTAAAAAGTTTAATCTATCTTGTGAATAGATTTTAGATAATCTTTTTACAATTTTAGTTCTGACATACCCTGATCCACGAAAGAAACAGTTACATGAATAGTTAATAACGTTTTATTTACAATATATGCATTTGGAAAAAAATATATATATAATTTTGTATATTAATAATTTTGTCACAATGAAAATGAATTATATCTCTTAAAAATTTAATTCTTGAAATAGATCTAAATGATTAACATGTTCATCTACATTTACCAATTCTTCAACAACATTAAAAATGTTCATCTACATTAACACATTCATTAGCAACACATCATAAAATGTTACAATTCTAATTACAAATTCTCAAAAGTATTCAAAAGTATTCACGTGTTCATAACAAACATTAACATATTCATCAACATTAACCGGTTTATCAAAAACATTAACATGTTCATCAATGTCATCTCTATTCAAGTGAAAAAATGATCCCATAAAATATGAACTCAACATTTACTTTCATACAGTTACATCTCCATAACCTTTGGTAATATGTATCCTTACTTTCATACATTAATTCAAAGGTAACCAGTGGTGAAACTTAAAAGAAAACTTCGAGGGGACAGGGCTCAAATTTTTTACCGATGGGGCATACTCAATACATTCGAGGGGGCGATACTAAATACATATAAATTTTTTTTATATAAAATAGTGAATATCAGTGCTTCTGACCGAAGAAACCATGGGGGCGATTGCCTTCTCCAGTCCCTTCAAACTTCAAAGCTTCGACCATGAAGGTAACATTCTCATATTATATTTGTTTCTCTTCAAAATATATATCATTTGATTAAATAACAAACAAAAAATTAACCTTTTGAAATCAATTATGAAATTAGTAATAATTGCCTTTTTGGAATGAAGGCAAAACCAACAGCAGCTCTTCTCATGATGACAGAATAAGGAATATCATGAGCATAACGCGCAATTACAAGCTGTATCATTTTCTAGTGGTGAGCCTTATTTAATTATTTGCAACAATCAGGATGTTTCCTCCTCCATCTAACCACACTACACCTCACCTATATAAATTATCATTTTCTCACAAATCATTCACATCACATCTCCTTCAATCTTTCTCATAAGTTAATTACAATGACAATGGCATCTTGTGTAATCGCTCTAGCAACAATTTCATGTCTAATAGTCGCAGCATGTGCAGGCAGTTTCTATGATGAAATGGATATCACTTTTGGTGGCGAACGAGCTAAGATTCTCAATGGCGGTCAGGATCTCTCACTCTCACTCGATCAATACTCCGGCTCTGGTTTCCAATCCAAGAATGAGTATCTCTTTGGGAGGTTCGATATGCAACTCAAACTTGTGCCTGGCAACTCGGCTGGCACAGTCACCACATTTTATGTGAGTCTTATTCGAGCTCTATGGCCCATTTTTAATATTAATTTTACCAGTGGGTCTAACCAAGATAATTAATTCATTTTTATTCAGTTGTCATCACAAGGCGCTGGACATGACGAGATCGACTTTGAATTCTTGGGCAACTCAACAGGAAACCCTTACACAATCCACACCAATGTGTTTTCACAAGGGAAAGGTGATAAAGAACAACAGTTTCATCTATGGTTCGACCCTACTACAGCCTTCCACACATACACCATCCTATGGAACTCCCAAAGAATCATGTAAGTCTCCAACATGCGCTCTTAATTGGTTCTTCATGTTTCTTAATTTGTATATCAACTAATTGCATTAGTACTAATCGCTCATCTTCCTTATGCTGCATGCAATTTCTTGATAGATAACATACTAGTAAGAGTCTTCAATAACCATGAGGCTGCTGGGATCCCCTTTCCCAAGAGCCAACCAATGAGGGTCTATGCGAGCTTATGGAATGCAGATGACTGGGCAACCCAAGGTGGGTGTGTCAAAACTGATTGGACACACGCACCTTTCACCGCTAACTACAGGAAATTCAATGCCAATGCCGATAAAGTTGGTTCTAACTCAAAGTCTACAACCTCCGTAAATGACAACCAGGCTTGGAGAACACAAGGAGTTGATGCAGCTGGTCGAAATAGGATTAGGTGGGTGCAAAACAAGCACATGATCTACAACTATTGCAATGACCACGCCAGGTTTACTAATGGTCTTCCTGTAGAATGCAAGCGCTCTAGATTCCTCTAAAGACGAGCTTGTCTACATCTTCATTTATATATTTCAATATAAATGTTTTTCCAACTCAAAAGTTCTTTATTCTTCAATTCATTAATGTACACTTCACAAATTCAAATTTTCATTATATATACACTCATAAAACTATAATACAAATCACTTGGCTTTCGTCTTTGGAGTGATTTCCTTAGAGTTCATATGTGTGCTAAGATTCTTGAAGTTCAAGTTCTTGTCCACGCTTGATTTTCTTAAATCTCATAACTTGTTATTCCAAGCATTTTTCATATAGATCACTCCTACGTGAGTAGTACATATATATTATACTCAAACCATACGAGACTTGAGGATGATGTGTGATTGATTTGGCAAAGGGGTCACTGAATGTCTTGAAGAAAATTATTTTACGCTAGTTCTAAAATAATTATATTGTTAAAGCGCAACGTAAAAAAAAATAAAAATGATAAAAAGAACAACACAACAATGTTAAAATTAAAAGTCTGGTTAAATACAGCATTACAAACAATTAGATACCTAAATATAACGTTGTGAAACTAAAATTAAAAAAAAATGGAACGCTTAAAATTGATTTTAAAAGAAATTAAGAACTACTAATGGATGTGTTACCACGATGATAAAATGTACATACAAAACAGTTGTATTACTATATTGTTATTTACAGAAAAAAAAATACTGCACAACAACCAAAACGCTTAAAATACTGACTTTACGAGTTTACAGCCTAAAGGCTATTTTACACAACTATACCTAGTACACCACCAACTCGTGTGCTGAATACGTTGAGACTCTAAAAAAAATATTAAAACAATCCATATTATAACATTGCACCTATTACACTAGAAAGTTGCCAAAGCACAAAAACAAAGTAAAAAAACAAAAAGCAAAAATAAAACAATAATAAAGACAAAAAGAAACTTATAAAAAAAATAGCAAGTTATGTTTTGTATATATAAAGATAAATTACATAATTATAGTTTATTAACATTATTCTCTTTAAGAAACTTTTACTATCACCCATTCCAAAAAGAAAAAAAAAGAACAATCAACAATTTCTCCGTTGATTATCACTTTATTGGGCTTTGTGTGATGAGTTCACCTCATTTTTCTAATCCTGTATTTTTTTTACCAACTTTTCGTTTTATATCAGATTATCATCTTTCACTTTCATATTTTATATAATATCTACTTCCATCGTACTAACTTTCACTTTTTAATTAATATTTAATTGTAAAAACTTATCGGAGAAGCAAGCTCGGGCTGTGGAGCAGTGGTGCTGCGGCTACGGCGATGCTTGCTACCGGAAATGGCGGCAGGTGAATGGGTGATGGCGGCATTTGGGTAGCAGGCGGTGGCGCAGGGAGAGAGGGGGAAGGCCGAAAATCTTCGGGAGCAGGGAGAGATTTTTGTGTAACCCAGTTACATTAATTTGGTTCCCTATTTATAAGCTCCATAAATCAGTTATGGATAAATTGCAATTGGTTTATTTAATAATTATGTATGTTTATCCTTTTATCTCTTAATCAGTTGTAGTGTAGATAAACTACAACTGATTTAAATATCTCAATTATCCATCCAGGTTTTAGAGATAATTATTCATTAAATAACTATTTATTTAATCTATATTATCCAACCATAATTTAAATAAAACTAATTAAATAAACTAATTTATTTAATTAACATTTGTTTAATTTAGTAATATTAATAATAACAATTATTATTTATATATTTCACCGACTAATAATTATTAACAATTAATAATTATATTTTCTACTTTTGTTATTAACAAATTAATAATATTATGAAATGATTAAATTATTATTTATATCAATATATAAATAACAATACTAAATCATTTCTGTTTTCGCAGAATGACGTTTACTAATTGAACGTGTTCGGTTCTCGTTGCCCTTAGTGTAACTTTTACAGGTCACAACCGGGTCAAGTTCTTAGAAACAGTTGTGTTTGGACATACAATATCCAACAATAATCCCCTTAGGGGACCGGCGACCTCGCTAGCACACCGGCTGACGAGTGGCTCAAATACCAACTCAAGTTCCGATCGAACATATCATGAACACACAATTTGGAGTAAACTCACTTTTATTATAACTGAGAAAGTAGCTCAAAACTCAATTACAATAAACTCTCATATCAAAACCCTAAACTATGAATGGTATTTATAATGAATGGGAATCTTAATTACTAGTTAATCCTAACTTAGTAACAAGTAAAACTTAATTATCATTCTATCTTCTTAGGCTTTGACCAACTTGTCAAGACCACTTGGGCCGACCCATTACTCGGGCGGTACACAGAAATTACGCCAATAACACATATGTGATTCTTCATTTATCAAAACGAAACTTGATTTGTTGTCAGCTCGTAAAGTCACAATTTTTTCTCCATTCCCAATTCTCACACTAAACAATCCTCTTAACCATTGCTGTTGCCAGTGTCATGAACTCCGACTCACAAGATGATAATGCAAACGGTTTGTTACTTTTGTGACTTCCAACTTTCAAGAGACTAAGGCATTCTCAAAATAAAACGCATTACCCGTGGTGCCCCTTCCATCCGTTGGATCCATGGCATGACTACCATCGTAACAACCGACCAAATTCCCGTCTCCTTCACATCTGTAAGTTAGGCCGTATCCAATAGTTCCTCAAACATAGCGACATAGCGTATTATATATATTCTAGGATCTGCCTATATGTGAGATTGTTTTGATCCATTCATGAAAAACTTAAAACAGTGTCTCATATGTGTTTATTAAGTACTTCCAATAATTCTCCTACACACAGTTACATTTAGGAGTTGGCCTTCATAATCATTGGTCACATGTATCCTTGCTTTCATACATTAATTAACAGGTAACATTTTCATATTATATTTGTTTCTCCTCAATATATCATTTTGATTAAACAAGAAACATAAAATTAAGCATTTGGAGTCAACGGTGAAACTTGAAATGATTGCCTTTTTAGACGCGTATGAATTATGGAATGAAGGCAAAACCAATAGCAGTTCTTCTCATGTTGCCAGAATAAATAATCCATGAGCTGTAACGCGCAATCACAAGCTCTATTATTTTTTAGCGGTGAGCCTTAATTAATTATTTACAACAATCAGGATGTTTCCTCCTCAATCATATCCAACCACACCACACCTATATAAATGACCATTTTCCCACAAATCATTTCCCATCACATCTCCATCAATCTTTCTCATCTGTTAATTACAATGGCGTTTTATGCAATCGCTCTAGCAACAATTTCATGTTTAATAGTCGCAGCATCTGCAGGCAGTTTCTATGATGAAATGGACATCACTTTCGGTGGTGAACGAGCTAAAATTCTCAACGGCGGGCAGGATCTCTCGCTCTCACTCGATCAATACTCCGGCTCTGGTTTCCAATCCAAGAATGAATATCTCTTTGGGAGGTTTGATATGCAACTCAAATTTGTGCCTGGCAACTCGGCTGGCACAGTCACCACGTTTTATGTGAGTCTTATTCGAGCTCTATGTCCACTTTAAATAATATTTTAACTAGCTGGTCTAACCATGGTAATTAATTCGTTTGTATTTAGTTGTCATCACAAGGCGCTGGACATGACGAGATCGACTTTGAATTCTTGGGCAACTCAACCGGAAATCCTTACACAATCCACACCAATGTGTTTTCACAAGGGAAAGGTGATAAAGAACAACAGTTCCATCTATGGTTCGACCCTACTACAGCCTTCCACACATACACCATCCTATGGAACTCCCAAAGAATCATGTAAGTCTCTAAATGCTCTCTTAGTTGGTTCTTCATGTTTCTTAATTTGTAGATTAACTAATCACTCATCTTCATGTTGCTGTATGCAGTTTCTTGATAGATAACATACCAGTAAGAGTGTTCAATAACCATGAGGCCGCTGGAATCCCCTTTCCCAAGAGCCAACCAATGAGGGTTTATGCGAGCTTGTGGAATGCAGATGACTGGGCAACCCAGGGTGGGCGTGTCAAAACTGATTGGAAAAATGCACCTTTCACCGCTAACTACAGAAAATTCATTGCCAATGCTGATAAAGTTGGTCCGAACTCAAAGTCCACAACCTCCGTAAATGACAACCAGGCATGGAGAACACAAGGAGTTGATGCAGCTGGGCGAAACAGGATTAGGTGGGTGCAAAACAAACACATGATCTACAACTATTGTAACGACTACGCCAGGTTTACCAATGGTCTTCCAGTTGAATGCAAGCGCTCAAGATTCCTCTAAAGATTAGCTATTCTACATATTTCATTGTAAAATTTGTTTCGACTAAAAAATTCTTTATTCTTTGATTCATTAATGTACACGTCACAAAATTCAGATTTTTTATTTATATAAACACTCATAAAAGTATTATACAAATCAATTGGTTGTCGTCTATGAAGTGATTCCAGATTCCCTCACGGTTGATGTGTGCAAATATTATTGAATCTCAAGTCTTCTTGTCCAAGCTTGGTATTCTTAAATCTCATAACTTGTTATTTCAAGAATTTTTCATATAGAATCGCTCCTTCTAAGTCGGGATGGAAATGAGGCGGGTTTGAGACAGGTTTTTGTAATCCCAACCCCATATCCGATTATTAAAGTGTGTCTCTTACCTGACCTGAAACCCATCGAGTTTCTAGCTGGTATTTACCCATCGGGTATACCCGCGGATTTCGGGCATACCTGTTGGGTCTATATTAGCTAACTATTAATTTAAATTCCATAATTATAATAAATATCGAAAATGGCTAAACATAAATTTGATAATATGTAAATGATTGTTTTTAACAAAAAAAAAAACTTAGTATTATATATAAAAATAAAAAAATAGATAAATAAAATCATACAATATATATATACTTAAAATAAATAAATAAACACAAAGAAAACTATAGCCGGTATATAATCGGGAAAAAACGGGTATATATTATTGGGTAATGGGAGCGGGTAATTAAATGGGTATATCATCAAATCTCATACCCGTCATAAACCCATGGAAAAATTCAAAAGTATTTCCATACCCGTCCCATACCGACGAAAAATTCAAAAGTATTCCCATACCTGGTCCCATATGCGATTACCCGACCCCTTACCCGTCCCATGTGTGTCGGGTTTCAGGTTTTCCCGTCGGATTCGTGTTTCATTATCATTCATACTCCTAAGCTGAGTACTACTCACTACTACATATATATTATCCTCAAACCATACTAGACTTGCAAAGAGGATGTATGATTGACTTTGTGGTTAAAGGGGTCACTAAATGCCTTGAAGATAATTATCTTACACTAGTTATAAAAATAAATGTATTGTTAAAGCGCAACGTTAAAAAATGAAAATAAAAAAAATAAAACAATGTTAAAATTAAAAGTCTGGTTAAATATAACTTTACAAACAATTATAAATACAACGGTGTGAAACTATAATTAAAACAAAATGGAACCTTAAAAATGATTTAAAAAGAAATGAAAAAAAAATACTAATAAAGGTGTTGCCACGGAGATAAAGCGGACACACAAAACAGTTGCATTTATATAATACTACATAAAGAAAATAAAAAATGAAAAACTTGTGTAACAATCCAAACGCTTAAACTATTAAGTTTAAAACCTAAAACCTATTTCACATAACTGTGCCTATTACACCACCAAATCGTGTGTTGAAAATGTTAAGATTGAAAAAAAATTAAAAAAACCAAAAAATCAACTTTTTTTTCTCTATAACTTCTTCATATATTAATAATTTTTAAAAAGAATTTCACCAAAAATTCTATAATTTTATTAGCTTTATTTATGGGAATAATTTTTAAAAAATAAAAAGTTTAGTGATTTTTTATTAGTGCATCATGCAATAGTACTAATAGTATTGCATAATGCATTATAATTAAAACTACTTAAAAATAAGAAACTTAACTTAAATATGGACGTGGTTTATGCGAATAATGTAAAAACAAAGAATTGGCATTCATAAACCAATTTTATATTATTGTTGCATAGTGCATTATTAAATTTCAAGCTAAAATCCGAAATTTATTTATTTAAAAAAAAACTCGAAAATGTTTTTAAAGTTTTTTTCTTTTTCCAATATTCTTAAAATCATGAAAGAAACATATAAAAAAAGTTTTTAAAAAAATAATTTTTTTCTTGGTTTTTTTGTTTTTTGCAAAATATTGGTTTCCTATAGAACCATTTTTTTTAATAGGCAAACATTTTGTCATATTTTTTCTTTTCATGTGTTACTTTTTCTTTTATCTTCATCTTTAGCCATTATGCTATTATTTTTTCGCTTTTATATCGTTGTCAATGTTACGGTATAGAATTTTTCTATCAAATCATGTAGAGGTTTTTTAATCGGTCATTTCTCTTTACTCGCAATGTCGTGTCGCAACGCGCGGGCGGGTGTATTAAAAACTATCTACTAAGTAATAAACCAAATTTCTTTATATAAGTTTATATGAAACCAAAAACATCTAGAAATAGTAACTCCGTAGAAAATATTGTGGACCCACGTTATACAATTTTCTAGTTCCGCCACTTGCCGTATCCAATAGTTCCTCAAACATAGCGTAATATATATTCTAGGTTCTGCATATAGATGTGATTGTTTTGGTCCGTTCATGAACCTGCTCGCTGCACAGTTATATTTACATGCTTTCATACATTAATCTGCAGGTAACATTTTCATATTATATTTGTTTCTCTTCAATATGTCATTTGAAAATCAACGGTGAAATTAATAATGATTTCATTTTTGGACGCGCATGGAATGAAAGCAAAACAAACTGCAGCTCTTCTATTGATGCCAGAATAAAGAATAAACATTAGTTGTAACGCGCAATCACAAGCTGTATTATTTTTTTAGTGGTGAGCCTTATTTAATTATTTGCAACAATCAGGATGTTTCCTCCTCCATCATATCCAACCACACCACACCTATATAAATTATCATTTTCCCATAAATCATTCACATCACATCTCCTTCAATCTTTCTCATAAGTCAATTACAATGACAATGGCATCTTGTGCAATCGTTCTAGCAACAATTTCATGTCTAATAGTCGCAGCATGTGCGGGCAGTTTTTATGATGAAATGGATATCACTTTTGGTGGTGAACGAGCTAAGATTCTCAATGGCGGTCAGGATCTATCACTCTCACTCGATCAATACTCCGGCTCTGGTTTCCAATCCAAGAATGAGTACCTTTTTGGAAGGTTCGATATGCAACTTAAACTTGTGCCTGGCAACTCGGCTGGCACAGTCACCACATTTTATGTAAGTCTTATTCGAGCTATATGCCCACTTTTACCCACTTTTAATATTAATTTTATCAGATGGTCTAACCACAATAATTTATTTGTTTTTATTCAGTTGTCATCACAAGGTGCTGGACATGACGAGATCGACTTTGAATTCTTGGGCAATTCAACAGGAAACCCTTACACAATCCACACCAATGTGTTTTCCCAAGGGAAAGGTGATAAAGAACAACAGTTCCATTTGTGGTTCGACCCTACTATAGCCTTCCACACATACACCATCCTATGGAACTCCCAAAGAATCATGTAAGTCTCCAACATGCACACTTAATTGGTTCTTCATGTTTCTTAATTTGTATATTAACTAATCACATTAGTACTAATCACTCATATTCCTTATGATGCATGCAGTTTCTTGATAGATAACATACCAGTAAGAGTCTTCAATAACCATGAGGCCGCAGGGATCCCCTTTCCTAAGAGCCAACCAATGAGAGTCTATGCGAGCTTATGGAATGCAGATGACTGGGCAACCCAGGGTGGGCGTGTCAAAACTGATTGGACAAATGCACCTTTCACCGCTAACTACAGAAAATTCAATGCCAATGCCGATAAAGTTGGTCCTAATTCGAAGTCCACAACCTCCGTAAATGACAACCAGGCGTGGCGAACACAAGGAGTTGATGCAGCTGGGCGAAACAGGATTAGGTGGGTGCAAAACAAGCACATGATCTATAACTATTGCAATGACTACGCCAGGTTTTCTAATGGTGTTCCTAACGAATGCGAACGCTCTAGATTCCTCTAAAGACTAGCTATTTTATAGCTTTATTTACATATTTCACTGTAAATGTTTTTCCAACTCAAATATTCTTTATTCTTTGATTCATTAATGTACACTTCACAAATTGAGATTTTCATTGTTTATGTTTTCACTCATAAAAGTATAATACAAATCACTTTGGCTTTCATTATTGGAGTGATTCCCTCATAGTTCATATGAGTGCAAATATTCTTGAATCTGAAGACTTCTTGTCCAAGCTTGGTATTCTCAAATCTCTTAACTTACTATTCAAAGCATTTTTCATATAGACCGCTCCTAAGTGAGTACTACATATATATTATCCTCAAACCATACGAGACTTACTAAGAGGAGGATGTGTGGTTAATTTTGTGGCAAACGGGGGTCACTCGTCACTGAATGCCTTGAAGATAATTATTTTACACGAATTATAAAATAATTGTAATGCTAAACGATAACGTAAAAAAAAACGATAGTTAGATACCTAAATACAACGGTGTGAAACTAAAATTAAAACAAATGGAACGTTTAAAAATGATTTTAAAAGAAATGAAAACAAAATGAAAACAGTACTAATTCAGTTGTTGCCACGGAGATAAAGCGGACACACAAAACAGTTACATTATTATAATGTAACATGAAAACGGAAATAAAATAAATTGTGCAACAACCCAAACGCTTAAAACTATTGAGTTTACGACTTAAAAGCTATTTTACACAATTGTCTTATTACACCACCAACTCGTGTGTTAAATACGTTAAGACTGAAAGAAATTAAAAAAAAATCCAGGTTACACCGTTATACCTATTACACCATAAAGTCCTTTGCCAAATTCGTTACACTAAATAGAAAAAAAAACAATAATAAAGACAAAAAAACTTACAAAAAAGATTAAATAGCAAGTCTTGTTATGTATAAATAAAGATAAATTATATAATTATGATGTATTAACGTTATTCTCTGCGAAAATTTTTAGTATCACCCATTCCTAAAAAAGAACAATCAATCATTTCTCCATCTATCGTCACTTTATTAGGTTATTTGTAATTAGTTCACCATATTTTTCAAACTCCGTACCTTTTTTTTTTTGCCAACTTATTGTTTGATTATCACCTACCACTTTCACATTTTATACCATTCCTACCTTCATCACACTAACTTTCACTTTTTTAAATCATATTTATTATAAAAAGATAGACGGAGTGACCTATTTTGATTAATTCGTCACGGACGTTAAATAAAATTGAAAGATAAGTCAAACTTTAAACAAAACCTAAAACAAACTTAAATAGATAAATTTTGACCTCCTCTTATCTGGCCTTTCCATGAGATCATCCTTATCACCCTGTGTTATTCGTTTTCGGATAGAAATTAAAATTTCATTCACCCCCATAATCCGTTCTCACTCAAGTCTACACCATTTCGAGTACCTTTCTAGTTTCTTCAAACGTTATTATCAGTAGAGTTTGGTAAGAATTAGGGTTGTTCACGAACCGAACCGAACGAAGGTTCGCTCGTACTCGGTTCGGTTACAAACCGAGCCGCTCGGTTCGGATTTGTAAAACCGAGCAAGATTTTGAGGTTCGAACTCGGTTCGATTTCTAACCGAGCCGCTCGGTTCGGATCGGTTTCGTTCGGTTTTAAATATAACTTTAAAAAAAAATACAAATTAAGTTGATAAAAACACAAATCAAAGTATGGAAGTATGGAACTCAACGGAGGAAGCCATGAAGTAACACAAATGAGGCGCTAATTTGGAATGAAACCCTAATCTACTTAATTTCTTACATAAATAAATTAAAATTAATAAAATAAATAATTAAATATTTAAATGTGTATATATATTATATATATATATATATATATATATATATATATATAATATATATAAATATATACTTTACATAATTCGAGCAAACCGAGCGAGCATCGAGCGAGCGCACCTATGCTCATACTTGGTTCGTTTTACAAATCGAACCGAGCCGCTCGGTTCGTTTTTAAACCGAGCGACAATCGAACGAGCATTTTCCGAACATTTTTCGAGCGAGTTCGAGCGAGTTTCAAGTTTCGAACTTTTTGAACAGCCCTAGTAAGAATGTGTGTCGGATCTTTGTTCCTCTCCACTAATATTTTCTACTTGAACTTCACCCCATTGGATGCCCTCACGAATGAAGTGAAACCTTATAACGAGATTCTTCATCAAAACAACACTTGATTTTATGTCAGCTCGTAAAGTCACAATCTTTTCTCCACTCCCGGTTCGCCTGCTTAACAATCCTCTTAACCACAAAGCTTGTCACGCTGTGGTTGCTAGTGTCATAAACTCCGACTCATAGTATGATACTAAAAATAGTTTGTTGCTTTTGTGAGTTCCAAGAGATTAAGACTTCCCCAAAATAAAAGCCATACCCATGGTGCCCATTCCATCCGTTGGATCCATGTAGGGGTGTAAATGAGTCGAGTTGCTCGTAAGCTACTCGAGATTAAATCGATTAAAAGCTCGAAACGAGTCGAGTCTTAACAACCCCGAGCTGAGATCATGCTTAGAAACATTACTCGTTTAATGAACGAGCTCGAGCCCGATTTTTACATAGCAAGCTCGAGCCTTAACGAGCCTTTTATTTATATAATTTTTTTTAATTTATCAAATATATTTAAAAAAAGTTATTATTATTATATATAATTATGATAAAATAAATAAATAAAATATATTATTTTCTATATAAAAAGTATCCTTCTAAATATATATAAATTTAATTATAATAATAATATATAAATTTACTTATAATAATAAACGAGCCGAGTTTGAGCTTAAAAGATAAAACTTGAATCGAGCCGAGCTCGAGCTCTGTGAAGTCTAAATGGGCTGATCTCAAACCTAGATGAACCCGGACTCGGCTCGTTTACACCCCTAGATCCATGACATGACTACTATCATAACAATCGACACTATTTTTATCTCCTTTACATATCGACATAGCATGATATATATTCTAGGATCTGCATGATATATATCCTTGCTTTCATACATTAATTAACAGGTAACATTTTCATATTATATTTCTTTCTCTTCAATATATCATCTTATTAACCTATATATACAAATTACAACATATTGTACAAGTTCCCCAAGCTGATTGTACAAACACATATTGCGTGAGCACTGTTCATCAACAGTGGTCACGGTTCAATGGGTCTGTCTACAATAAAATGTGCCACTTTTGTAATTTAGTCTAACTGTTAGGGACTTTTTGGGGTTTGACATTCAAAACGTACAAAGGATTGATTATCTCTCTGCCTCATCGGTATCACACGCCACCGCCATTCTCTTCTCCATACCTCTCGCCCATCACCATCTTGACCAGAATCTCCCCACACGCAATCGATTTTCACCATTGTTGTTACTCGGCTCCACATTAACATTCGCATCTTCCTTCTTCTTTCCTAAGTTTAGTTTTCGCCATTTATCCATCGATTTTCGTCGCTCTAATCTTTCATTCTGCTTTTGTGATTTTAGGTTTTGTTCAGAAACGACGCTGGTTGTGGCTTGAGATGGCGGCAGACAATGACGATTTTGGGATTTCTCTCACCGTCTCTCGGATTACCAGGTTTCCATGCCCTAATTTTTACTCGCACGGGCTCTTCACGGCCAGATGGTTTCTTAGGGTTCTAAGAAGCCTCCACTTATGAAGATTATACGTCAGATTATCTATGGTATCTCCAAAATCCGGTATATTGTCGACTTTTTGGTTTCTGTTTGGATTTTGTGTTGTAGGTTAACTTCCTTTTCACGCGTTTTAGTATCCTTTTTGTAGAAGATTTTTGATATGGCAAGCAAGAAGAAGTCCACGTCTATTGTCATTGTGAGCTATTTGTTTTGGCCGTAAAAGCATCTTTCATTTGCTGCACTTTTGTTTGGTATTAGGTTTAGTATTATGTAATTGTTCACATAGACGGTTTCACGGTTGTATAAGCACCTAATTTTATTATATATTTTCTGATTGCAGGTAGGTGTTCTTCTGCTATTGACAAGTAGGTGTTAAAAGAGCATTTAATTGGATTCAATTGTTTATTAAAATGTATAATGTTGTGCTTGGTTTAGGTTGTTAGCAGTATATTAAGCCAATAAGTTTCATAACTATTTTACATGAAAATGGTTAAAACATATATTATGGTGTATTTTGTTTTGGAGTGTAAACAACATATAAGGTGAATATGTATGGCCTTCATGGGCATTTTAGATGGAAATGGTCAATAGCAACATTATCGTTAACTCCTTTGCATATCTCTCTTATTTTGATTTTTTTTCTCATTTTACCACTATGATTTGCTATTTTTTGATCTTCTTTCATATCAGGTACGCCTCTTGATGTTGTGTTTCAACTTCTGTTGTTGCATTGAAGGTTCAAAACAACTCTTTCTTATTACTGACTTCCTTTTGTTGTCAAGCTGCACTCAGGTATAACGGTTTTCTTCCACTTTGTTGTCTGTATTTATTTCTTTTAATTGCTACTAACGTGTGTTCAAGCTTATAACAAAAATGTATATACCCTCATATTTATGTAGGGGGCCTGTTTGATATTATGTATAGGTGAATCTTTTTTCAAATATGGGAAGGCAGGGACCTGATGCAATGTTTAAGTTTAATACAATGAACCTTTTTGCTTCTTTAATAAAATTCTCATGTTATTTTTAAAAATTATTTCGTACCCTTCATATAACATGAAAATGTAAAAATTTACATGGTACATCAAGATTGTAGAGTGTAGTGGTATATTTGGTAGATGTTTATAGGAAAAAAAAGGCATCGTGGCATATGTGTAGTGGTATATTAGGTAGATGTTTATACGAAAAAAAGGCATTGTGGCATATGTACTAGATGTTTTTATAGAAAAATGCTATTCTAAATATCAACCTCCTAATGTTTTACAGTCCATTTATGTTATTGCACTCTTAATTTTGTGCTAAAAATTTAACCCAACTATTATATCTGCAATGCATTGCCTTTATGAAGGTTAGGAAGGCGTTATTTGCAGGGCAATCACCCATGTTGGATGATATTAGTAGGGTGCCTAATTGGATGAAGGTGAATATTAGATTGATAAAGATGTATAAATTGGAGGTCATGGAGAAAGTTCTTATTATCTCTATGCTCATCCAATGGTAAGTTTATTTCATTCCCACTTGGTAATATATAATGAATATTGGTATGAAGTGGTAAGTTAAAACTGATTTCGTATGCTCAGTGGCCGAACGGAAGAATAAGAGCTAGGGATAAAGACAAGAAGAAATCATCTGAGATAATAATTACGAAAAATAAACGTATTTATTGTTCAAATATTTAGGATGGTACTCAAAATTATCAATGTCATATGTGATAACTAATGTGTTTTTCAAAATTATATAATGGAACTTTGGACTATATATAATTGTTGGTATATAATAGAAGTCGAATTACTATCATTCTTACACAAGATTTGAAAAGACCATACTTTTACTTCACAAGTGCACTTAAATTACTTCAACATGAGTACATGACAAAGTCTGGACTTAGGAGTGTACAATCAAATAACTTAAGGGGGTATTATCATCTTTTAGAAACAAACATATTCTGCTGCAGTTTTTCGAACTTTTAAGCTTTTTATATCACAATTTTTGGGCTACATCATCTATAGTTGTTAACTTAAGATACCATACATTATATTTGTTGGTGTGCTAGCATGCTAGCATACTTCCTGTTTGGGATATAAGGCCTGATCATAAATTTGGTGCATCTTTTGTAGGCTTCTCGCAATAAAGAAAGTGGAAACTAAGTTTTTGTAGACTACATATTACCACAGAGCATCAATGATAGTCCGAAGTCCATGGTATACTTTGACCCATTTGTGGATATGGATATTCACATGTTAAAAGCTTCTTAGAGGTATGGTCAAAGTGAATTCATTTATCAAAGATTTTTTTCGAAATGAATCTAAAGGGCACCAAGTTCCTTTTCATTGTTTGACACTTTGACCATACCCATAAATGTAAATCATATCTATAAAAGGACATTGTCTTGAACATTGGCTTTGTTTATAGTTTTGGAATTATCTTCATTCTCACAATGTTTTACTTTGGCCATGTAAAAGTAGGATCGAATCAACTCCGAAGAGCTAGAGATAGGAGGTGTCAAGGGCCTTCATATGTAAGAATAGAGATCATCTGTTGAATAATTTTACATAATAATGGTGGTTTCTACAAATCATGTAAGTGGTTTTGTTAAAGGTTTACATTTTTGTTATGGTAGGCTTATATGGGATTTAACACTAGAAGTTCATGTGGGTTTGATGGTTAAATGTTAGCTTCCCTAACCGCACTTTTTAAACGGGTCGGCTCCGCGGCAACGCGCGGGTCGTCTCAGTTTTGTAGACAATGCTAATGAAATGGTCTCCTGACATTAACTTGAAGTTGGTGTTCCACATCTATTCAAAGTTGTGAAGAGGATGATTTTGTGTTAAAAAGACATGTATTCTTACATTTTTTATATGATGTTCTACATGAATCCTTTATATTCCAAGTAAGACATAGATATTTAAATTCTTATCTCTTTACAACGCATTTGGTTTACTTTCTAATCTCTTTATAATATAGTAATATAATCGGAGTTTATGTAAATCATTTCTATTTAAATCACAATTAATCTGCGCCATTATATAGATACCTTCATCCCATGTCACATTTAGGTAAGTACTCCAGCTCCTACTATTCACAAAATATGTATGCTTACATTCATCTTCTTTTTAAATCCTTTATAGAACACTGATGATGCCTTTGGGTTACATGATACAAATGAGAAAGGTTTAAATGTTTTTATGATACATGTTCTTTTTTTTTTCTTTTTTTTTTTTTTGCAAGCACTACACCACAACAATCTCAGCAACATATGTGTTATCTGTCATCAAGTTTATGTGTGGTATTTGCTTTTAATTTGTTTACAAATGTGGGTTTTAGAGCATCTGGCTTAGGTATCTATTATTGTCAGTTTGTGGTTCCTACATATGTCATGAGCTTTAATCATTATATGATGTTGTTGGTAGTAACAGTCTAACTAATTATTTAGTTGCTTTTTTGGTGTTTGCAGGTGGTATTTGCTTTCAACTGGCTCGCGTTTGGCGTTTGGCGTTTGGAATTTCCCGACGTGCGTTTTAGTGCTTCATTCATCGATAGGTTGTTTTTATATATATTTCGGTGTTATGATATGTGGTTAATGATTAGGTGACTTTCTTAACTTTTGTTCAACTAATCAACTTTAATTTATTTTTCATTAGGTTGTACGATTGTTAGTTTGTGATTTTCACATTTGCACAGATGCATCTGGCTTAGGTATCTATTATAGCATAGGAAGCCAAGCTTTTGGGAACTCTCCATTTTTTGTTCAAAATCTCATATAGGGCTGCCCTCTACGTAAGTTGCTACATTCTAATCTTGCTATGCTTTGTGTATGATTTTAGTATGTGTTTCCTTTTCAATTAGCCACATGTTTTTTTTAAAGCATATACAACATAAACTCTTTATTGAATCACTATTTGTTTACATTTTTTTCTTTATTACAACTAAATTTATATTCATTCACAACACGAGTTATGCACGGCCCGTAGCTTCCATGGTTTTGCTAACCGACTTTCTAAAACGGGTCGGCTCCGCCGCGAAGCGCGAGTCGACATCTTTGTTGAGTTATGTAGTTAATTGATGCTGATTAGTTTCTGTATGGATATCAGCTACTCCATCTACTACACCTTCATATTTTGATGCCTATTTCTATTATTATTTGTAATAGTAAATAAAATTTATATGGTCCTTTTGCAGTTACTCATGACATCGGGACCTCAGAGGATAGGTGGGAGCCCGGTATTGATCTAGGTGCAGAGAGCGAGGAGGTGAGTAGCTCGCAGGGGAGCCACGACCCGAGACATCATTAAGCAGATGTCGATTACGTTAGGTGAACAAGAGGCTGCAGGTGGATGGTTTTTTGGGTGAAACACAGTACCATCGCTTCGTATGTTTTGGTTAGAATCTGACTGCCGTTGGCTGTTAAATATGTAAAGTTACCACGGCTACTTAACAGGCTTGCACAACTACTTTTGTAATATAAACATAACCTCTTTTATTTGTTCATCGTATATTATGATATTATGATCAGGAGGCCATTGTAGCCTCTGCTTTTGGTTCGTTTAACCTCATCACCGGTTTAAATCGACTATGGCTCCACTAATCGTCTTTTTTAAAAGGGTTCCCTAATCTACCTTTTTACTAAAAAACGGGTCGACTCCGCGGCGTAGCGCGGGTCGCCCAACTTGTTAAATAACAAACATAAAATAAAAATTAAGCTAGCTTTTGAAATCAATTGTTAAATTAGTAATAATTGCCTTTTTGGACGCGTATAAACCAACAGCAGCTCTTCTCATGATGCCAGAATAAAGAATATCATGAGCATAACGCGCAATTACAAGCTCTATTATTTTTTGGTGGTGAGCCTTAATTAATTATTTGCAACAATCAGGATGTTTCCTCCTCCATCATATCCAACCACACCACACCTATATAAATTATCATTTTCTCACAAATCATTCACATCACATCTTCTTCAATCTTTCTCATAAGTTAATTACAATGACAATGGCATCTTGTGCAATCGCTCTGGCAACAATTTTATGTCTAATAGTCGTAACATGTGCGGGCAGTTTTTATGATGAAATGGACATCACTTTTGGTGGTGAACGAGCTAAGATTCTCAACGGCGGTCAGGATCTCTCACTTTCACTCGATCAATACTCCGGCTCTGGTTTCCAATCCAAGAATGAGTACCTCTTTGGGAGGTTCGATATGCAACTTAAACTTGTGCCTGGCAACTCAGCTGGCACAGTCACCACATTTTATGTAAGTCTTATTCGAGCTCTATGCCCACTTTTAACATTAAATTTATCAGCTTGTCTAACCATGATAATAATTCGTTTTAATTCAGTTGTCATCACAAGGTGCTGGGCATGACGAGATCGACTTTGAATTCTTGGGCAACTCATCTGGAAACCCTTACACAATCCACACCAATGTGTTTTCACAAGGGAAAGGTGATAAAGAACAACAGTTTCATCTATGGTTCGACCCTACTACAGCCTTCCACACATACACCATCCTATGGAACTCTCAAAGAATCATGTAAGTCTCCAGCATGCGCTCTTAATTGGTTCTTCATGTTTCTTAATTTGTATATTTACTAATTGCATGAGTACTAATCACTCGTTTTCCTTTTGGTGCATCCAGTTTCTTGATAGATAACATACCAGTAAGAGTCTTCAATAACCATGAGGCTGTTGGGATCCCCTTTCCCAAGAGCCAACCAATGAGGGTCTATGCGAGCTTGTGGAATGCAGATGACTGGGCAACCCAGGGTGGGCGTGTCAAAACTGAATGGAAAAACGCACCTTTCACCGCTTACTACAGGAAATTCAATGCCAATGCCGACAAAGTTGGTCCAAACTCAAAGTCCACAACCTCCGTAAATGAGAACCAGACATGGAGAACACAAGGAGTTGATGCAGCTGGGCGAAACAGGATTAGGTGGGTGCAAAACAAGCATATGATTTACAACTATTGCAACGATCAAGCCAGGTTTACCAATGGTCTTCCTGTTGAATGCAAGCGTTCTAGATTCCTCTAAATACTAGCTTGACTACATCTTCATTTATATATTTCATTGTAAACTTTTTTCCTACTCAAAAGTTATTTATTCTTCTATTCATTAGTGTACACTTCACAAATTCAAATTTTCATTATATATACGCTCATAAAAGTATAATAAAATCACTTGGCTTTCATCTTTGGAGTGATCCTCACAGTTCACATATGTGCTAAGATTCTTGAATCTCAAGACTTCTTGTCCAAGCTTGGTATTCTTAATTCTCATAACTTGTTATTCCAAGCATTTTTCATGTAGACCACTCCTAAGCCGAGTACTACATATATATTATCCTCAAACCATACAAGACCTCCTAAGAGGATATGTGATTGATTTTAAAGCAAATGGGGTCACTGAATGCCTTGAAGATAATTATCTTACACTAGTTATAATACATTTGAGTAGAACGATATTGTCTTTTTATATTAATGTTTAATAGTATAGGGGGCAAATATTTTGCCAATTATATGATTATATACAAAAAAACAAAAACAAAAAAAAAAACAAAAAAACAAAAACTCCATAAGCATCTAATAACGAAGTTCCTTTAGATATCAAATTATGTAAAGAATCAGTTAATTGTTCAAACTTGTTACCAATGTCTATGTCACTGTGTGTCATTTTCTTTGTCGTATCTGTAAAGTTTTATGAAACTTAACATGGAGATCAGAAAACCAAAACAGAAAATGGAAAAACCAACCAGAAAATCAACAATCTAACTGTACAAATACAACAGGAAGAAGATGAACACATCTACACGATCATCATTGTGATGATCCTGGACAAGCGAGAGAAAGAAATGAGCCTGAACCGATAAACTCCACGAAACCCTAGCAGAGAGGAAAGTAGGTGAACGGCAGAGAAAGAATGCTCGAATCTCTCAACCCTAGTCCTCTCTTGGATTTTTATATCATCCACTTAGCAACCGGATATAACCGGGTCTTCTACCCAGCTCCAACCTTTAACAGCTACAAGCCCAAAAGCCCAAAACTTATCATCAGCCCAGCTCAAACTTATCATCAGCCCAGCTCACCATTTACATGCAAAACAAATAAACCAACAACAAACATGAACTAATTATAAACTTGTAACAGTTTGAATTAAATACAAAATGTATTATGGCATTTTCATTTTTACACCCCCCCTTAATTCAAACTGCAAAAGGATCAAACATGTTCAATTTTTTACACAAGAAATCATGCTGAGCTACAAGTAAACCTTTAGTAAAAATATCCGCAACTTGATCTGCAGATTTAACACTTATAATCTTAATCAGTCCTGCACAAACTTTTTCTCTTAAGAAAAATAAATCAATCTCAAAATGTTTAGTTCGATCATGGAACACAGGATTTGCAGTTATTGACACTGCAGCATTGTTATCACATAATACTGACACAGGTAAACTTATATTAACTTTTAACTCTTGAAAAATGTTTTTAATCCACATTAATTCACAAACAGCAGAACTCATCGCACGATATTCAGCCTCAGCTGAAGATCTTGAAACGGTACTCTGTTTTTTTGATTTCCAGGACAACAACGAAGTTCCAAGAAATACACAAAATCCTGTGACCGATTTCCTAGTAACTAAACATTTCCCCCAATCAGAATCAGAGAACACAGTCAGCGTAAAATCATTATCCTTTTTAAACAGAATACCTTTCCCAGGAGCCGATTTAAGATACCTTAATAATCTAAGGGCAACATTTAAATGAGATTTTGTTGGACTATGCATAAATTGACTTAGAAACTGAACAGAGTAAGAGATATCAGGTCGAGTATGAGACAAGTAGATGAGTTTACCAATTAATTTTTGAAAACTAGTTTTATCTATTAATTTAGACTCATCTTGTTTACAAAAAGCATTCACAATTGAACTCTGTTCAATAGGTATACTTACTGGCTTTGACCCTGTTAAACCAAACTCAGCTAAAAGCTCAAGACAGTATTTCCTTTGAGATAAGCACAGCCACTGATCAGTTCTAATAACTTCAAACCCCAAAAAATATTTAAGTTCACCTAAATCTTTGATTTTAAACTTTGACTGTAAATCAGTCTTAATTTGATTTATACTTTCAAGACAACTTCCAGTAATTATAATGTCATCAACATATACAAGCAACAAAGTAACACTATCCCTATCATGTTTAAAAAACAAAGAATAGTCACTCCTGCTTTGAACAAAACCAAATTCAGTTAAGGCACCTACAAGTTTTTCATTCCACATTCTAGGTGCCTGCTTTAAACCATACAAAGATTTGTTTAACTTGCAAACTTTTGTCTCAGATTTAGAAAAATACCCCTCAGGTAAAGACATGTATACTTCCTCATTCAAGTTTCCATACAAAAAAGCATTATTAATATCCAATTGATAGAGTGGCCAATTGTTTTTAACAGCAAGGTTTAACACACATCTAATGGTAACTAATTTTACAACTGGTGAGAAAGTTTCTTCAAAATCAATGCCCTCTTTTTGGCTATACCCTTTTGCAACTAATCTGGCCTTATACCTATCTATTTCACCTGATGATCTATACTTAATTTTATATACCCATTTACACCCTATGGGTTTCCTGCCCTTTGGTAAATCAACTAGAGACCAAGTATTATTCCTATTTAATGCCTCCATCTCCTCATTCATAGCAAGTACCCACCTTTCATCATGTTTTGCTTCGTGATAAAATTTCGGTTCAACACCCTTGCTTAAAGAAGACACAAAACACAAATTTTCTTTAGACAACCTGGCATAACTGACCACTTTCTCAAGGCCATAGACACTCCCCCCGACTACAAAATCTTTTAGATTTGAAGGAGGCCTTGACAGCCTTGTAGAAGGGGCTCTACGGGTTATACCAGGACCCTCAGAGGAAGGATGACTTTCATCCTCAGTCTCAACTGCTACAGATTCAACAGCGCCGTCACTAGAATCAGCCACTAAGTCACTGTTCTGTGTATCACTGTGAGCCTGAACAGGAGAACTAGAGTCACTTATGACCTCCCCGTCATCATTGGGATTTCCACTTGAGGTATTTGGAGAAAAACCATTAATTGGAGAATCGAAAAAAGTTAACCAGTCATCAGATAGAGGTGAAACATGAACAGAAGAATCTAACAAAGACATTGTTTTGAAAGGAAACACCGTTTCATAAAACTTGACATCCCTTGAAAAAAACACAACTTGTTTATCCAAATTCCACAATTTGTAACCTTTCTTTGTATTAGAATACCCAAAAAATACACACTTATCTGCTTGACTGGAAAATTTATCAGTATTATTCAAAACAGTAGAAAAACATAAACACCCAAAGACCCTCAAGTGGTGTAGGGAAGGTAACTGATTAAA
>JBCNJP010000003.1:1887827-2009145 GCA_039602395.1 Deinandra increscens subsp. villosa | reverse complement strand
GCACATTAAATGAATTAAACCTATAGACTTTTGGTAAAAAATAGCATTACTAAACGAAAAAAAAAGTAAGGCCCGGGGTCACTCCGGTACCTAACTAAGCTCCTCCCATAACAGAAATGTCCTAGACTTAACGAAAAAACATCTAACAGAGTTAATAAAATGGACTGAAATGATTAAAGAATTCAAATGCCATGTCCCTATACGTTAAAAGATTCATTTTGAAAATTAAATAGTTAAACTGTATAAACCAACCACATGAAAATCGTAATTTACTCAAAGAAAAAAAGAAGTTATTATAGTATCTTAACCCTTGGAATATACCATGAGACTAAAAATATTGTTTTATTAATCGGATGCGGCATATCGGATTCTTTACACAACCTCTTGGAAATATCCAGTAGCTGAAAAACCCTCCCCAGTTGTCAATGCTTCAAACCCTAATTTATATCATCAAACATGAAACGCGGGGATCCATGCATCATCTACTTGTACAGTACAACTCCTAACTCATGTCTCTATATAAACAAACAACACTTCCTCTTAATTTGCTTACAAAAATATATTACAAAAAGATGCCTGAGATTGAAGGATCTCCGGGGAGTTCAATGCATGGAGTCACCGGACGGGAGCCGGTGCTGGCATTCTCCGTCACATCTCCGGCGGTCTCGACCGATGCCAATGCCAAATTCGAACTTCCGGTGGACTCCGAACACAAGGCTAAAGTTTTCAAGCTTCTCTCCTTGGCAAACCCTCACATGAGAACTTTTCATCTCTCATGGCTATCTTTCTTCACCACCTTTGTGTCCACCTTTGCGGCTGCGCCGCTTGTCCCCATCATCCGGGACAACCTTAATCTCACCAAATCCGACATCGGGAATGCAGGTGTCGCATCCGTGTCTGGAAGCATTTTCTCCAGGTTTGCTTTTTTTTCTTTTTCTTTCCTTTCTTTTTTAGGAGTTTATCGGGTAGTTAATTACCCGATTAATGTGTTTATAGTAGTGGTACTTATCCCACATTTACTGGGATAAGTATTCTTAGTAAATGTCGTTAAATGAGATAAAGATCATCTCAGACTAACGCATTTATAGAGGTCTTTAACGAGTTAACCCTAGTTATATATACACACTCTAGCTAATGGGTTTACGGAGGTTTTTACACAATTAATCCACACTATAAAAAAATAAGGCTAACATAACCTTTCTATTCATAAAAATAGTGCATTATACTTAATGTAAACTTTTTATTACCTAATATAACGTTTTTTCTTAAAAAGTTAGTATTTTAAAAATGTTACGTTATGTAACAAAAATGGTTGCATTAGTCACATGTTTTTTTATAGTACTAATAAACAGCCTAGCTAGTTGATGCAATGTGTATTTACTCGGGGTAAATACAAATTCTATATTACTCTTTAAATTTGTACTATATATTTTATTTAGGCTTGCTATGGGTGCGGTGTGCGACATGTTGGGACCGCGTTACGGTTGTGCATTTCTTATCATGTTATCTGCTCCAACCGTCTTTTGCATGTCGTTTGTAGAAGATGCAAGCGGGTACATAGCAGTGAGGTTCATGATCGGGTTCTCATTGGCGACGTTTGTGTCTTGCCAGTATTGGATGAGCACTATGTTTAACGGCAAGATTATCGGGCTGGTGAATGGGACGGCCGCCGGTTGGGGGAACATGGGCGGTGGTGCTACACAGTTGTTGATGCCAGTGTTGTTCGAGATTATCAAGATGGCGGGGGCGACGCCTTTCACGGCATGGAGGATCGCGTTTTTTATACCGGGATGGCTTAACGTTGTGATGGGGATATTGGTGTTGACCCTTGGTCAAGATTTACCTGATGGTAATCTTGGTGATCTTCAGAAAAAAGGTGAAGTGTCCAAAGACAAATTTGGCAAGGTATACATGATCATATATTCCTTCACATTTATACTTTATTAAGTTTTTAAACAATTATAAAAATCTATATGAATTTTAAACAGTCGTTTAAGGTTGCATGAAACGACTGAAATAACGTTTTTTTTGTTTGTATGTATGTATGGCTTTTGTCATATGCTCTAATTAGTGTTGGTGTGACTTTTTTTATAGGTGTTATGGTACGCGGTGACGAACTATAGGACATGGATCTTCGTACTCCTCTATGGCTATTCGATGGGCGTCGAATTGACCATCGACAACGTCATAGCCGAGTACTTCTACGACAGGTTCGATTTAAAGCTTCACCTTGCCGGAATTGTGGCCGCCACATTCGGAATGGCAAACATCTTGGCACGACCATTCGGAGGATACACATCCGATTACATGGCAAAAAGATTTGGAATGCGCGGCCGTCTCTGGAACCTATGGCTCCTGCAGACGGCCGGAGGCATCTTCTGCCTCTGCCTCGGTCTAGTCAACTCCTTACCATTAGCCATCACGTTCATGATCCTGTTTTCCATCGGGGCACAGGCGGCATGCGGTGCAACATTCGGAATCATCCCGTTTATTTCCCGGAGATCTCTCGGGATAATCTCTGGAATGACCGGAGCGGGTGGGAACTTCGGGTCGGGTCTAACGCAGTTATTGTTCTTTGCAAACGCGTCGTTTTCAACCGCTAAAGGGTTGTCTTACATGGGTGTAATGATCATATGTTGTACACTTCCGGTGAGTTTGGTTCACTTCCCACAATGGGGGAGCATGTTCTTGCCACCAAGTAACGACAATGTAAAAGGTAGTGAGGAGCATTACTATGTTTCGGAGTGGACGGAGGAGGAGAAGGCGAAAGGCATGCACGAAGGAAGTCTCAAGTTCGCCGAGAACAGCCGGTCGGAGCGTGGACGGAAGGTGGCGTCGGTTACAACGCCACCGGACTCAATCCACGCCTAACTATGATTAACTGAAATTCGTGTAGTTTTCATATAGAAAAACGTAACTACAAAAGAAAATGTTAATGTGTTATATACATTCGGATAGTAATACAATAATTACGTAAGTTATAAAAATAATCACACAAGTTATATGGATAATCATACAAGTTATATGAATAATTACGCAACTTATATTTGACAATATGACAACACATCAATGGGTTTTTTTTTTTTCAAATATTAAGTATAGCAATACTATACTTAAAATAAAGAGAATAAAATGAGTAGAGGTGTGATGATGACTAGTCGCCATATAGGTAGGATATAATTTTTTCTGAAATAAGCAAAACGTTACTATATGCATACTTTTAGCAGTGAGTAATGTCATCGTGATTATAGCTCTAGTCGCCATAGATCTAGTTTTTCTTGTAGTGAAGTCAATCAAAGTGACACACTAATGTGGGAGCATTTGTGGACTTACTTTTGGGCTTCAACTACGTTCTGGTGGGCTATCATTAAATCTCGAAGTTGCTGGGCTTGGAATGGAATTAAAATATAGACCGTAGATTATTCTTTTAGGTAGTGTTTAAAGTATATATATGAATAAAATGAGTCAGTACATCTGAATGAAAAATTAAATGTTTGATAGTACATTGAAATGAAATTGACCAATACATAAGGAACACGATTCCTTTCATTTCTAAAGATTTTCATTCCAAATGAGAGATGTATTATCCTGAAATAAATAATCGGGTTTCCTCTGGAATTGAAGATGTGTTTATGAAGAGGCAATGTTGTTGAACCCAAACATAACATAATAAATGAACGTTAAATCTGTTAAAATTTGAAATGACAAAACTACCCTTTTAGAGCTCATTGTTTTATTTTTATAGTTTTATATAAATATGAAAATCTAGATAATTTTTCTAGTGCCAATTCAACAAGCTAATGAACCCCAATTAATTAATCTATATTAATTGAGTGGAAAGTCACGGGCAAAAAAGGAAAACATCACAACACACAACTCATCAAGCATGCTTTATGAACTTGTACTCTGACTCTCTGAGCTGTGCAATATCAGAAACTCACGAGTCTCCCCTTGTTTCCACCATTTATTTCCCCTTCACTCCTCCTATAAATACTCAAAAGATCATTTACCACATTTCAATTCAAATTTACAACACACAATATTCAAAAATGTCAACTATTCCTACCACTTCCATATTTGTTCATCTTCACATTACTTTGATTTTTCTTCATTATTATCTTGTCACCCCTACATGTAGAATCCGCGGGTCGAGGGCACGGTCCTATTGACAACTTTGTCAAACCGATGTCGTCTGAACCTAGAGTTCAAAATTTTGTGACACAAAAGGGTGCGTTTTTTCATGGGAAAGAAGTGTGCGGTTGCATGCCAAAGGGGCGTAGGCACTCTTCGGCTCCTAGCCGATATGCGAACAACCAACCGTTGTTTCATTCGCTAGGATGTTCTTCTCTTGCTAGACCTTAGCTTCGGTATTGAGTTTGTAAGGGGATATATATATAAGTACATGTTTGATGAATATTGATATATATGTGCTAGTTTTTTGGTTTATACATGTGTTATATTCTTTGTACTCGGGTAATTATTATTATTATTTTTTTCTGTTTAATAATATGTAATTATTGTTAAGCTCGTGAAGTGCGCGATATATATTTCATTTGCTGTATTGAAACAAATGATGGTTCAAATAAATTACCGTTGTCACGATAAACTAAAGAAGAAAACATCAGCTCCAATGCTTATTAAGTGCATGTTGTGGATAAAAAAATTACCGTTAAAAAAATGCTTAATGGTAATTAAATGCGAGTTTAAAACAACCTAGAAATATGTTTGAAGTTGAACTTTGAAATAAGTGGCAAGCTATGACTTTTAAAAAATGACACGATACGGTACAGAGTATAGTGCATGTGTCTTATCGTCTTGAAAGCACTCATAGATGTTTGAGTCGTTGCGTTAGGAAAACACAGTTATGAGAATCAATGTATCACTTGGGTAAAAAATAGCCCTTCACAAAAGCAATATTGTAGAAATCGGGATTAATCGACGATTAATCAGGGATTAATTGCCTAGCGGTCCCCAAGAAATTACGATTAAAGGTTTGAGGGACCTTGGCGGTCCTTAGCGCTCATCGACGATTAGGTTACAAAAAATTGATTAAAAAGAACCCTTAAAAAACCCAATATTCAATTCAAAAAGTTGATCTTAACAATATTGTTCGTAAATATACCCCAAATCGGTTAA
Organism: Deinandra increscens subsp. villosa; assembly: GCA_039602395.1. Taxonomy (NCBI): domain Eukaryota; kingdom Viridiplantae; phylum Streptophyta; class Magnoliopsida; order Asterales; family Asteraceae; genus Deinandra; species Deinandra increscens. Next base: position 2,004,009 of record JBCNJP010000003.1, on the reverse strand, counting down.
GAAAACTGTTGATGAAGCGTCTGAGACCGATAATTATCATGCACCTCTGAGATAACTTCTTGATGAAGATTTCGTATGTAAAAAGACTATGCAATGACATTAAAAAAACTTAGTTAAATATCACAATACAAAAAATTAGATACTTAAAAGACAAAATATAAAACTAACACTAAAACTAGTGAAGCGCTACAAACAATTAATAATGTTATCTATAATTTAATTAAATATAATTATATTTTATATTTTAAAAAACTATAATCTAAAATAAATTAAAAGAATTACAAACCTTAAATGGGTTGGTTGCCAAAAATAGCTAAAAAGAAACCATTTTTAACAACCTTGGCTACATGTCTTGGAAAAAAAACCTTGAACGTCTTAGTCATTCGATTCAAGAAAGTACCACTAAAATTTACAATTTGAGTGGACACCTAGGACCCCACTGGGTCTTGGGTGGACCCACCACTGGCGGGAGCATTGCCACCCCGGAGCACACTTAAATCCGCCCCTGAGACCGGGGTCCCTCCGACCCTTATATACTTTCGCCATTGGTTTTACAGAATCTAATATATATCCAAGATTCTACAAGTGATTAAGGTTGGTTAATGGTTACATTTTAGATCCATCAAATGGTTCCTTCCCTACTCTACTTACCAAAGAGCATGAGCGTATTAAATTCACAAATTAAACCAGACCAGCAGCAGTCATCATATATATCTGCAGGTTGCCAGAAGCTAGCAGCAGCATATATAGTAAATTAATTAATACTATATATTCTGCAAGATCTTAATTCATACGAATATGTTGTTAAATATTAATTATAACACCCACATGATTCATGAAATCCACTTTATGACTCATGGCAACCATCAGTACCATATTTGTCTTGCTGTTTTCAAACAGCAGCTGCATATGCATTATGAATTGCATACATCACTTTTATATGTTACCCAAACTTGAAGCTGAAAAATATATAGGGAACTTATTTATAAAATATCAAAATTATCAATCTAGCTGTATACATGTATCTCAAAAACAAAATGCAGAGCTAAAAATGTGTATGTGAAGAAATAAAAATGGGTATGGAATTTAAGTATGTACTTTTATTTGTTGTTGAATGGTTCATTACATATTCGTGGTTATGACTTATGATTACATCGGAGATCGACCCCAGTATTCTTATTTTTTTCATTTTTTTTATCTATGCAACTGAAAATTCAACGTCAAGTTTAAAGACATTAGAGTATCAAAGAATGACCCGGTAGAAAATTTTTGTAGGAAAACCGTTCGTTTAATTTGAATAAAAATAATATTTTTATTTGTAGTACGATTACAACAAAAGAAAAACCTACACTTTTACAATACAATTGAAATTAAAGATCTACTCCTATTACACTTACAAGGAAATGAAGAATGAACAATTATATAAACAATCAATTTCGTATATCTTCACATTTACTTTATATTATAAAGTTTTAATGAACTTTCAAATCAATATAATACTTTACCAATTAATTATTTAAGTGTTTTATCAGTATTTGTGTTAATATGTTATATCCTTTTCCACATGCCGAGAGGACTGAATATAATGATAACATGAAATCATCATTATGAAAGAGAAGTGTTCAATCATCAAACACAATCCACAATATTTGAAGTATAATTTGTCCATTAAAGCCACTAATCACGCAATCAAATAAATTTCCTGTTTCAAAAGGTTCCTTAAAACCCACCTGTTTGAAAAACACAGCAAGCAAAGCAGTCAAATGCATTCTTTAGCCTTTTCTTTTTCATTCTTTTAACTAACAATTATTTGAAGGAAATTGTAAGCTAAAGGGTTGATTGGAAATATAAGACCACACAGGGATTTTTAAAAAAATGTTGATATACACATGGCGGTGCAACTTTATTACCCGTTTACCTCATATTTTAATATAAATTTTTATATAATTCTACGACCTAAAAATATACACTCATCTAATCTTACTTTTAAATTCACACAATTGTTTATCACAAGCTAGGCTAAACTCTTTGATCTTATAAGAAACGACATTGTTATACCATTAACCTTATATAATTAAAAAACTATATTCCTAAAACTTTGGCCTAATAATAGCTTGTTACGTGATAGGCCATGGTTTTTTAATAAAAGAATATTTTAGTTGGTTTTTAATTTGTAAATCATTTTTTCTAAGTTGCTAATAAATGGCTTACCACATGGTATGTTATTACTGTCATGTTTAATTCTTTCAAAATCGTTTCTTTAAAGTATTTAATTGGTTTTAGCTACACACCCCTCACTCATTTTGATGTTTACACACATATCATGAAACATTATGGTTTATACAGAACGGTCACACACAACAACATACGCACCGTAACATCTAGTTATATTAAGCTCCAAGTTTTCTTTTATGGACAACATAGAGATGTAGACAGAAGTTCCATTTAAACTAGCAGAAAAACTAAGACCTTGTTTGCTTCCAGCTTCTTAACTTACTGTCAACATGATAAATTTTTGGTTACTCGGTAAGTGGATTTTAAGACACGGGTAAGGAGGTGCTTACTCGGTAAGTGGGTTTTTGAAGCCAAACAAACACATTAACCACTGACCGAATCAGTAGTTAGAACTTACCGGAATACATAAGAAGTTATCAAAGAGCCCCTAACATAAGTTGTTAGCCTAAATACCCAATATTCTAACAACTCAAAAAACAATAAGCTTAATGTTGCTATTAAAAAAAAGTTAGCACGTGAGTCTTTTATTAGTTTAAAATTAACGCTAAACATTATAAATCGGGGGCTAATTTAATCTCCCATGTTTGGACCTTGGTGGCTCAATGGTGTCGATTACCACCGGTTTTTGCCTTTTCTGTAAAGGATTTTTTAGAGGTTTTCAAAGGCATACCAAAATTGTCTTGGAAACATAATGCAGTGGAAATCATCTTTCTTGCGGCGTGTTGGTGCATTTGGAGAGAAAGGAATAACGCCTTATTCAATCAAAAGCGTCCTTCGTGGCAACGGGTGGTGGTGGAAATCAAGACGTGGAGTTATTTTTGGTATTCTAATCGTTGTAATATCCGACCCATTTCGTGGTCGGAATGGTTTTCCTTTCCATTGTAATGTTGTTCTTTTGCCTTCCCTAGCGTCTTGCTTGGGTTTTGGTCGTTTTTAATTTCATCGCCGTTCCAAAAAAAAAAAATTTAATCTCCCATGTTTGGAAATATTGGACACAATTCTCTGTATGCAGCTTTTCTCTTCACCCCTTCACTCCACTGTCCCTCTCATTCACATTCAGGTCTGTCTTTTTCTCACTTTCTCCTCCTCGCTTACCCTAATTTTGGTTCCCCATTTTAGCTCTACATTCTTTACATTTCAGTTATTCATATCTCTGATAGCCACTCTTTGGTATGCTTTGAATTGATTTTGTTGATGAACATTCTATTCGGGTTTTGGGTTCTGGGTTCTGGGTCATTGCTAAAAAAACTTATCAAATGAGATATTTGTTATCTTCAAGGTTTTCTTGAATCCATTCAGTTTAGTTCTTGTAAAGATTCAATCTTTAGGTTTCTTGTAGGCATTTTTTGTATGCTTCTAATTGATTTTGTTTATGAATATTCTATTTGGGTTCTGGGTCATTGTTAAAATAACTTAAATCAGATGAGGTATTTCTCATCTTCAATGTTCTTGAATTTATTCAGTTATTAGTTCTGGTAAAGATTCAATCTTTAGGTTTCTTTGTAGGCATTTTTTGTATGCTTCGAATTGATTTTGTTAATGAAATTCTTTTTGGGTTTTGGGTTTTTGGGTTTCTGGGTTTTGGGTCATTGTTAAAACAACTTAAATCAGATGAGATATTTCTAATTTCTCATCCTCAATATTCTTGAATTCTTTTAGCTATTACTTCTGGTAAAGATTCAATCTTTATACTTATGAATATTCACTTTTTCAATTATGATTATAATTTCTTGACTGTGGTAAGAATTTGTAAAAAGAAAACTGACTATCTAGAAAAGTAACTTACATACCTCTCCCTAGCTTTATCAACTATATTAAACAGTTTAAATCGCAATAATTGGAGATTTAATAAATCTTTGACTTCATTCAATAGTTAATTGATGCAAAAAAGAACTTACTTTTGGTTTTTGGTTTTTGGTTTTTGGGTTTTGGGTTTTTGGGTTTTGGGTTTTGGGTTTTGGGTTTCTGGGTTTTGGGTCATTGTTAAACCAACTAAATCAGATGAGATATTTCTCATCTTCATTGTTCTTGAATTTAATCAGTTATTAGTTCTGGTAAAGATTCAATCTGGTAGGTTTCTTTGTAGGCATTTTTTTTTGGGATAATGGTAAAGATTCAATCTTTTTACTTATGACTATTCACTTTTTCAGTATGTAGATAGAAGTGAATATGATTATAATTTCTTGATTATGGTAAGAATTTGTGATAAGAAAACTGACTATCTAGAAAAGTAACTTACCTACCTCTTCCCAGCTTTATCTACTATAATTGGAGATTTAATAAATCTTTGACTTCATTCAATAGTTAATTGATGCAAAAAAGAACTTACTTTTTGTGTAGGTGGTTGGATATTGTAACTTTGTAAGTTGGAGTCATTAAAATGGAAGAAATACAGTCTCAATCAGATAATTACAGATCATCAGCATCATCTTCAGCAAGTAGTCCTGTTAGTAGATTACCCTTAAACAACTTTTACTACTTTAGAAAACCAGGTTCTTTAAGAAAACCAATTTCATTTGAGGATTCACCTGATTGGGATGACACAGATGTTGAGGTTAGGGTAGACGACCGTAAGTACAATAATATTGCCGCCACTACCAACGAATCGTATAGTGGCTCTGTATCATCGGCACCACTGTTGGATCAGGCCCTCACTCAACACACTAAGCACACACAAATTCACGTATGTATATATGAGAATATATGCAGAAGACCAAAATGAAGAAAGCTTGGAGAAATCTTTTGTAGTCTATTGAAAAGGGGTACAAAATAAAAGCAACTCCTACTCTCTATTTATAGCTAAAAAAAAATAATAAAACCTCATGCTAAAAACCCATTAAAAACCCACGTAAAATACTAAGACTACCTAAAGATCCGCTATGCACATGACCCATTCTATTATCAAACGTGCAATTAGCATATAACCACCCAACTAATTCCAATGTATGCTTCTGCCATATAACCGGGTCAACCTCTAACCAATTCCCTTTTATTTAGACCATGCATAATTTTCTATTAAAACCGACCCATGACCCGGTGACCCGTGATCAAACCCGATTAATCCAACAACCACAACCGGAGGTGGCTAGAAACATTTCAGGGGATTCAGTTGTATGGAAGGACTTAACGGTCGTTATAAAGGGTAAAAGAAAGTATTCTGATAGGGTCATAAAAAGCTCAAATGGTTATGCTTTACCTGGCACATTGACTGTGATCATGGGTCCTAGAAAATCCGGGAAATCTACGCTTTTGAGGGCCCTTGCAGGTATGTATCATTCTATTGTCAGTTATTTCTAGTTTCAAATCTATGAGGTGTTTCTAATAGTGATTATCCGAATGGGATAACGAATATTATTAAGCCAAATGTGAATATAGCATTTGATTTTGTAAATATAGGTTTGCATATGTTTTAGCATTTGAAAAACTTTGTTTTTTTAAAGAAACTTAGGCCCTGTTTGTTTTAAAAAAAAACCTCTGAATAGAGGTTACTTTTGATTCGGTTAGACGTATTCAGATGTAGAGTCGTTTGTTTTAACCAGTTGTTAAGAGGTTCTACATCTTAATAGCGTCTTAACCATCAAGACCTTTTAGAACATCTTAGAACCTCTTAACCCTAAAAAAGAGCCGTTCGTTCTGCGGCGACTACAGCTCCGTCTCCAGCAACTAGGCTCCGTCTCCGGTGACTAGTTATCCGTCTCCGGCCTCCACCTATTAATGATTCAGTTTTCAGACATTTGAACCACCTCTTCACATTCAGAAGTGGTATTCAGATTCAGACATAAATCTCTTGAAAAAAACTAACGGGGCCTTATAGATTTAAACGATTTTTATTATGGCGATTTCAAGTTACAGTAATCAGATAATCAATTCTGGGACCCAAAGCTTAATCTGACCAAAAACTGTTCATGTCTCCTTTAGGAAGGTTGGATGATTCAGCAAATATGTATGGCGAGGTGTTCATCAATGGTTCAAAGTCATCCTTGAAGTACGGAACTTATGTGAGTTGAGCATTTGTTATTATAAAAAAGTCAAAGATTAACACAACAAGCTCATAATAATGTAAAAGTTACCTTCTTTCTTAAATCATGACCCTTTTGCCATTAACAGGGATTTGTGAAAAGGGAAAACACACTAATCGGCTCGTTGACTGTACGTGAATATCTCTACTACTCGGCACTACTTCAACTTCCTGGTTTCTTGTGTGAGAAGAAAAGTGTTGTTGAGGATGCCATTGCTGCCATGTCATTGGGTGAGTATGCAAACCACCTCATAGGTGGCCATTGCTTTACAAAGGGTCTTTCTAACGGTGAAAGAAGACGTGTCAGCATTGCCAGAGAGCTCGTATTGGGACCGCATTTCTTGTTTATAGATGAGCCTCTTTATCACCTTGACAGGTCACTTTTCCTTGATTAAAACAACACTTTTTTAATTATGTTTTGTTCATGAGGTGTTTGGATGTGGGTTTAAATGAGCTGCAACTGCAATAATCATGAATTTTAGTGTTTGGGTAAAGCGGTTATGATTATGGATTTTTTATTATTGGGGTCGAGGGGTACTTAGATTTGGGGACGCGGTTAAGACAATTTTCAAGTTTTCAAATATAAAATATTACAATTTATTTTTACAAATTGTTTTGAAAAAAAACAGTGTTTGCAATTTCGATAGTGTTATTTTGTAAAAATATTATAAAGAATGAAAACATGGATAGAATGTAGGTAAACAAGCAATCTTTATATTTCTTAGATAAATTCTTATGCTGCAACTTATATAAAACTAATTAAATTGACGCTTGTTGTAAACCAATTCACTTCATCCAAACACTAAAAACTGATAATTACAAACATAATAATGCAATATGATAATCTGCTCTATACCACACATCCAAACACCCCTTAGTCAAGTAGTTATCTACTTCTAATTCTTCTAGTCACAATAATCACTTTCAAAATGTACATCTGACCCCCTTAAACTAATGTGTCTTCCCTATAATATCTCTCCATATTCAGTGTTTCTGCACTAATGATGATGGTGACCCTGAAGAAGCTGGCAAACACAGGCTGCACTCTTATAATCACTATTTACCAAAGTAGCACTGAAGTCTTTGGCCTCTTTGACCGAATTTGTCTTCTTTCAAATGGAAAAACACTATTTTTTGGAGAAACATTGGCTTGCTTGCAGGTAAGATTCTTTCAATCAAAGATGGAAATTTGTCCACACAAGGTTTCCTTAGTAATCCATTTCTTTTTCTGAATACTTCTTTTTTATTATTTCGTAATAATCTATGCCGTATGCAGCACTTCTCGAATGCTGGTTTTCCTTGCCCAATCATGCAAAGTCCTTCTGATCACTTTCTTCGTGCAATAAACACAGACTTTGACCAAATTATTTCGGTTTGCAAAAACTGGCAGGTAATCTTGCTTACATTTAATATTGTATACCATTTGATCTGTATTTTCTGATAACCGACCATGCATGTAATACATTATACTATTTTTCATTATTTTTGTTTCATTAAATTTGGCAGGATGATCATGGGGATCTTTCACCTGTTAATATGGACACTAGTGTAGCGATTCGTACACTTGAAGAAACCTATAAATCGTCTGTTGATGCTGCAACAGTTGAATCTATGATATTAAGATTAACTGAAAAGGTCAATTATAGATACCATATTTATACCTCCTAAATTGCTTTTTCAGAAAGAAAAAAAAAAAACTGGATCATATTATACTATTAATCATATTAATAATTTATCGATAATGATCAGGGAGGCCCATATCTCAAAAGCAAAGGAGAGGCAAGTAGTGCAACAAGAATTACAGTTTTGACATGGAGATCGTTATTAATCATGTCAAGAGAGTGGAGATATTATTGGTTTCGGTTAATTCTTTATATGCTGCTTACACTATGCATTGGTACTCTTTTTTCTGGATTAGGCCATTCACTAACATCAGTCGGGGTGAGTTGCATGAATTATATAGTTTCTAAAAAGTTTTCAATGTATGAAATTTACTCAAAATCATGCCGAAATTGATTTTGATGGTTCACATTCAATCTTGCAGGCAAGAGTTGCTGCAATCTTTATGTTTATATCTTTTAGTTCATTATTAAGCATATTTGGGGTGCCTGCACAGTTGAAGGAGATCAAGGTAAATGGGCGGGTCAGGTAACGGGTCAAAATGGGTTTGGGCCATAACATGTAATTTTCAGTTAAGATTTTGTATGTATGTCATGCAGGTATATGCTTGTGAAGATTCAAATAAACATTCGGGAGGATTTGTTTTCTTAACTGGACAATTCTTGGCTAGCATACCATTCTTGTTTCTCATCTCCATTTCATCAAGTCTGGTCTTCAACTTCCTTATTGGGCTTAGAAACGAGTTCACGTATTTGATGTATTTCGTGGTCAACTTTTTCATTTGCCTTTTGGTCAATGAAGGGCTAGTGTTGGTAGTTGTCACCCTTTTGCAAGATATGTTTTGGAGTATAGTAATTCTGGTGTTTATGCATGTAAGTTATCTCCTTTTGTGGTCTGTGATGCTAACAAATGTTTAACTGTAGAAAAGTTTTAATCTTTATATAACTGGTCAAACTTTGACTTTCTCATATGCCTGGGTTTGTCAAAATTATATTTTTGAATTGAAAATTCATGTCTGTTAATTTGCAGGTTATGATGATGCTTTCGGCTGGCTATTTTAGAATCCGAAGTGCGTTACCTGGGCCTGTATGGATGTACCCTATGTCCTACATTGCTTTCCATACGTTCGCAATTCAGGTTCATGATACTCTATTTCTTTCCAAATAAAAAAACATCAAGAATTTGAATTTCAAAGTAATTATGAAAACCTTTACAATTTCAAGAAAGATAACTTATTATGAATTTCAAGAAAGAGCTATTCAGGGATGGGTGACCTTCCGTGAGCCAAAATGTATCTAAGAAAGATAACTTATTGTGAATTTTCAAGATTTTGGAATTTCAAGAAACACTTCATTACCTCACAAAACATTATGAACTAGCTTGATCTTTTTTATCATCAATACATCTTTTTTATGTTCTTATTTAAAAAATAAAACATGTCTAAGTTTTAGATTTGGGAGTCATTGCTTTGAATCCAAAATTCAAAATGCTTATTATGATTTTCCTAAATTTTGGAACTTTCAAGAAACATTCTACACATCTTTTGAATTTGAACTATATTGAGATTTTTACACACACAAGAACCTGTTTTGTAAGTTATTACCGAAAACCCGTATAAATTTGAAATCAGAAAGTCATTGGTTTGAATCATACAGCCAAAAGATATCATCTTTTCAATTAAGAATGGGTTAGATTACTGTAAATCAGGATAATGTTAAATGTTCTAAAGAACTTTTCACATGATTTGTTTTCAGGGGATCTTGGAGAACGAATATAGTGGAATTTCATTTACAGTTGGGGATGTGAGGGCGGTATCGGGGTATGAAGCTCTTCAAAACGTGTATGATGTGTCTCCGAACGATCATTCCAAGTTGAAACATCTGATGATACTTTCACTTATGGCTCTCGGTTATCGAGTTCTTGTGTTCCTGTTGCTGCAGATTCGTGTCAAGGAAAAAAGTTATTTTTTCGGGTTTTTGCATCGTGAAGGCAAGATCAATGACAGAACATGAACAATTTATATGATTTTTGTGCTAAATTATATTATTAGTTTTATTAGTTTTATTATTATTATTGCTAATCTTTTGTTTATTAATTAATAGCATATGTTAGTTAAGCAAACATGTACAAATATAACTCCAAACTTGGAATTATTAAATTATACTAACATCTGAATGTTTCAACTAAACTTTTGAAAGCATAAATGCAAAAGCTTTGACCAGAAAGTGCATGAAATATTATTGAACAAGCTTCTGTTCATGTTACCATGTTTGTATGTTTTTTTGGTGGGGTGGGTGTAGAAGTAGAGAAAAAGACTTCACCTTAAAAAAGGCCACCTTCACTTTGATGCCCTTTTATTCAATAAATATGTATTAATTGAGTAGATCTTTTAAAATATAACAAACTTTATTTACATCCATAGATCTTTTTGTTCAAAATCATAAAACTTTATAAAAATTGGAAACAAAATTTTTACATATTAAACCCAAGTGGCCTCACACCCCGTGGTATACATATACAAAAAATGGATTGGACATTTTAGCAACCTCTCTCCTGTGACCGAATATTGGATTGGATGAAGGTCATGTACACTTGTACTTGTTGTACTCTATTAAAATGTAGACACGTAAATCATACAACAATTATTAGATGGGTTTATGACATGATGCCCAACTAACCTGAGAAAATTGAGGAGGTTTTCATACTTGAAATATATATCACCTAATTATTCCATCATGATTAACGCCAACATCAAGATAACATTAGGAAAATTGGTAACATCAAAATAATATATCGAAATAAAATACTTGGAGAACTAATAATTAATGCATGTATAGTTTTTATTTTGAAAATTCTTATTTTAATTTGCTGGAAATTAATTAAAAGCAAAAGCATCTTATTTGTACATTATACACACATGTGCACTTGTCACTTGCATGCCTTATCTCCTTACCCACCCACAATCTACAAGCCCACTCTCAACCCTCAATCTGATTCTTGTCCCCATCTTATGACCACCCTTTAATTTGCAACATATTTGGTCGCTAAAAGTCTATTTTCTAGTAGTTTCAAGTTGGACATACATAAAGTGGGTTGTAAACAAGATGAGCTGCAAGCCACCTAAGCTCAAGCCTCACTTGTTTCAAACTTTGTTTGAAAACATTATTATTACTAAAGTTTTAAACTCGAACACAACTCGTTTATTATATTAAAATACTTTAATTAAGAATTTGTAGAGAGATGATAGTATTATTTAATATAATAGATATGTTTTTACATATTAGATACTACTAAGTATATAATAGTATCTAACTAGCGTAAAGTTTATTTGAGAGCCACCCCAATTCATAGGAACAATGTGAACTATGTGTAAACGTGTTAGATTGGTGAAATAAAATTACACAAACTTTTAAATGAATTAAATAAACGCGTGTAAATGTTTAGATTACGAGAACAAAAGCTATTTATACATACATTTAATAAACATTTTACACATGTGTAAATGTTAATTTTTTTCCAACAAGTTTATATGTATGATTTAAACGTTTTCATACGTGTATTGCATTCATTTAGAGGTTTTTGTTTCAACAATCTAACACATCTACACATAGTTCTTGCGATTCTCACAAATTTAAACAATTCTCAAATGATCATCTCACCATTTGCCGTTAAAAAAAATCTAACGTACTGTATGTTATGTAAATATATATATATATATAGAGAAGAGAACATATATATATATATATATATATGAAATTATGAGAACTATAATATAATATATATACATCATACATTAATACTAGTGGTATAATTATTCTTTTTAGTTCTCACAATCAAATTGGTTTTCAAATTATTTTCTATATACATGTCATACTAAATGAAACTATCATGTATCTATAATCAAGTTCGTGATGTACTGATGTGGAGCCCATTTATTAAATGAGTTCTAATTATTTAGGCTCGGGCGCACTTTTTAATTCGGGTCTTTATCGAACCGAACTTGAGTAGCTTATATACGCCTGAACTCGTTTTCATGTGTAAATGAGAGGTCATTAAATTTGTATAAATACAATGGACAGATGTGACTCTACAGAAACAATGACTATTCATGGCAGCTTGTTTACATGCACATGCAATTGCTACACCTTCATTTTCACACACAAAAAGTGACAATTCTTGATAAGCTTTAGTCATTCCCTCAAGTAGTCTATAAAAGGATGTAAAAGTGATGAAAATGTATATTTCCTAATAAAGACAACTATTTCATAAAAAAGAGAAAGTATTCAAAATGGGCAAGAAAAACAATGGAATATTGAAGCTCAAAGTGGTGATAGAGAAGCTGCAAAGGAGTCTTTCACAAGCCAAGAACTGGGGCCCGAGGAACGCGAGTGTCGGGTCGGGCCAAGAAACGGTCCCCGAAGACGTGAAAGAAGGGCATTTTGCTGTGATTGCGGCCGATGACGAAGAGGAAAAGCGGTTTGTGGTTCCTTTAGCGTGTCTTGATCGGCCGGCTTTTCGGAGATTGTTGGAGAGGGCGGCCGAGGAGTATGGGTTTGACCACGAGGGTGCGCTTGTGGTGCCGTGTAGACCACGGGAGCTCGAGTGGATGTTGACCAAGAGAGAGTCGGGTTCGGGAGATGATATCGGTTGGGGTTCGAGTAACAATATAGTGGAAAGTTATTGAATCTATTTACGTTTTAGATCGAGTCGCATGGAGCCCGGCTTTTTTATATTTTTGCTTCTCCCAATTTTCTTCTGGTTCAACTAATTGGTTGTTTATATAATCGAATAATTAAGTCTTGTAGATCTTAAAAATTCCACCCAATCAAGTTTTACAATTACTTTTAGCAAAATTATATTTTAATTGGATCTTTTATAATTAAAAAAAGAAAAATTGGATTTTAATAATCCAAGTTATTACCAATTGGCCAATATTAATCTCAATTTCAAAATTGGCCTACATTAATCCCAATTATTAAGGTGTTGGATTTCATTCGACTCCCGTTAAGTTTTTCTTAACTCCGTTAGTTTTTTGCTGACGTGACACTGATTAATAAAAGCCACGTGGCTGCCACGTCAGCAAAAAACTAACGGAGTTAAGGAAAACTTAACGGGGTCCAATGAAATCCAACACCTTAATAATTGGGATTAATATAGACCAATTTTGAAATTGGGATTAATATTGGCCAATTGATAATAACTTGGATTATTAAAATCCAATTTTCCTTAAAAAATACAATGATATGTAATACTAGAGGAGAAATTCACTAAATAATACTAAGGATGCAAATTCACTCAAATCAAGTAAAATTATATAAAAAAAGAGTTAGTAACTATATTTTTAACTCAATTTACATAATATATTTATGAAATTAGAATATTTAAGTTGAGTGACTTTAAAATAAAAATTAAGCGATTTTAATATGATATATAAATGGCTCCTAAACTATCACTGTTAGCCACCCGTCTATAACTTAACAGATTAACTATCAACATTTAGGATAGAAGAAAAAGAACGATAGTTATTAGTTGATAGTACTTAATAGGGGGATTAGTTAAGGACTAAAGGACCACGACTAGCGAAGACAGAAGCCCAGTTATATACTATTATTCTTAGGACTTTAAAAAGGAGAAGTTCATGTGTTCAAAACATTTCTGATAGGGACAGAGTTTGATTCGAGATCGGCAATCTTCAAGTAAAACAAACTCGAAACTTGAAAGTTGAAACGTACGTAATGGCAAATTGGCAAGTAAGAACACTGTTAAATCCGAGTGATCGAACACCATTAAGTAGCCGTCCAAAAAAAGGTTTAACTAACAATGTTCATCATTACAGATTTGAATCCAGCCTCTACTCATTTGCAGGTTTCCGTGGTAGAAAAAACAACCCTTTCTTGATAAACAAACACCACAATAAATGTGATTATAACTTACAAGTACATCATTACACTCTTCAATAAACTTGTAGCAATATAAATACCGACGAATTCGCCGGAGGCATATGTTCTTTGTTGGCAAAACCAACCTCAAAACATAACAAACATTAAGTTATTTTATAAAAAGAGGTTTCAAAAGGTCTAAAAGCCCCTAAAATGCACAACCTAGGCATGCACATCATCCTCCTATGGTCATAAGAGTCCCCACCATGGACCACTCCACATGCTGGTCCATGGTCCAACACATAAGGATGCGCACCTTTTGATCGTGGTCGAGCTTGGTATTATACGACAGACACTAGGATAACAGAACCTGAACCGCCGAACCGGTCTACTGTTGACCTAGCCAGATTGACCAGACTTACTCCTCAAATGCTCTTTAAAACCCATAATGTCGCCTTCCCACCTCGTAACGGTCTGGTTTTCACACACCCATATCTCACGAGCCACCTGGTTGATGAGCCTGAAGTCGTGACTCACGAGCACCATACCACCATCCCATTCGTTCAAAGCCTCGGCCAACGAGTCAATCGTTTCAATATCCAAGTGGTTAGTCGGCTCGTCCAAAAGCAGCATCTGGGGTTGCCGAAAAGCTAGCCATGCGAATATTACACGGCTCTTTTGACCGTCTGATAAGTTCTTCATCGGCATCACTTGAGCCTTCCCGGTGAGACCAAATCTTCCAATCGCAGAGCGCATCTTTTCCTCTTCGTTTCCCGGGTACTCCCTCATCATATACAGCAAAGCCGACATTTCTAGATCGAGCTTTTCCGCCAAATGTTGGTGGTATTGGGCGATCCTCAAGTGGTTGTGCCGCCTCACCATGCCGTCAAGAGGAACCAACTCCCCCGTCATCAGCTTCAAAAGCGTACTTTTACCAGCCCCGTTGGGTCCCACCAACGCCACACGAGAGTCCAGGTCAACTCCAAAGTCAAGCGATTTGTAGATGAGGGTATCCGGCGTGTAACCGAAAGTAACCTCGACAAACTGAAGTACAGGTGGTGGAAGCTTGCCCACATCAGCAAACCGGAAAACCAAAACCTTGTCCCGTGCAACCTTTTCGGTTAGACCGCCACGCTCCATTTTGGCTAAAGTCTTCTCCTTGCTCTGAGCCTGTCGAGCCAACTTAGCTGATCCGTGTCCAAACCGGGCTATGTACTCCTTCATGTTGGCAATCTGGTCCTGCTCCCATTTGTATTGCTTCATCTGATTCTCTTCGAGTTCTGAACGGGTCTGAACATATTGGTCGAAATTTCCGGTATACATCTTCAATTTCTTACTTTGCATGTGTATAATGTTAGTACATACACCATTCAAGAAATCTTGGGAGTGTGACACAACAACAAGAATCCTCTCAAACTTCATTAGAGTTTCTTCTAACCATACACAAGCCTCAAGATCTGCAATCCAACAAAAACACATCGTTAAAATCGAACTTATTATCCGTCTTTTTAATCTTGAATCTTGAAGAAAGAATAACTTAACTCACCAAGATGATTAGTGGGTTCGTCCAGCAGCAAGATAGTCGGGTTCATAAACAAAGCACGCGCCAAAGCAATTCTCATTCTCCAACCACCAGAAAAATCCCGCGTCTTCTTTTCTTGCATCTTTTTGTTAAAACCTAAACCGTTTAAAATCTCAGCAGCACGTTTCTCTGCAGTGGATGCATCCATAGCGTCCAAGCGTTCATAGACGCGATCAAGTGCTTCACCGCCACCAGCATCCTGAATCCACAAGCAAATTAGGTTTTAATTACAAGATACCGAATTTATAATACTCAAAAAGATTAATGTTTCAGTTATTTTGAAACCTGTGCAGCTAAGCGTTCGGCTTCTGCTTCCAATTTCAGTCTCTCTTCATCACAATTCATCACGGCCTCGAGTGATGACATGTCAGAAGCATCAATCTCTCTAGTGAGATGAAATATATCCATGTGTTCAGGAATCGGAAGTTCTCGTAGTCCAATTGAAGTAAGAAGAGTTGATTTCCCACAGCCATTTAACCCAAGCAAACCATAACGTCTAGAAGACAATAACTTGTTTAAGAAATGTATAAAGAAACTTAAGAAAATATAAAAAATAAAAAGATGCCATAAGAAAAATGGTGCAAAGTGCAAACCTCCCATAGTTAAGCTCAAGCTCAGTATCAACAAGAAGATCGTGTCCGTGGAAGGTGAGAGACAGAGATTCAATCTAGAATCACAATTTAAATTTTTAAAGTTTGAGTTACAATTTAGTTGGAAGTGATACATAACATTAATGTTTTTTTAGAATTCTATAGAGTAATACCGAACACTGACATATCTTTAGTAAAAGTTCGGTAAAGTGATACCAAACATTGAGACATCTTTAACCAGATTTTATAATGCGATACCAAACATTATCATATCTTTAGCAGGTTTCCATAAAATCAATTATAGCATGTATATGTATATGAAATTATCAAACTTGGTAACCAACTAACAAAAAAATTAAGCACCATCGCAAATCTCTTATTCTTTCCATGTGCAGAAACTAAAATATGATTCATCTGAAGAGGATAAGCAAAACTGTGAGCATTTTGATTAACTAATTCTAGTTATTGGAAAAGTGATGAGCAAAATAAGCATCATCTCCTTCTTATGTCGGAAGAGTGTTAAGGGTCCAAAAAATAACGAAAAATGGGATCAGTTGTGAGAAACTTTCTTCAGCTATCTGCACCTGAATGCCTCCTATGGAAGGATAATTGTAACCTCTTATCGACTCCAACAAAAAAACTGCAGATGATTTATATGGGTTCCAATCACGTCCATGCAGGATCTTAAGTTTACAGATCCAAAACCTCAAAATCTGTTATTGTCTTAGATACTCTAGCCTTAAGGATTATATGCCTTCATGTTCTTTATGTTCTGCTTCTAATAAATACTGGTATGATACTTGTTTATTCTAGTTATTGAAATTCTATAAGCAAACCAGCAATCTATTCACAACACTAGGGAACACAATTATCATTTATATATGTATAAAAACATTCCATATTCCAAAATTTAAACCCTAAAAGTAGTATCTGAATCGCTGAGCATTCACGTCAACTTCTTTATATTACCCCTTATTCTTAAATTTAAAAAAAATTTAAAAAGTGTATATTTTTTTTTATACTTAAACCTCTGGTGTTAAATATAAGAAATTAATAAATATACCAATCTATTACACATATATGGTTATTTTAAGCATAAGAAATGTGACATATAGTGTTTTTCAGATTTTTTTTTAAAAAAAATTTATGAATAAATGTGTCTTTTTGGTAAATTATAAAGCTCAAATGACCTATAATACAATCAAACTAATCAAACAGATGCATCAATTCAAATAACAGAATAAAACCCCCAAATTTACATAAACAAATATCAAATTTCGAAAATTTCGAGAAAACAATAAAAAAAATTACCCGAATATCCCTCGACAAAGGGTGAGAACAAAGAACGCCTGTACAAGTACGATCAGAAATCGTAAGATTCCCCATCCCGTTAGCCAACTTATCCGAACCGGAACCACCGTTGATCGTACCGATCGCCGCCGCCTTCGCCGACGTAGCGGCGGCAGCCGCCTTACCTCCTCTCTTCGCGGCGGCGGCGGCCTTCTTCTGAAGCGCCTTCTTTTTGCTCGCATCGGACACCATCTGAAACAACAAAACGGAAAACGTTAGAAATTCAGAATCGTCGGTGAGGTAATCGACGAAACGCGAACCCTAGAAGAACTGAAGAAGCCGTGGCCGTTCGATCAGATCGGTACCTTGAGATCGGAAAAGAATTGAGAGGGATTTGGGGGAAGAATCAGCAGGCGGTTTGTAGATTGAGTGAGGCGGTGCGAAGAAGATGGATGCCTGAAAAATTGAGGGGTTTGATATTTTTTATGATGGATGTTTCGAGAGAGGGAGACACGTGTCGTATCGTGGTTTAAGCATCCGAACCCAATTTTCAAAAGTCAGGAGGTTTCGGTTACGACCAGCAACCGATTTCCGATTAAAATTTAATAAAATATACAGTTAATATTCTTTACGTAAAATCTTGGTACTGTTATGTAAAAAAAAAAGAAAAAGAATATAATCACTTTTAATACTATCTTTAATTTAATTTAATTAATACTAAATTCAAATTTGATACAACAAAGGTTGTATTTTATCATTTTATGTATTATAGGAATAGGAATGTCAAAAGTCGAAAATAAAAAATCAAACGTGAGTGAACTCGATCGGTGCGTCATCTTTTCCAATCAAGGTTCGATCAAACTTCTGCAATCTAGCTTCTCAACGACATGATACCACGATGGTAATAATCTAGGTTCCATCGATAATGTTGCAATCCAGCTTCCAAAGGAATATTGAGGTCAATTTCATTGGAGTGATTATCAATACCCAATGATCATACTCGATCAATCATCACAAAATTTATGGGTTTGTCATGGGTATTTAGTGTTGCAGGTTAACAATGATATCAATGTTCTCAATGAATTCCATTTGTTTAGGCTGTGTTTGACGCACTAGCTGAAAAACTAGCTGCTAGCTAATAAGCTTGCTGCTAGTTGATAAACAATAAGCTAGCTGACAGGGGCGGACCTACCCTATGGGTAGGGGTAGCCCCCGCGACCCCTGAACCGTTAACGCGAAGAAGGAATTTTTTTCGGGGTTTTACGTTTTTGGTATTTTGCGACCCCTGAAACGAATTTTTCGCGACCCCTGGAAGAAATTTTATGGTTTTTACTTAAAAATATGATCAAAAGCCCCTTAAAAATATGATTAAAAGCCCGTTAACTACCTAAAATTTTTTTCCGGGGGCGCTGCCCCGGACCCCCGTTAGTCCCCGCTACCCCTGATATTTTTTCCTAGATCCGCCACTGCTAGCTGATAAAAAATAACGTTTAGTAAAAACTAGCTGAAAAATATATAAATGACTTAAAAGTACATGTAATAAATGTAAATAAAGGTATTAATTTATAAGTTAAGAAATGCTAAAACTGGAAATATTATAAAAGCTAGTTGAAACGCTACTCCAACTATCTTTTCAAAAGCTAGCTTTTTGACGTTACCAAACATGACTTTTTAAAAATGCTAGTTTTTTTTTTTAAAAAAAAAAACCCGTTTGGTACGTAAAAAAACTAGCTTATAAACTAGCTGATAAGCTAACTTATCAGCTAGCTTATAAGCTAGTTTATAAATACGACCTTAGTAACGAGATATATGGGGTTACACCGAGATATCAATTTCATCTTAACTGCCGACTTCGACATGATCTTAAGGAACACATAAGAGGTTTCATTTAACATAGGAGAAATTAATCGCATGGTTTATCTTATCTAATAATGTAATCTTAGTTTGAAAAATTTTATTATGTCTTAATGTATTGGTAATTTTTATTTAGGTTAAATATTATGTTTAATAGTTTATTTATTTAGTTTTAACTTAATAAGAAAAACTAATCTACAACTTTTTTCTACACCACCCCATCATATCTATTATTATTCTACTACTTTTTTTCTTTCTTCTCTTTTGTTTTTTTGTTGACTATTTTTTCCTCTCTCTTTCTACTAATCCTACTATTGTTGCATTTACATTACCTAATTTTCAATCAATTCCGTAAGAAGAAGACCTTCCATGTATTTGTAATTTCTTGTTTTTTCTTAACAGCACCACTTAGGTGGCGTTTGGTTCGTGAATTCAATGAATTAGAATTGTAAAGTTTTTCTTTGAAAGTTGTGCTTAGTTGGGTTACGGGAAAATTTAAATTGGAATGAATTCACTTAATAAATAGAATTTGAGGCCATATAGGTTTCCTTAATTAAAAGTGAAGGATTATTAAAGAATAATGTTAAAATAATACTAAATTTCATTGATTAAAGGAATTCAGTGTATTTCAAATTCCTTCGTTACCCAATTAAGAACAAAAAATATCAAATCCAATTCTATTGAATTCCACAAACCAAACGCCACCTTAGATTTTTAAAAGATAAATTTCCAATCGAAGTCGTGCTTCACCTCATCCTGAACAAAGTACCGTAGAGATATAACATATGCTCTTAGTTTCTATTCTCTCACCTACTTGTTGAAAAAAAATATATTAGCTTTTAAAACATTTTACATTAAACCATAAACAAATAAATATCGTTTATAAAAATACCTATAAACAATAATCTTTTTGACATCATGTTATATCTACATGTGCTTATTGACATATATATTTTTTAATAAATTAAACCAAAGTTATGGATTCGAAATCTACCGACTATCATTGCTTAAAATGAGAACTTTTTTTTTAATCTAATTTTAAGTATTTACACATGTTACCAGGTTGTGATGGTTGGGCCAAGCGGTATATTTGAAGCCCTAAACGTAGAACTTTATCTGTGATTCTTGGGCTTGGGCCTAGTAGTTAATTTCATATATGAAAGCCCCAATTGGGTCCAATAAGAAGGATACATACTAGAATTGAATAGACACTATACTACAACATTGTCTAAAACTTTATTTACATACTAGATATCTCAAACCCGCATATTGTTATGGGAATAACACAGACACACAAAACAGTTGTATTATTATAACGTTACTTAAAAAAACATGAATATTGGACATCTCCGAGACTTTGGGTGCGTTGTTATAACTTTAATTCACATAGTAGATATCGCAAAGGTGAAGTTAAATGGTGAGGGAGAAACTTTTTGGTAAATTGTTTCGAGAACACCAATTTGGTAATTACTTTTTCTCCCAACCTTTTCTGTCAAGACGAATTTTATTTGGACGAGCAACTCTTTGGATTAAAACAAAATTGTGAGTTCATTGATGGACAACCCGTGGGAACAAACTGATAATATCTTGGTACAATTTATTATTAAGAAACCACCCATAAATGGTTAATGTATCTTATTATGTGTATAATACTCAATCTAAAATTATGTAACTACAGGTTGGAATCTTTGTTATTTTGTTTCTTGTATTTGTCATATTTTCATACTTGTAAATGTCCATTATAAGACAATCTCAATGTGAAAACAATATATGTTATTCCAGTCAATACTATATGCACTATATTAGTTTGGCTACTACAATAAGTCAATAAACATACCTATGTGTAACTATAAACCTTAATTTAACACATATTTTATGTATATTTATTCTCTGAGGATGTAAAGAGAATACTAGCTTAGATGAGAGTAATTCAAAACTATTGACCTCTTCACAAGTCTCCACCCTTACAAGGTACAACAAAAAGCAAATATGTGAGCTAATTTTACATAAAACAAACAATATTGGTTGGTACATAGTTACTAAGTTGTGCGCGTTAGCACGTGCAAGACTTCCCCTACACTTATTCACTTAGGGTTTGTTTGGTATGTGGTAATGGAATGAACGAGGGAATGGAATGAACAAGGTAATGGAATGGTTAAGGGAATGAAATAGATCATTACCATTCCATCATCCTGTTTGGTTACCATGTGGGAATGAAATAAATCATTGCTTCGTGTTTTTTGATAGTTAGTAAACGAAGTAATAAATACAGTTTACCAATATTTCAATTTAAAATAATATATTTATATTTTAATCTTTTAATTTTATTTTACTTTTAGTTAATTTATTTTTATTAAATATTTTAATTATTAAGTTTTATTTTATTTTTTATTTTTTGTTTTTATTTTTATTTACAAATTTACTTTTATTTTTTGGTTTTATTTATTATATTATATATTTATTTTATATTTATTTTAGTATTGTTTTTCATTTTTTTAGATTTTTATTTTTTTCATTTTTATATATTTTCGTATTTTTTTTTTTATTCTTGATTTTTTTTTCATAATATTTTAATAAAAATTAAATTAAATAAAATTTTCATTCCATTACTTAAAGGAATGGAATAAAACACCCCACCCCTAAGGAATGAAAATTTTTATATATAGAAGGAACCACATTCCTTATGTAATGGTTCATTCCATCCCAATGTGCTACCAAACATGTCGTTTTTCATTCCAATGTAATGACCCTTTCCATTCCACACTCCATTCCTGCATACCAAACGCTACCTTAAGGTGGATAGAAATGAATATTTTTGAACAACATACGTTTTTTCAAGTCTCACAGTTACAGGATTATAACCATCCAGAGTTATTTAACGCTTAAGGTCTAATTAACTTGAACATCCCTCATAGCCAAACAACCCCCCCCCCCCCCCCCGGTGCGATGCAGACGTCAAGACTCGAAATTATACCTCTTCTCTAGAAGACATCGAGCTACCACTAAAACGGAAGCCTCATGGACCATGGACGTGGTAGATTGAAATTAATTAAGATGATGTTTTCAAATTTTACCATAAGGGGAACTCCTGGGATTAGGTATGGAACCACCTAATATGTACTTCACTATGCGTGTTCCCTGTTTTCTATCATACTTCAAAAGATTGCTACTTAGAGTTACTAGCTAGGATACTTTGCATGAGACCTACGTACATACCTTCCTTTTATCACCATTTATGCTACATGTACTTAATTTGCATATATGCTGGCCGCCCAAGGACTCTAATATAATTATCATATGATTTGCTAATCTTGAGCTTGCTCTTTAAGCAACAAGTTGGAAGTGTAAGATGGGCGACTGCTCAGGGTCTTATTTTTTGGGGACTCAATTTTTAGTTTTCTTTTTAAGTGGTTATCTAATTATAAATATTGTTTTGCTATAAAGATTAATATTTGATTTATCAAATGCTTTGTGCTAATGAGATTTTCGTCGCAACGCGCAATAGAAAAAAAACTAGGGGAACAATCTTTTTACTTGCCCCGGGCCTCGAAAAATATAAGGATCTACAGAGACGGCCCTTGGTTGACATATGTGTCTATTATATTTTTTGTTTTAGTTCTATAAAATTGTTTTAATTTTTGCAACACATTTACAACAAAAGTTAATTTTCATTTATATATTATATTTTTTCATTATTTTGTGTCACATTTGTGAACGAATATACCTTTTTTTATTCTTAAAGATACATTTTTGAGTTGCAAATTTTGCTACGCATTTATGACAAATGATAGGGTTTTTGTTTCTCTACTTCTACGCAAGTTTGACAAAATATATAGTTGAAATAGAGTGGAAAAGAAATCAAATTAATATAAGAGTTTAGGATGTTAATTTAGATGATAAGTTATTATGATTGTGGTACAATATACAATAGTTGAAATAGACTGGAAAAGATCATGGACTCATGGTAAATATTATCTCCTCTGAATGAGATAAATTTGATAAGATGGTTTGACACAGAGCCAAAATTCTATGCACCATTCTGCCAATTTCCAAAACTTTATGTGACAAAAAATAGTTAAATTATTACTGAAGGGTTATCATTCCAGATGTGAGATTTTCATGAAATTTATGTTTATTTGTGAGACTTGTTTGTCAGGCTGTCTCATTATAGTCCATGCCCTTTCACCTTAAAATAAAGACCACCTCACTGCAAAAGACCTGCCCCTAGCATGTCATTGGTTATTTTATTTAGTTTTTTTTTAAAATAAAATTGTTCAATTTTACTGCTAATTGAAGAGATACAAAAGTCTGTATTAATCATGTTTTTATTTTTTTTGTAATTGTTCTAGTCAAATTTTGATATAAATTTAAGTATAAGTTTAAATGTTTAAAGTGTTAAGTGTCAAATGTGTGAGTCAAATGTTCTAGAAAAAGTGGTATAACATTTAAATTTGTTCTTAGATCACAGTTGTTTTGAGATGCAAGTAATATTTACCTTTTAAACTTGGAAATTGCGACCGGACATCACTATTAGACCATCTTTCTTTGACGGATCACCATCGGTCTTAGAACCCGTCACTAATTAGTAACGGCTTGTTCGTCGATAACTTTAGATTTTCCTAAGAAGAAAATAAGGTGTTTGAGCAGCTTTCGACGCTAATTCTCGGACGAAATTGTCTCTTTCAAAGTGCGTGAGATAGTTTTCTAGTAGTGAAATCAACCCCTTGTATTTAGTTACAATTTTTACAGGAGTTATGTTTATTGGAGATAATAATAATTTTTTAAATTTTATTTATTTATGTATTTATTTTTGTTGTTTTTTGTTTTGTTTTGATAACCTATATATGTTGGTCCAAAATTAGGCTGGCATGGGAATAGGTAGGGGTAATATGATGTTAAGGAAGATCTTTGTGAAATATCATGATGTTTTGGACAACATCAAGGTTGCTTCCAAAAAGGGGATTCCCCAAAGGTATTAGATTCACTTTACAAATCAGATGTACTTTGCATATTTATATATATACCCCTTTATCGTTCTTTTTAATTTTTCACAAACATTTTATTTGATTTCTCTTATATAAATTTAATCTTAACAATATAAGCAACCATCTATTTATTTATAACATTAGTAGGTTAGTAACCCGTGTATTACACGGGCTGAATTTAGGTTCATAATATCAAATAAATATAAAAAAACGATTGAGAGAATTAAAAATTATTATTGACGTAAAATCATTATAAAACAATAAATGATAATTTAATAAATTAAAAAAAATTATAATTGACTAATTGTTGATTAATTTTTTTAAAAGACTTAAATTATTGAGTAAAGTTATCAAATCTACATTAATTTTGTTATTTTTATTTGAAATAAAAATTAATTTGGACAAAATTGGTAATTAGTCTTAATTGATGATTTTACTAAATTTGTAATTCATTGTGAGTTTGCCACGCAGACAGTAACTAGACTTATCTCTGTAAGTTTGATAGGAGGGGTATGATGATGTGAGTTGTGTAATATGAGTTAGGTTATTTTTTATTAATTTAAACAAAAAAAGAAATGAAAAAAATTAGTTAACATTATGTGATTGGATGGAGCATACACAACACGCCTTCTCACGGCCATGGCTTTCTCTGCGTAAACCAACATGCAATCCATCCACGAAAAATTGGGGCGGTTCCGGTGTGAGTGGGACTCACGGAGTGTTTAGCGATGGCATACCACATGGTATTGTATTTGACTCGTTGAATATTCTTATCTAATTTTTTGTAAGTTTATAACTAATTAACTATGATTATAATAGCTATAGCTATACTATTTAAAAAAATAGCCTAAGTTTTATAATAAGATTAACTTATAATATTGTAAAGTCTTTCCTTACAGTTGTGATGAACTGAACCAATTAATTTCTCAACAATTCATGGGACCATTTGACAGGGAGCCGTGACCAAATTGAATTGTAGCGTGATAGACGTTTTTAAATGGAACATAATTTCATTTTTAATATATTATTGACATGTTTTTTTATATGAAACCTAATATCGCTATCAAATGGAACCTTTGAAAACTATAGTATACATACTAGAGGACCTTTGACAAGTAGTATACATACTAGAGGGTGTGGATGTAATTCGGCAAGATTCACAACACTAATAATAATATTAATACCGATAAAACGTTTGAACAATCAGTTGATGATCTATAATATGGATTTGAAGATTTAATAAATATATAAATAAAGTAATATGATTTTATATGAAATAAATATAATTTTAACAATTTAGTTAAACATAATGTTTTTTTGGAACGACAGTTAAATAAAAAAATTGATTATTCACTCGTTTAGATATTAATTGCTTATTCAACTAATTTTATATTTAACCACATAATTAAGAAAGATAATTTTGCCCCTTTAAGCTTTTAAAATCAATGTAAAAAGACAATCTCATTTTTCTCACATGTATTATAATCTAGTATGTGTATATATAAGTTATCAATCTAATTATTTTATGTTAGTATTTTTTATTCATACGAAAACAATCAAATGACTCAAGTTTACTATATAATTCTTAGTCTTAGAACAAAATAAAAATATTCAAGACCGTTGTTACAAGAAAACTCAATCGAAAACTAATCTCATATTAAACTCCTAAATCCACGTATTTAAAAGGACATGCAAGTCTAAAAATGCTAACTAAAATTCTAATAATAAAATAGATAATCACTTCAATTTTCAAACATAAGCTTCAAGATAATATATCAATCTTCATGCACCTAGTTTTTCCAAGTATTTTAACGAAGTAAGCACAGGTGTGAAGTGTGATCATTTGATACAAATAAACAATGATGTTCTTACATTATACTTCTGATGATATATTATGGGTCTTGGATTATGCGGTCACATCTGATCCTGGTAATTAAGTCCTCTCTTATAATGTTATCTAATGTACTATGTCAAGTTTGATAGGGTTGATAAGGAAGTGATTATAAGGCCGGATGTGCGAGGTCGATGGGCGGATGTGCAAGTGTTGACATGAGCATGATGGGTGCTCTATAAATAGCTGAGATCAGGGTTGATGCAAAGATCTTCTCCTCTCACTTTTACACCTTTACTATGTGTTTTCTTACACTTCCGTCTTTAATATCACATGCATTAATAAAGTCACTTGTTCTTATCTATTCTCATATCTAGCGAGTTTATTTGTTGCTTTAGTGACTTTAAAAAAAACATTTGTCCTCGAGTTTTGCAAAAACCCAACTCCATAAATCCGGACCAAAGTCACTTGGATAGAAAAAAAATCAACTCGATCCTTATTCATTATCACCATGACCAATCTAAACAGTTCAACTTTATGGCTCATCTCGCCTCGCTCTAGAGCTGTACCATCTTGGTTTCTTGGATTACTATGTCTCTTTAGTAGTTTTACAGTGGCATTAATTTGGGTTACTGGTTACTTACAAAACAATTTACCTAATCAGTTTAGTTAACAATATTACCAAATCAGATTGTTAACAAGCAGCGGAATAAAATAAAGAGCGAATACCATATAAAATTAAATCCCACAACAGGATCATCGATTACCGACCCACGCAAACACAGAATACATTAAGACAATATCTAAACCAAACAAGTTAGATATACCTTTGGGTGTTGAACAGATGCTCAAGACACTGAGTTTTAACGGATGAGTGCTAGGTTGAACGGAAACCAAAAGACAAAACTTTCTGTATTTTCGTTTTCTTTAAATAGCGTTATAGTCAGGGGCGGATCTTTGAAGGGGCCAGCGGTGACCCCGGTCACTACGGTTTTTTCGCTTAGGAGTCCCTAGCATACGTGTAATTCTTTGAAAATTATATATATATTCAGCCGGTCACTACTAAAATTTATAAGTTGACAAAAGTATCAAGTTTGTAATCTAGATCAGTTGTTTCAGCGCTGGTTTCATTCCTAGAGGTCCTCATTTCGATTCTTGCCGTTGGGATTTTTTTTTAAAAAAAAGCTTTTAAAACTAGGGACTTGTTTTGTAATTAATAGAAGCTTTTTTTCCTTCTAAAATCTAAACCCCGCCCCTAATCCACGGACTTCTGCCCTTTTTCCTTCTTTTATTTTGAAACCTAGAACCCATTCTCACTTTCTCAGCATCTCAACCGGCTCCCAGGTCCTCACTCTATCGTTTTTTTTTCGGCCACCATCGCCCGCCACTCTATCCCAGACCCCTCTCTCGACTCTCATTCTACACAGGTTCGGCAAGTCTAGGTAATTCTAGCCCTAATTCCTTGATTTTTTTGTTGATTTCATCAATTTCTAGCCCTAATTGTTTTTAATTTGTTGTTGTCGTAATCTTCTACCTTGTTAATCTTGTAACATGTAAATATATCAACAACTAGAGAAAGGATCAAACTCAATAAACATTAGCAGATGTTAATGTATGAACCTAAGAGCAAATTTTTGGAATATGCTTACACCGAATTTGTTTCAGTTCCAATGTAGGCACCAAAGTTTTACATAAAAATGTGTAACCCATGTGAATTTAAAAGTGAATTTTTTTGTGTGGCTAAAAGGATCAGATTATGTAGTCAATGTATATTTGTGGTTTGGTAGTCTCATAACTTAATTTTCTTAAGGGAACTCTTTGGTCCCTTTTCCATATAGTTAGAAAATCAGATTAATCAATCTAGTTGGAAAATTTTGTTTAAAAGCACCTTTAAACACCTTTGACCCGACCCGACAATCCGAACATATACCTTGAGACATAGCGATATAAATTTTAATTTTGGGTCACATGACTTTCGGTCACCACTAGAAAAATTTTTAAGATCCGCCACTGGTTATAGTAATAAAACTGTTTCGTACTTCCGCGCTATTATCACCATAATACATGGGTAGCAAATCTAGTTGAAATGCATAGATAACGTTAGAGAAACATATGCTAATAGATTAAAAACCTTATAAGTTGCAGTCATGTGAAGAGTGCTAGAAATATTCTCCTATAAGTATGTGTGTCAAGAATGAGTTAATTCCGGTAACATCTGTTTGGTCTTTTCAGAAGTGGGGAATTGATATTTTGGGGCCTTTTCTGAAAGCAGTAGGCCGAGTTAGGTTTTTTGATAGTCGGTTGATTATTTCACCAAGTTGGTAGAAGCAAAACCCTTAGCGATCATCTCCGGGTAAAATATTAAGTGATTTGTGTGGGAGAAAATCGTGCATAGATTTGGATTGCTGCTTAATTATATCATTTCTGATAATGGCAAACAATTTGCCGATAATCTCTTTTGAGGGTGGCGTGAAGCAATGTCAATAGAGTAGCCGTTCAATTTTGTGGCACATCCACAAGCCAATGCATGATCATGTTCAACACGCTAATAGAAGCCTTGTTGAGGAACTTAAGAAGCGAATGGAGAAGATTATGTTGGGGTTGAAGTCCTTGGGCTTGGGTGTTTAGAGGCCCGTTAGGTTTTCTTATTCATCACTCTTAAAACCCTAGTTGTTCTCTATATATATCGTGTATGTGTATTATAATCGTCATACTGAACTAAATAAGATATCTCTAGTTGCAGCCGTGGACGTAGGTCACACCGACTGAACCACGTAAAATTCATTGTTCGTGTTTCTTTATCCTTATTATTGCGTGTTCGTTGTGATCCGTTGTATCCGCTGCGCCGATTAGATCTAACAGACTGGAGGCAGTTGGATAGATGAATTATCAATTGTCTTGTGGGCGCATCATACCATGCCAAAGACAAGCACATGAGAAACGCCATTCAATTTAACATATGGAATTGAGGCAGTAATTCCGGCCGAAATAGGGGTTCCTACACAGCATGCCGAAGACGAGCACATGAGAAACGCCATTCAATTTAATATATTTATTTATTATATTTAGAAATTGACTTTTTAATTTTTTTATTTATTTAAATAAAAAAGTGGTACAAATTTTAAACCCACTGTATATTAAAACATTAATTAATCTTTTAAACTAAACCTAATGATTTGGACTATGCGAAGAAAAACCTTAAAACCATAATTAACTCAAACCATAACTTTAATTTCGGTATACACAAAGCAATATTTGATCAGGGTCTGTTTTTCACGTCATTTTGTGATGTTTTGGTATTTATCAACTTGGGAGGCAGCTAGCTATATATGCAATTTTTTTCCTTTCATTTTCAAACCTATTAATAGGCAATCAACATCAAATCCACCTAATTTTTGAAGCGATAAGAAAAAAAATCTAACAATTAATTATTAACTTTTCTTGATATTTTTTGATCGATTTGCGTGCAAAGTAATATGTTTATAACCACTCACTAGTCACTATTATATATACTTTCTTTATTATTTTTTTAACGACATGCAATCCATTTGTGAGTATAACGAGATATTAAACTGCACGACACCACCTAAAATACACCAATTCTGGAAACCCACCCAATGTAAGAAAACCCCCTGATTCGGGTTCGAACATGGAATCTTGAAGGAACCACCAAAGCTTTATCTTCGATCATTCTCAATACCACTAAGACAACTCCTAGTAGTAACCACACACTATTAATACTAATTCAGTATTTAACTACACCAAATTATAAAAACCTAACTATGCAACATTATAAAATTAATTGCTCAAAATTACAGTAAAAATAATTAAAATGATAGATACAAAAATAAGATACCTAAAACAAAAAGAATAACTATTGGATTTTTTTATGTAATTTCTTTTTTAAATTAAAATTAAATTATATAAAAGTTACAAGCGTTTAAAAAGTATAAATTTGACAAAACTCAATATTTGTGACTTTTTCGTCATTTGTCTAGCTAATTATGAAACTGTAAATGTGGTTGAACTAGACACGGCATGGTAGGGGCCGATGTATAATCCGCACCAAATTGAACTAAAGGAGATAAAGAGAATGGGAGGAGTGATAACATTTGATGATTCACCCTAACCAACTCTATATTACTCGTTAATTCAACTTGATCAAAGATTCAAGTTCATTTCACACATCTCATGAAAAAGAAGCACACTTCTTAGTGTGTCTCATACATACATATATGTATTAATATCTTTTGGTCCAAGCAATTCTTATATATAAAGATCATGCATGACTTTTCGAAATTGACAAGATACTTTTGTCACACATGATCTTGTACATATTCTCAAGTCACCTATTAAAAAATTAACACCTCCTTGACCATCTAGAAGTGAAGGTGACATTTAAACGGATTAAACTTAATTTAATCAAGACCACACATTATCATCCAGTTTAGATAACATTTGATTTTGTATCGTGTATTAAGAGGTTGTGAGTTTAGCATACTTTGTAACAATTTATCTTAAAATAAATTGTAAGCATGGTTGAAAAATTATAATTATTGTTGAAAAGGAGACAAAACTAATGTTTATATATGAAAGTCATACCTCATAATTTGTGAATTGAAGATGGTAAATTAATATAGGTAACCAATCCAAGACAACCCAAAGAAATTGCAAGACTGTCACAAAATTAAACCAATGAATGGAAAGAAAAGGACTTCAGTTTTTAGTAGCTTTTCATAGATTTCAATTCTACCATCAAGTACACATCAAAACCTACATACCCCATGAAACCCATGTGTCAAATTCCTCTAGAAAACCAAAAAAACCCTACCAGATCATTTTCTCTTAATTACCACTTAATTACAACAAATTTCTAATTAATCAACCTAATCAGTAATAATAGGAGCTGCACATCCCTTTCTGATAATGTGTTGTGTTGTTTTCTTCACCTGCATGGAACAAATGGCTGCTAAAGTTGAGTTGCTTCACTTCCTCAAGATCATTTTGCAATGGGGTAATGTGGTTCTTGGTCATGAAACTTTGGCTTTGAATTTGATCTCCAAGAAAATGATCATGAAGGGTAGTTTGGTAATCTTCTTGCTTGATTTGATACTTTTGCTTCTCTTCATGATCTTTGTTGTAATTCCCATGATGGATTTGGCCCATGCAACTCCCAACTTCAACTTCAGATGATGAACAACTTGTACTCCCAAACATAAGCATTCCTTGTTGCATTTGACTGTTGCAAATGTTTTGATGGTCATCTTGAAACCCTAAATAACCATAACAGTTATCATTAACAATATTGTTGCAAATCAAATTGTTTGCAGGAGGTTGTGGTGGGAATAATATTGGTGACTGAAGATTGTGATCATCATGAACAAAGAGAGAGTGAGAAGGGTTGTCAAGATTCATGAAGTTAGGGGTACTAAAAGTGTAATTAAATGATGATGAATTGTTCAAGAATCTGTGTGATGTATGATGATCATTTGAAGGTGGTAGTGGTGGTTGAAAGGGCATAGATGGAAACATAGTGAAGAGCTTCTTTTTCAGTTTGGTGTTCCAGTAATTCTTGATGTCATTATCAGTCCTTCCAGGTAGCTGAGCAGCTATTACAGACCATCTGCATGTGCATTTTTGTTACAAGTTGAATTTAGCATCCAATCACATAGGTTTCAAACTTTACATTAATAAAAGATACCAAAAAACTACATGTTTTGAGTCAAGAAAGAAATGAAGTCATGATTTCTAGTTTTCTACACCACACAAAGTAAAAGACTGACTAAATATAAGTATATATTATGACATTATCATATCATGCATGCACCTCTACTTTTCTATAGATATTATAGAATCTTTTTCTAGAGATTAATCAATCATTTTTTGTTGAACACATTTTCTCTCTCTCACTTTCTCTCTTTCATAAACACATGGAGTTTGACCTAAATTATAGATAAGTTCAAACATATATCTTCTATATCATGTGTAATATTCATTAATGAGCACAAACAACAAAAAAGATGCATAAAGATTCAAGATTTGAAATGAACCTGCTGCCAATGGTAGCATAAAGTGTGCAAATGATCCTGTCTTCATCATCAGAAAATTCACCATGTCTGATATTGGGTCTCAGATAGTTTAGCCATCTTAACCTGCAACTCTTTCCACATCTTTTAAGACCTGCTCAAGATCAAAAGTTCAAAACCCACATCACAATTATTTAGAAACCCTTTTTGTTTCTTTAAGAGATAGACACAAAATTAGGGTTCTAGAGAGAGAAAGATACCAGCTTTTTGAGGGAGAGCAATCCAGTTACCACCAGTTCCATATTTCTCAATAAATTCTTTAAGTTTTGCATCTTCTTCAGGAGACCATGGCCCTTTCTTGACATTTGCTTTGTCACAACAAGGGGCTCTACCCATCTTTCTCTCTCTTTCTCTCCAAGGGAAATGATAGATATGTTTAGGTGGTGGTTTTGCAAGTTGGCTTTTTTATGGAGGGAGAGACTTTGGTTCTGATGTGTGGAATGGAAGTCTGTAAAGAAATGATTTTATAAACAACATTGTAACACAAGTCAAACTCAAAGATGGAGACTGGCTTATTAAACTTTGGAATATTAAAGTATTAATTAAATATTCATTTCCAATAAAGTTTTGATTTATTAATGTCTTTCTAGTTTTGTTTGCTTGTTACAACATCTTTCCCACAAATGAACTTTATATTGTCATTTCAAGTTTTCAAACTCAAGACTAGTTTGGTTTCATGTACTAGTATAGTATGCCAAAGAAAACAGAAATATATATATTGTAAATAAATGTTTTAGCACTTTTTATATTTAATTTATTTCTTAATTTCCAATGTCACTTGTGTTAATTCATTTTTTCTCTAAAAGCTGTTAAGTTTGTATTAGAATTAGAAGTTTAAACAAAACTTATGTCTTTGGTTTGGGTCGGAGATCGACCAACAAATCGTACTCCGGTCAAGTTGGTTAGGTAGTTAATAGTTGTTAGTATATATGGTTGTCAACTTGTCGTTACACATATGTATATAAACCTAACTTTTACTTTTAGTATACAATTCGTACCTTTGAAATAAAAAGTCTTAATTATAATGTAGATCAACTATATATACGATTAAGTTGATGTCAATTTATAACCTTGGTATTAATTTATAAATTTGCTTATGTAATTTCTTAGCCATATCAACTTTCTAACTTCTTTATTAACCCATAGTCAAGTGTGATCGATCAGTAAATAAAAAAATAACAAGTTGATGACTATAGAATAGACACACCTCTCAATTGTTGCACTTTTTAAAACATATATATGGTACGTAATTGCTAATTAACAATAGTGCTTGGTAAAATGAATATACGCCACTATATAAATATAAATATGGGATATATTTTTACTTCCTAATAAATATAACCCGGTTTAAAAAGGTTATAAGATTTTATATTTGACTTTTGTGGTAAAAAAGAACATGGAAACTGTTTATTTGTCAAAGACTCACAGCGAGTCTTTTTCTAGCTTTTTTTCTCGAACGGTGATTTTATGTATATCAGGTTACCGCATATCTCCGATAGAGAAGCCTCATACCCACTAAGGTCAGATGAGAGTGTCTTGACCGTGCCCTTGTTGACGTCTTAGCAGGGGCTTGACGTTCCTCCGGGAAACCATACCACCGGCTCCCACTTGACAGTCGTTGTGCCACCACAAGAGCGGAACACTTTGGCATAACACACGGTGGGATGAAAACCCAGGTGGGCTCGGGAATCAAACTCACAACTTTGCACAAGACATAACTCAAATGCTTTATTCTTAAATATAATTCCCCCAAAAGTGACACAAACGAGGATTGAACTTGAGTCTCTTATAAAGAACCCAAATCCCCAATCACTAGGCGACAAGTGGGTATTTCTTTTTCAAGTTAGCTACTAGACTCAATATGTCCTGAAAATGTTTAAACCTCAAATACATACTTGATTAAATTTGGTAATTTTTTGTCAAATATATACTTTATCTTTTTGTTTGGTAATTATCGTTATCTTTCTTTATATTTCGAAACCTCAATATTCATCTCGCTCTATTAGTGCGTGAAATCTCAAGCTAACCCGTCTCCAAAAAGCGAGTCTTGGTTGGGAATTGAATAAAACAAGAACAAGTAAAAAAAATTAAATATGACAATAGTAAAAAAAAATAATATGACAAATGTAAAGAAAATAAATAAATATCACAATATTAAAAGAATTAAATATAACAATAGTAGAAAAAATAAACATAACAATAGTAAAAAATATTACCGACAATCAGGTCATCCGACACGTTGATGTGCGCTTTCACCAACACAAGTTCTTCCAACATGGTCCACTGTTGTTAAATTCAGCCACCTCCTAATGAAGACGCGTCGACCAACCACTTTCTTGACCCCCCTGTTTCTTTGGTTCTACGGTTTGTTGCAGGCGAATAATCTCCTCAACCTCAGTTTCCTGTTCAGGTTCAGGGTTAGGGTTGGGGTTGGAATTGTGGGGGCATAGGTGAGAGTTGGGGTGGTGGTAATTAACACCATTGAGCATAACCAAATGTTGGTTGCCTTATGGGTGTTGATGGAGATTAGGATCGATTTTGGGATGATAAACACCCCAAGTCGAAGGATTAAAGTTAAGATTGTGATTTTGGGACGATAAACACCCCAAGTCGAAGGATTAAAGTTAAGATTGTTGAAGTCGTTCGGGTTCATGTTGGTGTAAGAAAGTTAAGTAGAAGATAAAATGTTTGTAAGATATTTGATGTAAACAACACCGATATTTTCTAATTTTACTGGTTAGACTGGCATATGATAGGGTTTTTGAACTAAATTATTTTTTTAATCCACGAAACGTAAAGAATCTACATTCTTTGCAAACCATTTGCGATTGCATAGATAATTGACTTAATTTTCTTAAATATTATTATAAATCATGTGAACGTCGTCATTGTATACACAATCAACAAAGATACTATGTATTAAAAAACGGGACGGCAAATAATTAAACAACTCTATATCTTAAAAAAATTATTAATAAAAGTATTTTATTATTTAATATCCTTATTGGTACGTAGGAGGTATCCAAATTATTATGAGACTTACTATTCGGACACCCTATTTCAAAATTCACACCCAAACTGGGGTTGTTTGATCAAACCGGAGTGGTTTGAATAAAACAAATCTGTCAGATCAGTACAGTTTTCGGAAAACGAGGTTTAACCAAAAAGTAAACCGGGACTTATAGCTCAAACCGCCCCGGTTTGTTCTTCATTTAAAAAAAAAAATTTTTTTGATGAAAAATAAATGTATTGAAAGTTAAAAAAATCGTGGAAAAAAAAACCGTAAAAAAGAATCGTGATTTTTTTTATAGATTAAAGTTAAAAGAATCATGAAAAAAAAATCCTAAACCGGAGCTGTTTGATGAAACCAGGGCTGTTTACTTTTATCTTTATTCAAACCGGGGTTGTTTGATCAAACTGGGACAGTTTAGGGTGTTAAATTAGAATTTTGAGGTGTCTGAATAGAATGGACGATTATTTATTCGTACTTGCTGTTCGCAAAAAATAAAAAACTATTCATACTTAATTTCCATCCTCCTCTGCCCTCAATCACCATTAGTATTCAACATATTGTAATTACTTTTGTTGCAAATGACATCAATATACACGCAGCTAAGGCCTAAGGGCGGTGTACGGTGGGAAGCGGCTAGTGTCACAACTATCATGAATCACGGCTAGGTGTTGAAACTTCTCGGCTTTGATTTGCGGCTAAAACTAGCCACTTGAAAACTTGTTTGTCGAATGTACAACTAGCTACTTGATGGTTTTGAAACGCATAGCGCCCCGGAGGCGGTATGCATGTACGCTATCAGGACATCATCACACATTACGTTCAGCCTCATGTCTCAAGTTCAAATCTTGTAAGTAGCAAATTCGTAAAAAATTTTCAATTCTATATTCTAATTTTGTAAACTTTTGTTCTTGTTTTCGTTTTTTTTTCTTTTTTATTTTCTATATCACACTTTTAACAATTCATAATATCACACTTGTGACCATTCTATATTTATAATAATTCCATTGAGAATGATATATTAGAGAATATTGGTTGTTAATGGTTGATCAAAAGATTTACTACTTAAAATGCTATAAGAGAGCCTCATGATTTGTGTAACTATTTATATTCAAATATTTTGCTATAATACGTTAGTTTTGTTTATTGTTATTACAACTTTCAAAAATTATTAACTTTTTATGTATAACTTTTTACTTTATAATTATATTTACTTGCATGAGGCTTAACTTTTTTTTTCATTTTACATGTATAGGAGACGCCACTGTTTAGCTTTATGTCGTTCATTCATTAGATAATTGTTTTAAAACCCTATTATCCGCCTCATACCCAAAATTCTAATTCTAACAACCAAGGTATATATAAGTTGGACAAGCTGGAAAGACTAGTGCAGGCTACTATTCAAAATATCAAGAAACATCTTGATCCGATCGCCATACTCTTATCCGTTTTAATTGTTTGACAACTATTTAAGAACAAGCAGGCTACTATTCAATATATCAAGGGACATCTTGATCAGATCGTCATATTCTAGTCAATACCGATAATAAACGTGACTTAGAAATTAAGAACAAGCATAAGAGACATCTTGATCAGATCGCCATACTCTTACCCGTTTTAATTGTTTCACAACTATTTATAAATGAACAAAATTATAATTCTTTGTGGTTAAATTTATGGCACACGGGTGAGTGACAAGATAGTTTGGGTTGCCGTATATACAATGATGACGTTATCAACTTAGATCTTGCGTAAATAGGGAGCTGACAAATAACTCTCAACATTCAAGTCCAGTTCATCACGTCACAAAGGACCCAGGGCTAACTTATTTTTTAATAAAAATAAATCAAGAGTCAGGCCCAGGCGGCTCATGGTCCTGGCTAGCCTAGCCATAGCCTGGCCCATAGGCCTGTTTGTTTGGTCTTTCGGGCCCGGCCTCACCATCTTTAACCATACATTACTCCATTTTCCCTTTTACAGAACCACATTACAATTTCACCAACTACTCATTCTACTTTTGGATAAAACGCAACCCCCAATTTTTTTTTTACTTTTTTTTTGCTGGTATATTAGTATTTTATTTCAACGGCTGTTTTAATAGCTTCAGGTATTTAAAAAAATAATTTATTTTTATAACTTTATTATATCTTTTACATGACAACTAAAAATCTACTAGTATTTATGTAATATACTT
Organism: Deinandra increscens subsp. villosa; assembly: GCA_039602395.1. NCBI lineage: Eukaryota > Viridiplantae > Streptophyta > Magnoliopsida > Asterales > Asteraceae > Deinandra > Deinandra increscens. The sequence continues at coordinate 1,966,835 of JBCNJP010000003.1, read as the reverse complement.
AGGGCGGCTCAAATGATTCGGGGTCTTAAGTGAACTAGTTATTTTAGGATATGATCGGTGCATTTTAGGTGCACTCTATTTCCTATTAGTTTTATTGAAAATGCATCGATATGTTTACAAATTATAGTGTTTTATATCATTATTGGTGTTGAGTATGGAATGAAGAAATTAGAAAATGAGTTAAAACGGTGTAATTATACTCAACACAAGTTATGAATATCATTGAGTCAGATTTTATTTATATTTAATGAGTTTTTAATTTGAAAATTTGTCTTAAATCAAAATGTTAAAAGAAAATTACATTTTCCTTTATAATTCCCGTGAACCTGGAGCTTTTAGAAAATAATTGGGCTTTAGGCCCAAATAACCATAAAAGAAAAAAGAAATAAAACAACAATAAGCATTCATCATTTTGTTTAGCTAATTTTGTTTAATAAATAGAATCTTTAGGTGATGGCATTCGATTTATTTATTAGGATGCTTGACCAAATTTCTTGTAATTATACATAGGCATAGGTATAAGATTAGTATAAGATTTATGTTTTCTTCGTTTGATTGTTATGATTTTGGGTGTAAGTTCAACCATTCGACTTATGATTGAATAATAAGCCATATATTTAGTTGATTAAAAATTTATTTTACTGGTTTTAGCGTTGTTTGATTATTAACTAGTCAGTAACCCGGGTAAATACTCGAGGGTATGATATAAAAAGAATTATACAAAGTAAAAGATCAAAGCTTCTTTTTTAACTATTAAAATGACCTTCAGAAAGTCCACATTTCTTTTACTTTTCTCACAAACTTCAAAAGTAAAAAAATTATAAGTTGTATACCCATTAATAAAAACTCATAAAGAAAATCATACTTTATAGTTCTAAAATCTATTTTACACAACTGTATCTATATAAATTTTTGGACCTAAGCATTTACAAAAAAGAACAAACAAAAACTATAACAAACTCAATGAGGCATTTCATCGAAACACATAATCTACATTAGTTATAGAAGTCCTCATCATTCGTTGATCGAAACCTAAGCAATATGGATCTAGTTTTGTTTGGTTTTCTATCACGAATCTAAAGCAATTTACGGATCGAATTTTCGTTGGAAATGAAAGAGATATGATGAATCAAAGTTGTGATATTGTAAAGAAAATATGGATAATTTTTTTATGGAAAGAATTTAATATATATATATTTTTAATTTTAATCATAAGATTCTTGACTTTTGTAAATACCATTTTTATTTCTTAATTCAAAAATTTATAAAAATGACACGTAAGCCTAATCCTATGTGGCACATCTTAAACTGTGCCACATAGACATTAAAAACTTGTGTTTATTATATGTATAGATAGATAGATAGAAGATAGATATGTATAGATTGCTTGTTTAATTCTTAGGTAATGACCAATTCTATTATTTCCAATTGACTCGTACTAAGGCGACATCTTAGTAGGAGCCATTATTTGGTTTTGGACCGTTAACCAGCATCCGTCAGATTTCTTGGTCCGGGTCTTTCGGTATTTTTAAAAGTTAATCCGGCTTGAAACCAATACTAATAAAATGTATTGTTTATAATTAGTAGAGTTAATCTCTTTTTATTCATATTTCATGCAGAAAATTATGATTAGAATATATATGTTTTTAGCCTTATCCGATGCAAATGTTTAATAAAACATTCGTAATTAATTTCTTAACAAATCGTTTTCAATTGATAAAATAGCTAAAAAGTTTAATCTATCTTGTGAATAGATTTTAGATAATCTTTTTACAATTTTAGTTCTGACATACCCTGATCCACCCACGAAAGGAACAGTTACATGAATAGTTAATAACATTTTATTTACAATATATGCATTTGGAAAAAAATAATAATATAATTTTGTATATTAATAATTTTGTCACAATGAAAATGAATTATATCTCTTAAAAATTTAATTCTTGAAATAGATCTAAATGATTAACATGTTCATCTACATTTACCAATTCTTCAACAACATTAAAAATGTTCATCAACATTAACACATTCATTAGCAACACATCATAAAATGTTACAATTCTAAGTTAACAAATTCGTCAAAAGTATTCAAAAGTATTCACGTGTTCATAAAAAACATTAACATGTTCATCAACATTAACCGGTTTATCAAAAACATTAACATGTTCATCAATGTCATCTCTATTCAAGTGAAAAAATGATCCCATAAAATATGAACTCAACATTTACTTTCATACAGTTACATTCATAACCTTTGGTAATATGTATCCTTACTTTCATACATTAATTCAAAGGTAACCAGTGGTGAAACTTAAAAGAAAACTTCGAGGGGACCGGGCTTAAATTTTTTACCGATGAGGCATACTCAATACATTCGAGGGGGCGATACTAAATACATATATATTTTTTTATATAAAATAGTGAATATCAGTGCTTCTTGCCGAAGAAACCATGGGGGCGATTGCCTTCTCCAGTCCCTTCAAAGCTTTGACCATGAAGGTAACATTCTCATATTATATTTGTTTCTCTTCAAAATATATATCATTTGATTAAATAACAAACAAAAAATTAACCTTTTGAAATCAATTATGAAATTAGTAATAATTGCCTTTTTGGAATGAAGGCAAAACCAACAGCAGCTCTTCTCATGATGACAGAATAAGGAATATCATGAGCATAACGCGCAATTACAAGCTGTATCATTTTCTAGTGGTGAGCCTTATTTAATTATTTGCAACAATCAGGATGTTTCCTCCTCCATCTAACCACACTACACCTCACCTATATAAATTATCATTTTCTCACAAATCATTCACATCACATCTCCTTCAATCTTTCTCATAAGTTAATTATAATGACAATGGCATCTTATGTAATCGCTCTAGGAACAATTTCATGTCTAATAGTCGCAGCATGTGCAGGCAGTTTCTATGATGAAATGGACATCACTTTTGGTGGTGAACGAGCTAAGATTCTCAATGGCGGTCAGGATCTCTCACTCTCACTCGATCAATACTCCGGCTCTGGTTTCCAATCCAAGAATGAGTATCTCTTTGGGAGGTTCGATATGCAACTCAAACTTGTGCCTGGCAACTCGGCTGGCACAGTCACCACATTTTATGTGAGTCTTATTCGAGCTCTGTGCCCACTTTTAATATTAATTTTACCAGCGGGTCTAACCAAGATAATTAATTCATTTTTATTCAGTTGTCATCACAAGGCGCTGGACATGACGAGATCGACTTTGAATTCTTGGGCAACTCAACGGGAAACCCTTACACAATCCACACCAATGTGTTTTCACAAGGGAAAGGTGATAAAGAACAACAGTTCCATCTATGGTTCGACCCTACTACAGCCTTCCACACATACACCATCCTATGGAACTCCCAAAGAATCATGTAAGTCTCCAATATGCACTCTTCATTGGTTCTTCATGATTCTTAATTTGTATTTTAACCAATTACATGAGTACTAATAACTCATCTTCTCTTTGTTGCATGCAGTTTCTTGATAGATAACATACCAGTAAGAGTCTTCAATAACCATGAGGCTGCTGGGATCCCCTTTCCCAAGGGCCAACCAATGAGGGTCTATGCGAGCTTATGGAATGCAGATGACTGGGCAACCCAAGGTGGGCGTGTCAAAACTGATTGGACACACGCACCTTTCACCGCTAACTACAGGAAATTCAATGCCAATGCCGATAAAGCTGGTTCTAACTCAAAGTCTACAACCTCCGTAAATGACAACCAGGCTTGGAGAACACAAGGAGTTGATGCAGCTGGTCGAAACAGGATTAGGTGGGTGCAAAACAAGCACATGATCTACAACTATTGCAATGACCACGCCAGGTTTACTAATGGTCTTCCTGTAGAATGCAAGCGCTCTAGATTCCTCTAAAGACGAGCTTGTCTACATCTTCCTTTATATATTTCATTCTAAATGTTTTTCCAACTCAAAAGTTCTTTATTCTTCAATTCATTAATGTACACTTCACAAATTCAAATTTTCATTATATATACACTCATAAAAATTATAATACAAATCACTTGGCTTTCGTCTTTGGAGTGATTTCCTTAGAGTTCATATGTGTGCTAAGATTCTTGAATCTCAAGTTCTTGTCCACGCTTGATTTTCTTAAATCTCATAACTTGTTATTCCAAGCATTTTTCATATAGATCACTCCTACGTGAGTAGTACATATATATTATACTCAAACCATACGAGACTTGAGGATGATGTGTGATTGATTTTGTGGCAAAAGGGGTCACTGAATGTCTTGAAGATAATTATTTTACGCTAGTTATAAAATATTTATATTGTTAAAATGCAACGTAAAAAAAATAAAAATGATTAAAAGAACAACACAACAATTAATGTTAAAATTAAAAGTCTGGTTAAATATAGCATTACAACCAATTAGATACCTAAATATAACATTGTGAAACTAAATTTAAAAAAAATGGAACGCTTAAAATTTTATTACTATATTGTTATTTACAGAAGAAAAACTACTAATGAATGTGCTACCACGGTGATAAAATGTACACACAAAACAATTGTATTACTATATTGTTATTTACAGAAGAAAAAAAGAAAAAAAACTGCACAACAACCAAAACGCTTAAAATACTGAGTTTACAACCTAAAGGCTATTTTACACAACTATACCTAGTACACCACCAACTCGTGTGCTGAATACGTTGAGACTGAAAAAAATATATTAAAAAACAATCCATATTACAACATTGCACCTATTACACTAGAAAGTCTTTTGCCAAATTTGTTTCGCTAAATAAAAAAAACAAAAATAAAAAAAATCAAAAAGCAAAAATAAAACAATAATAAAGACAAAAAGAAACTTATAAAAAATAAAATAGCAAGTTATGTTTTGTATATATAAAGATAAATAACACAATTATAGTTTATTAACATTATTCTCTTTAAGAAACTTTTACTATCACCCATTCCAAAAAAAAAAAAAGAACAATCAACAATTTCTCCGTTGATTATCACTTCATTGGGCTTTGTGTAATGAGTTCACCTCATTTTTCTAATCCTGTATTTTTTTACCAACTTATCGTCTTATATCAGATTATCATCTTTCACTTTCACATTTTATATAATATCTACTTCCATTGTACTAACTTTCACTTTTTTAATTAATATTTAATTGTAGAAAAATAAAGAGAGAGGTAGAGAAACAAAGAGTTACCGAAAAAAAAATAAACACAAAAAGGATCATATAAATGAGGTGCTTCACCACCCCATAGTCCAACTCAACACTCCCATAGTGTGCGGCTTTGGTAGTACAAACAACCAAAGAATAGTATTGATTGTATTAAAAAGAGTAAATTACACAGAAGGTCCTTTATGTTTTATATCGTTTGCGAATTAGGTCCTTTAAGTAAAGTTGTTTCACTCGGCATCCTTTATGTTTTCATTCTGTTTCACTGGAGGTCCTTTATCACTAACGGTGTTAAAAACAACCGTTAAGTCAGGGGCAATATAGTCATTTCAAAAAATCCTTTAAATTAAATTAAAAAAAACAAATAATAATGAAAAACCCTACCAAATACGTGAAACTCTTTCTCCCTTGTTCTAATCACGTTTTCTTTCTTCTTGATCAAGTCCGTTCCCCCTCCTTTTCCTCTGATCAGATCGTCGTTCTCTTCTACAATTGATCAAGAATCGCAAGTCTAAACCCTAGTCAAATATTAATCGACGATGATACACCATGGTTCTTCTTCATCATCGATGCACCAACCTTCTTTAGTTGCTCAATCAAAAACCTACATTCGACAACCCACTGATCCTGTTGATCTTGATGAATTCTACAGTAATTATACTTACTTAAATCAAGATTTCAATATCTCAAAACCCATTGTTGATTAGTTTTTGACTTTTTTTTTATGTTACAGGTTATTATCCCACTTTATTTTCTATCAGAATATATCATGGTGGTTCTTTCTCTTGCATTCCGGGACGTAGGTATGTTCACGGGCATGTAAATTTTGCGGATGCTCTAGACCCCAATAAGTTTAGTGTTGATCAGTTGGATGAGATGATGTTAGAATTAGGATATGCTTCTGATGAGCCTAAATTTTACTATTTCTCTGTTCTTGGGGCTGATTTAGACAAAGATATTCAATTGCTTGCTAATAATGAGGATACAATTAAATTATTCCAATGCTTGACTCATAAGAGGCTTATTGATGTGTATGTTGAACATGGACAATCGAATGTGTGTTATTTTGGTGGAGCAATTGATGCTATTAAGAATGTGAATTCAGATTGTGATAGTGATAAAGACAGTGACTACATAGTAGATGAGGGTGATGAAATGATAGATGATGAAGGTGACATGAGGGACTTTAAGCTAAATGTTGATGAAGATATTGAAATAAACAATGATGGTGAAGAAGATGTTTTAGAGGAACCTTTAGATAATGACCAGTTTGATGGTATTACAAATGAGCATGTTTTCAGTCTTGGTCAACAATTTGGTTCTAAAGAAGAGGTTAAGAAGTTGGTACAAGATCATACAGTCCTTACTAGAAGACAATTGAAATATGAGAAAGATGATAGGGATAGGCTTAGAGTTCAATGTAAAGGTGAATTACCCACATTTGATGTTAATGAAAAGGATGGAATCTTTGAAAGTCAGGCTAAAATTGCATCTTCTGGTGAACTTGAAGGACCAAAATCAAAAAATATTGGTGGCAGGGGGAAAAAGAAAAACCCTCACATGTATTTGTGTCCATGGACTTTGTTAGTATCTAAAGATAAAGAATCTGATTCTTGGATGGTGAAAACATATATTGAAAACCACACTTGTTGTCCAACTCGAGATGTTATTGCTTGTACAGCCCCTTATTTATCTACAAAGATCCTAGAACAGATTGAAGAAAATCCAACCATACCTGTGAAAGCTGTTCAAGACCAATTACAAAGAACATTAGAGGTTGGTGTTTCTAAAATGAAAGCCTTTAGAGCCAAAAGCTTAGCTTTGAAACAAGTACATGGTGATTATAGTTCACAATATCATTTGCTTAGGGATTACATAGAGGAACTCAAGATGACAAACCCAGGCACCACAGTCAAGCTTGAAGTTGAACCACCATCGGATCCAGATTCTGAAACAAGAAGATTCAAGAGAATCTACATATGTTTGGGTGCATTGAAAGATGGGTTTAGATCTATTGGCAGGGAGTTGTTAGGTGTTGATGGATCCTTTATGAAGGGTCCATATCCAGGTCAGATTCTTACAGCTGTTGGCATGGACCCTAATAATGGTAAAAGTTATATTATATGGAAATTATGTTATTATGGTTTGCTGACTTTTTATTAGTCAAACTGGTAAATGGATGCAAGTGTTCTATTATACTACTTTTGATGTAAAATAGATGACCCAAATTGATACAGGCTTGCGAGTTGTAATAGTATATCATTCATGGTTCCTATAACCAATTTTGATGTAATATGGATGACTTTTTTATTGGTCAAACTGGTCTATAATTTTGACCCATTAGAAACTGCACATAATAGATATACATGGCTGCAACTTTGTTTCGTCAATTATACATGGCTGCACATAATAATTTTGACCCATTAGAACACTTATTTTGTTATATAGTATTATCATGGTTTGTTGACCCACTGGAACACTTAAAATGCAAGTTGTAATATGGATTTAACTCTATCAGCTTTGTTATGTTCCCAAAAAAATGGTCTAAATTAAAAAGCTTTTTTTAATATAAAGATATCAGCTTTGTTGTGTTCCCAAAAAATTGGAAGGCCACATATTCAACTTTATCAATCTATGATATATGTTAGTTGTAAATTCTCATAATGGTAATCACGAAATTGAACAAAAATGAGATGACTACATGCTTGCAAATTCTCTTTGTTTTTTGACTTTTAGTAGTCAAATGGTTCAAACATGGATGTCATTGCAGGAACATCAATTCACACTTAGCTTTCATTGCAAATTCCCATTTTATTAAGATAGATAGTAGTCATACATGTATGCAACTTCTTCAAACATACATGGATACAAATTCTACATCAACAAATACCAACACAAATGAAAAAACCTAACAGACTATAATTTAACAATTTCCTCATCTTTCTTGTCTCATATTTACTTTCCTTCACCATATCTTGAACCTCAATCACCATATCTTGAACCTCAATCTTTTTACTTTTGTTCTTGTCTCATCTTTACTACTCTAGATCTTGAACCTCAATCTATATACTTTTGTTCAGCAAATCTTGAAGCTGTCACAATAAAAAGAGAATTCTCAAATGAGGTATCAATCAATATTGTCACAAGAAAATATACCAATTTCAAGAGCAAATTCTAAAACAATAACTTTTAATGAGATAATTATTGAAGAGACCACACATCCAAAAATGCCAACTGCTCATAAAGCTGGATGATTTTCTCTTGATGGATTAGTAATCATACTGGACTTTGATGAACTCTGCTACAAAATGTCCTTCACATATAACTTCAAAGTGTTCAAAATCATTTTTCAAGATCAAATAAGAGTTGATGAACAAGTAACTTTGAGAGCAAAAGAATATCTAAATTTTGAACAAAATGAACTCAGTTTGTAAATGTGTAAGATATTTAAAAGAAAAAAATTCTTCGCTGACTTTCAAAGATTATATTGATAGTGGCCAAAACAACCATTAGAGGCCGCCTGATGACGACTACAAAACGTGGTGGAGGACCTCCATCGTGAAAGATAAAAACGAACCTGATGTGAGCGAGAATCGCTGATGACAAGAGGAAGATTAGAGGTTACCTGATGTGAGCGAACCAGGTGAAGGCACGATTGGAAGTTGAAGCGATCTGATTGAGCGAACCAGTTGGGCGTAAGAAGGAAGGGAAAGGGGGAGAAGAAACCTGGATTGAGCCCTAGAATAAGAACGATGATCTGATTTTTCTATTAGATAGGATTTTCGAAATTTATGTTTTTTTTAAAGATTTTGTACAATGACTATATTACCCCTAACTTAACGGTGGTTATTAACACCGTTAGTAATAAAGGACCTCCGGTGAAATAGAATGAAACATAAAGGATATCGAGAGAAACAACTTTACTTAAAGGACCCAATTCGCAAACGGGGTAAAACATAAAGGACCTTCTGTGTAATTTACTCTATTAAAAATGATCAGTAGATTGAAAAACACTTTTAAAATAGTTTTATTTTAAACAACTGAGATATAAAACTTGAGGCTTATATGTCATATTTATAGCCTAACAACTAACCTATTTTGACTCTAATTCTTCATCGACGTTAAATAAATAATTGAAAGATAAATCAAAATTAAGTGCTTGTTTGGGATTGCTTATTCTTTTTAGCTTATTAGCTTATTAGCTTTTTATAAAAGGTAATAAGTTATTTTTTATGTTTGGTATATCATAAGCACTTATGACTTTTGCCTTTTTAAAAAGCTAATAAGTCAGTTTTTCATAAGTCAACTTTTATAGGCTTTTCAAAACTGCTTATAACTTTTTGAGTGGTCAATTATTATAATACACTTATTTTAACTTTATATTCACATAACTTTTACTCATTCAACCATTTTTTAGTCATTTTATATTAAAAGTTAAAACAAACACTTCTTAAAAAATAACTTGTTGACTTTTCTGATCATATAAGGTTCTGTTTGTTTTTGCAGACAAAAATTATCTGCAGTCTGATTTCATCTGATTTTATATCTGCAGCTGAAGATGTGGTCTGAAGGTCTGCAATCTGAAAATATAAGACTGTTTGTTTTATAAATTTGATACTGTCTGTAAAAACTTAAAAAACTTGTTATCGACCATCACTGAAGTACCCGTTAATTATAATAAATATTAAAACAAAACTAATATAAAGCTTAAACAGTGAACCATATAAAATGAAAATATCCACAAATAAACACAATTAAAATAACAAGATATAATAGCACAGCGACAATTGCGTATGATTTGATTCAAATAAATTGAATCTTAAATTAAAATTGGGCACCGTCATCATCGCCGTTCCGTCTCGCCATCCAAATTTGACGGACGCTTTTGATACAAATCTGAAGGACATAATCAAGCGACTGCCGTAGGGCGGTGAGGAATTGCAGATGGCCGGCGTATGGCGGCCTTGAAGGAGGAGCAGCGCCGGCGTAGGACGGCCTTATAGGAGGAGCAGTGGCCGGCGTAGGTCGGCCTTGGAGGAGGAGCGGTGGCCGATGGAATGGTGGAGATGAACTGCCAAGGAGAGGACATGCTGCAAAGAGAAGAGCACCGGCAGTGTAGAGCGTCGGCAAGAGGAGCGCCGGCGTAGGCCGCCGGAGGTAGCAGCGCCGGCAGGAGGAGCGGCGCTTGTTTGCGTCGTGTGAGGGAGAGAAAGGGACATCGCATTCTTTTTTTTTTAGGGTTATGGAGTGTGCAGATGTTTTAAGCTATGTTCCAAGACTTTTTTTTAAAGATAATATAAGATAATATAAGATCTTCACTGGAAAAAAAAACAAACAGTCTGCAAGGGTTATGTCTGTCCGCCCGCAGACATAAGCCCATTTGCAGAAGTTTGAAGAAAAAACAAACACCCTCTAAGCAAATCCAAGCACTTTTATAAAAACTCATTTATAAAAAATCATAAGTTAATAAGTTAATAAGCACTTATAACAAAAAGCATTTATCCATTTAAATAAGCAACCCCAAATACATAGATTATGACCTCTTTCTTACCTTTTTTTTTTTGAACGACACTAAATATATTAAAAAACAAGCTCAAAAAGAACCAAAAATCACATGGTAAACCTTTCCTTAGATCATCCTTGTCTTGTGGGTTATTTGTTTTTAGATATGAATTAATACTACCTTCACCCCTTAATCCGTTCTCACCCAAGTCTACACCATTACAAGTATTTTTCTCGTTTCTTTAAACTTTGGGTAGAGCTTTGGTAAGAACGTGTGTCGCTTCTTTTTTTATTAGAACTTAACTTTGTTTATACCTATTTTGTAATTTACTCATTCTTGGTGTACCTCCTTGTATTTTGTTATTCTATATATACTCTCCTATCCTCCCATTGGAGGATCATTCATTGGCCACATTTATCTCATTCATGGTATCACGCTAGCCATTCCCCTCCCCCCTCCCCTCGTTTCTTTTTCCTGCCGATCGTCTTCCTCCTTTCTCCTCTATTTCCTTGCTCTATCAACCATGGCTTCCTCCTCTGCTTCTGAAACCAATCTCTCCTCCAGCGCTTTCCTCCACACTCTTAAACTCACCGATGAGAACTACCTCCTCTGGAAAACACAGATCTGGCCCCTCCTCGCTTATCAAGGGTTGTTGCCCCATATTGACGGAACCGGTGTTGTGCCTGAGGCGTCCTCCACTGTCGAAGGCAAGTCCGTTCCCAACCCTGCTCGCTCTATCTGGGATTCGGCGGATCAGAAAGCCGTGGTTCTCCTCACCGCCTCGTTATCCCCTGAGGCTGTAGCACAGATCGTCGGCTGTGTGACTGCTAGACAAATCTGGGTCACTCTTGAGGAAGCCTACAGCAGTGCGTCGGTGGAACGTATCCAGAATCTGCGAGACCAACTCCGGCTTATGACGAAAGGGGCTGATTCCGTTACTGTTTTCAGCCGCAAATTCAAAGCAGTCTCCGATCTGCTCACTGCTATAGGTAATCCTGTCTCTGCCCCGGAAAAATTACACTGGTACCTGTGTGGATTAGGGGCCGAGTTCTTTGGTTTTTCTACAACCATTCGGGCTTTGACTCCGGCTCCTACGTTTGAAAATGTTGTGGCCCGGGCTGAGAATCATGTCACTTTTTCCCGGGCTGTTCAGGGTCCGGCGACCCCTCCGGTGGCGTTTGCTGCTCAGTCGAACCGTGGAAGAGGAAACAGTCACAACAGGGGTTTTAATCAATCTCGCAACTCTCGCGGGAATAACCGTAATTTCAAATATAATCGCAATAACCGTGGTGGCCGAGGCTATAGCTCCAATCGATCTGCTGTTTCTAATTCAAATGATGCTTGCCAGTTGTGTAACATTGAAGGGCATAAAGCCAATAAGTGCCCTACGCATGTTTCTTACTCGGCTGCTGAGGCGCATCTGTCTAGTGCCTTTCAGTCTCAATGCAATATGAATCCAAATAGTGCCAATTGGTATGTTGACTCGGGAGCTACTGATCACATGGCCAACTCTCCCGGTATTCTTCCCAATCCTTTGGTTTCTATGAATAATGACAAAGTTTATTTTGGTGATGGCAATTCGTTGCCTGTTACTCACAAGGGAAATCATTCTCTCCCTAATAATATTAAACTTAATGATATTTTGGTGGTCCCAAACCTGACGAAAAACTTATTGTCTGTGACTAAGTTGACAAATGATAATAACATTGATATTCTATTCTCTCGGGATAACTTTTTTCTTCAGGACCGCAGCACTAGACAAGTTTTGGCTCAAGGAAGGTGCAAGGATGGATTATATGTTTTGAGTCAAGAGCATGTTGCGTTTACTTCATCTTTTTGTAATAAGGCCTCTTATGAACTTTGGCATAGCCGTTTGGGGCATGCTTCTTTTGATACTATTAAACTATTAAATAAAATTGGCCGGATTAATGTAACGGCTCTTCTACCTAAACCGGAGTAATGTTCTCCGTGTCAAATGTCTAAAAGTCATCGCCTTCCATTTAATGAAAATTTAAAGCGTGCCTTATATCCTCTCGACCTTGTTCATTGTGATCTATGGGGACCGGCACCTGTCACTTCGCATGAAGGATTTAGATACTATGTGGCATTTATCGATGATTGCTCAAGGTTCACGTGGGTTTATCCTCTTAAAACAAAAGACATGGTTTCTACTACATTAACCACATTCATGAACTTTGTTCAAAACCAACTTGAGCGAAAAATTAAGGTCTTTCAAAGTGATGGTGGCACGGAATTCATTAACAATAAAGTCAAATCTCTATTTGATGCGAATGGGACTTTTCATCGGCTTTCATGTCCTTATACACCACAGCAAAATGGCCGTGTAGAACGAAAGCACCGACACATAATTGAAACCGGACTTGCCATGATGTTCAAAGCTAATATTCAACCCACTTATTGGGTGGAGGCCTTTAGCACAGCGGTTTATATTATTAATCGCCTACCCACCAAAATTTTAAACAATATTTCCCCATTTGAGTGCTTATTCCAACAAATCCCGGTGTATGACAACTTTCGTCCATTTGGGTGTCGAGTGTTTCCATACTTGCGAGACTATGCGGCACATAAACTTGCACCAAGATCTCTTCCGTGCATATTCTTGGGGTATGCGTCTCAATACAAAGGGTTTCGGTGCTTGGAACCTATCACAAAAAGGGTGTTCATAACCCGACATGCTCGATTTGATGAAAACGTCTTCCCGCTAGCCGGTCTCCCAAATCCCACATGTGAAGGATCCTTACCTCTAACCTCATTCACCTCAACACCCTCCCTTCCTAATCAATTCCCACCACCATCACAATCCCCACCCACCGCCAAAGACATCTCTTCACCGTGCATGGTTTGTGATGATGGTATTCCCCAACCCACTCCTATACCATCACCCGAAAATACCCCAGCCGAACCACACCCCAACGTACCTGACCCCACACCCCACAATCCACCCGCCACACATCCCTCCTCCTCAGGCCCACCTTCTTCGGCCCAAATTCCACCCACCCCACATGCGCCTGTCTCTCCAGCCCAAACTCCTACCCCTCCTGCCCAAAACCCGATTCCTCCACCTCCTCCTACTGGCACCGCTTCTGTTCCATCTCATCCTATGCAAACAAGGGCAAAGTCTGGCATTTTTAAGCCTCGCCATAGGGCTGATCTGGCACATATCGCTAGCCACAATCTCTACAAGGCTCTCTTTGCTTGCTCCGACCCAAAAACGTTTAAAACGGCATCAAAACATCAACATTGGTGGGATGCCATGGCCAAAGAGATGGCTGCTCTAACTCAAAACAACACATGGACTCTCGTTGATCGTCCGCATAACACTAATGTCGTGGGATCCAAATGGCTTTTTAAAACTAAAATACGGGCCGATGGATCTATTGAGCGATACAAAGCACGGTTGGTCGCTCAAGGATTCTCACAAGTACCGGGCTTGGATTTCTCGCACACGTTCAGTCCTGTTGTTAAAGCCACAACTATTCGTATCGTTCTCTCCTTGGCCGTCCTCAATGGTTGGAAACTACATCAACTCGATGTTAATAATGCATTCTTACATGGCAACTTAACTGAACGTGTATATATGGAGCAACCTTCAGGGTTTATTGACCCTCAATACCCCAACCGCGTGTGTCTCCTTCACAAAGCTCTATATGGCCTCAAGCAGGCTCCGCGTGCTTGGTTTCACCGGTTGAGCACATTTTTAGTTAATAGTGGCTTTACTTGTAGCCGTGCGGATCCTTCCTTGTTCGTTTTCAAACAAGATACATGCCTTATATATCTACTTGTTTATGTTGATGACTTGATCTTAACAGGGAATCAAGAACATACTATTGCCTCGTTCATATCCAGGCTTCATGATGAGTTCGCGATTAAAGACCTTGGCGAGTTGAGCTATTTCCTGGGTCTTGAAGTCACGTCCCATGACTCAGGATTATTCCTCAGTCAATCAAAGTATGCTAAAGACATTCTGGATCGCGCCAAAATGCTTGACGCCAAGCCCATGGCCACACCGCTTGCCTCTGACGTCACCTTCACCACCTCTGGTCAACCTTTTGACGATCCAACTCTTTATCGCTCTCTTGTTGGTGCGCTTCAATACCTCACTATTACTCGTCCAGATATTTCTTATGCCGTCAACCAAGTCAGTCAATTTCTGCAGCAACCTACGGTTACGCACTTCCAACATGTTAAACGCATTCTACGTTATATCAAAGGCACCATGGACTTTGGTCTCACTTTTTCTCGATCCAAGTGTCCAAATATCATTGGATATTCTGATGCCGATTGGGCCCGCTGCATTGAAACTCGTCGGTCCACGTATGGCTACTCAATTTACCTAGGAGGCAACCTTGTTTCATGGAGTGCAAAGAAGCAACCCACGGTTGCTCGTTCTAGTTGTGAGTCTGAATATCGTGCTATGGCCAACACTGCTGCTGAGATTGTTTGGGTCACTCATCTCCTTCGAGAACTTCACACGCTGCCTCCAGATCGTCCCACCCTCCTGTGTGACAATCAAAGTGCCATCTTCATGTCACAAAATCCTATTGCACACAAACGTGCCAAACATATTGATATTGACTATCACTTTATTCACGAGTTAGTCTTATCTGGCCGACTGTACACCAAGTTCATTCCTACCAAGCTTCAAGTGGCGGATATTTTCACAAAGAGCCTATCTCGACCTCAGTTTGAGCTTTTCCGGTCCATGCTTCGTCTTGGCTCACCGCCCTCTCGCTTGAGGGGGGATATTAGAACTTAACTTTGTTTATACCTATTTTGTAATTTACTCATTCTTGGTGTACCTCCTTGTATTTTGTTATTCTATATATACTCTCCTATCCTCCCATTGGAGGATCATTCATTGGCCACATTTATCTCATTCATTTTTCCTCTCCACTAATATATGTTCTACTTTAATTTTAACATGTTCGATGCCTTCGCGAATGAAGTGAAACTTTGTATTTATGTGTTTACTTTTCCCATGAAACACGTATAACAACCCAAATCCATCGCAATCAAGATATTGTCCACTTTGACAGCCGGCATGCCCTTAGGCATCCACCCCTCATGGTTTTAAAATGAGCCTTGGCGGGGATGTATTCACACCCTTATAAAGGAGTGCTTAGTTCTCCTCCCCATCAATGTTGGGTGTTACAATCCCCTTAGGGGACCGGCGTCCTCGCTGGCACACCAGCCGACGACTGGCTCTGATACCAATTCAAGTCCCGATCGAACATATCAAGAACACACAATTTGGAGTAAACTCACTTTTATTATAACTAAGAAAGTAGCTCAAAACTCAATTACAATAAACTCTCATATCAAAACCCTAAACTATGCATGATATTTATAATGAATGAGAATCCTAATTACTAGCTAATCCTAACTTATAACAAGTAAAACTTAATTGACATTCTAACTCCTTAGGCTTTAACCAACTTGCAAGACCACTTGGGCCGACCCATAACTCGGGCAGTACACAGAAATTACGCCAATGACACATACGTGATTCTTCATTTGTCAAAACGAAACTTGATTTGTTGTCAGCTCGTAAAGTCAAAATCCTTTCTTCACTCCCGGTTCGCTCGCTTAACAATCCTCTTAACCACATAGCTTGACACGTTGTGGTTGCTAATGTCATAAATATTGGAATATATTATTAGTATTGAATATTATTAAGGTTTATTAGTATGGGACCACATACCCAATTAAGTTTGCTAACTGGCTCTGTGGTCTCATACTAAGGCCATCCCCAATGAGCTCGTTGTAGGTCTCCAAAATGCTCGGAACACTACCCCTAGGGGTGTTTTGGGGGCTGTAGTGTGGTTCTGCTCACGAGCATTGGGGCTAATTTTGGTTTTTTTTTTCTTTTCCATCAAACAAATAATTACACCTCATTTACACTATCATTCACACCATCAATAACCCACTACTCCCACTTTTTCACTTTCACACAACATCTTGTGTGACATCCTGCATTACACACTTTTAAGTTTTATACTATCACACTACTACATATAGCCTAATAAACCTTAATAATATTCAGCACTAATAGTATATTCCAACACTAAACTCCGAATCAAGAGATGATAATGCAAACAATATTTTGTTGCTTTTGTGAGTTCCAGGAGAGTAAGGCACTGTTTGATTTTGAAAAGCTAACCAAGCACCTTCTGACCGAGTAAGGAGAAAATATTATCTGGACGGGTTCAAAGCCAAATTGGGCATGGGTTAGCCATGGCTGATCGAGTCAGGAGGTTCTTTGACGAAATTAAACGCACTAACTAGTCAAAACCTCTGACCGAGTTAGCAAGTCAGACGATTTGACCAAGTAAGAAACAAATCAAAAATCCCCTAAGGCATTCCCAAAATAAAACGCCATAAACATGGTGCCCCTTCCATCCGTTGGATCCATGGCACGATTACTATCGTAACAACCGACCAAATTCCCGTCTCCTTCACATCCATAGGTTAAGCCGTATCCCAATAGTTCCTCAAACATAGCGACGTAGCATAATATATATTCTAGGATCTGCATATGTGTAAGGGGAAACCTTTTAAGGGGCCAGACCGGGCCTCGGCCCGGTCCGTTTTTTCGCTCCGTAGTGTAAATTTATACTCGTTCAGTCCGAAATTTTTTTATATACTTAGTTCAGCGCTATCCGCCTTTAATCCGGCCCTATCCCCATTTGGGCCCAAGTTTCGCCCCTGCATATGTGTCATATGTGTGATTGTTTTGGTTCATTCATGAACCTACTCGCTAATTAACCGACTGAAAAAATTAAACCGGGTCTCGTATGTGTTAAGCACTTCCAATAATTCTCGCTACACACAGTTACATTTACTAGTTGGCCTTCATATTTCATAATCTTTGGTCACATGTATCCTTGCTTTCATACATTAATTAACAGGTAACATTTTCATATTATATTTATTTCTCCTCAATATATCATTTTGATTAAACAAGAAACATAAAATTAAGCTTTTGAAGTCAAAGGTGAAACTTGTAATGATTGCCTTTTGAGACGCGTATGAATTATGGAATGAAGGCAAAACCAATAGCAGTTCTTCTCATGTTGCCAGAATAAATAATCCATGAGCTGTAACGCGCAATCACAAGCTCTATTATTTTTTTAGCGGTGAGCCTTAATTAATTATTTGCAACAATCAGGATGTTTCCTCCTCAATCATATCCAACCACACCACACCTATATAAATGACCATTTTCCCACAAATCATTTCCCATCACATCTCCATCAATCTTTCTCATCTGTTAATTACAATGGCGTTTTATGCAATCGCTCTAGCAACAATTTTATGTCTAATAGTCGCAGCATCTGCAGGCAGTTTCTATGATGAAATGGACATCACTTTTGGTGGTGAACGAGCTAAAATTCTCAACGGCGGGCAGGATCTCTCGCTCTCACTCGATCAATACTCCGGCTCTGGTTTCCAATCCAAGAATGAATATCTATTTGGGAGGTTTGATATGCAACTCAAACTTGTGCCTGGCAACTCGGCTGGCACAGTCACCACGTTTTATGTGAGTCTTATTCGAGCTCTATGCCTAGTTAATATATTAATTTAACTAGCTGGTCTAACCAAGATAAGTAATTCGTTTTTATTCAGTTGTCATCACAAGGCGCTGGACATGACGAGATCGACTTTGAATTCTTGGGCAACTCAACCGGAAATCCTTACACAATCCACACCAATGTGTTTTCACTAGGGAAAGGTGATAAAGAACAACAGTTCCATCTATGGTTCGACCCTACTACAGCCTTCCACACATACACCATCCTATGGAACTCCCAAAGAATCATGTAAGTCTCTAAATGCTCTCTTAGTTGGTTCTTCATGTTTCTTAATTTGTAGATTAACTAATCACTTATCTTCATGTTGCTGTATGCAGTTTCTTGATAGATAACATACCAGTAAGAGTGTTCAATAACCATGAGGCCGCTGGAATCCCCTTTCCCAAGAGCCAACCAATGAGGGTCTATGCGAGCTTGTGGAATGCAGATGACTGGGCAACCCAGGGTGGGCGTGTCAAAACTGATTGGAAAAACGCACCTTTTACCGCTTACTATAGGAAATTCAATGCCAATGCCGATAAAGTTGGTCTGAACTCAAAGTCCACAACCTCCGTTAATGATAACCAGGCATGGAGAACACAAGGAGTTGATGCAGCTGGGCGAAACAGGATTAGGTGGGTGCAAAACAAACACATGATCTACAACTATTGTAACGACTACGCCAGGTTTACCAATGGTCTTCCAATTGAATGCAAGCGCTCAAGATTCCTCTAAAGATTAGCTATTCTACATATTTCATTGTAAAATTTGTTTCGACTAAAAAATTCTTTATTCTTTGATTCATTAATGTACACGTCACAAAATTCAGATTTTTTATTTATATAAACACTCATAAAAGTATTATACAAATAAATTGGTTGTCGTCTATGAAGTGATTCCCTCACGGTTGATGTGTGCAAATATTATTGAATCTCAAGTCTTCTTGTCCAAGCTTGGTATTCTTAAATCTCATAACTTGTTATTTCAAGAATTTTTCATATAGATCGCTCCTCCTAAGTCGGGATGGAAATGAGGCGGGTTTGAGACAGGTTTTTGTAATCCCAACCCCATATCCGATTATTAAAGTGTGTCTCTTACCCGACCTGAAACCCATCAAGTTTCTAGTTGGTATTTACACATCGGGTATACCCGCGGATTTCGGGCATACCCGTTGGGTCTATATTAGCTAACTATTAATTTAAATTCCATAATTATAATAAAATATCGAAAATAGCTAAACATAAATTTGATAATATCTAAATGATTGTTTTTAACAAAAAAACTTAGTATTATATATAAAAATAAAAAAATAGATAAATAAAATCATACAATATATATATACTTAAAATAAATAAATAAACACAAAGAAAACTATAGCCGGTATATAATCGGGATAAACGGGTATATATTATTGGGTAATGGGAGCGGGTAATTAAATGGGTATATCATCAAATCTCATACCCGTCATAAACCCATGGAAAAATTCAAAAGTATTTCCATACCCGTCCCATACCGACGAAAAATTTCAAAAGTATTCCCATACCTGGTCCTATACGCGATTACCCGACCCTTACCCGTCCCATGTGTGTCGGGTTTCAGGTTTTCCTGTCGAGTTCGTGTTTCATTATCATCCATACTCCTAAGCTGAGTACTACTCACTACTACATATATATTACCCTCAAACCATACTAGACTTGCAAAGAGGATGTATGATTGACTTTGTGGTAAAAGGGGTCACTAAATGCCTTGAAGATAATTATCTTACACTAGTTATAAAAATAAATGTATTGTTAAAGCGCAACGTTAAAAAATGAAAATAAAAAAAAACAAAACAATGTTAAAATTAAAAGTCTGGTTAAATATAACTTTTCAAACAATTATAAATACAACGGTGTGAAACTATAATTTAAACAAAATGGAACCTTAAAAATGATTTAAAAAGAAATGAAAAAGAAATACTAATAAAAGTGTTGCCACGGAGATAAAGCGGACACACAAAACAGTTGCATTTATATAATACTACATAAAGAAAAGGAAAAATTGCGCCAAATAATCTCAACTTTTCACCTTTTGCAAATAATAATCCCACATTTAGATTTAGCAACTGGCACTCCCAATTTGTCAACATTTTGCAAATAACAGTCCCGTCGTTAAAAAAATCTAACTCCGTTAACAGATGCTGACGTGGAAGCTGATGTGGATTTTTTTTTTAATTTTTCTTTTTTTTTCAATATCCAGTCATCATCACCTCACCACCACTCCACCACCACAACCACCCCATCGCCACCATCAAATCCGCAAAACAATCAGACGAGTGACACGTGCGATGCCAGCTTTGATTATACGCACTTTTGGGTCGAATCCGAGCTCAATTTTGGACAATTTCGTTCTGTTTGACTTTTTGGAGTCAAACTTCATGTATTTTGACTCAAAAATTGGACCCGAATTGGAGTTTGTTTCTATTTGTGATTGATTCCAGTAGTTATGGTTTATCAAAACGAATCTACCGTAGGTTACGAAAACAATTTTCATTGAGTTTTGTTCATAATCACGAAATGGGGGTGGTGAACGTGTTCTTGAGCTCATCAATGGTGAAATCTTTAATCCTTAATGGTTTTCTGCAAGTCTGGTTCCATTAGCTTCGGTTTGAACTCATGAATTCAATGGTACAATCGGTTTCGAATTTTGTTCATGTTTGTGTGATTCACCATTATCAAAGAATGGTGTTCTTCAAGAGCTCATCAATGGTGAATCACACAAACATGAACGAAATTCGAAACCGATTGTACCATTGAATTCACGAGTTCAAACCGAAGCTAATGGAACCAGACTTGCAGAAAACCGTTAAGGATTAAAGATTTCACCATTGATGAGCTCAAGAACATGTTCACCACCCCCATTTCGCGATTATGAACAAAACTCAATGAAAATTATTTTCGTAACCTACGGTAGATTCGTTTTGATAAACTATAACTACTGGAATCAATCACAAACACAAACAAACTCAATTTCGGGTCCAGTTTTGAGTCAAAATACATGAAGTTTGACTCCAAAAAGTCAAACATAATGAATTTAAAGATGGGATTATTATTTGCAAAAATGTGAAAAGTTGGGATTAAAAAGAAAAAAAAATTCCACATCAGCTTCCACGTCAGCTTCCACGTCAGCATCTGTTAACGGAGTTAGATTTTTTTAACGGCGGGACCGTTATTTGCAAAATGTTGACAAATTGGGAGTGCTAGTTGCTAAATCTAAAGGTGGGATTATTATTTGCAAAAAGTGAAAAGTTGGGATTATTTGGCGCAATTTTTCCTAAAGAAAATAAAAAATGAAAACCTGTGTAACAATCCAAACGCTTAAACTATTAAGTTTAAAACCTAAAACCTATTTCACATAACTGTGCCTATTACACCACCAAATCGTGTGCTGAAAATGTTAAGATTGAAAAAAAAATTAAAAAATTAAAAAAACCAAAAAATCAACTTTTTTTTCTCTATAACTTCTTCATATATTAATAATTTTTAAAAAGAATTTCACCAAAAAGTCTATAATTTTATTAGCTTTATTTATGGAAATTTTTTATAAAAAATAAAAAGTTTAGTGATTTTTTATTAGTGCATCATGCAATAGTACTAATAGTATTGCATAATGCATTATAATTAAAACTACTTAAAAATAAGAAACTTAACTTAAATATGAACGTGGTTTATGTGAATAATGTAAAAACAAAGAATTGACATTCATAAACCAATTTTATATTATTGTTGCATAGTGTATTATTAATTTCAAGCTAAAATCCGAAATTTATTTATTTTTAAAAAAAACTCGAAAATGTTTTTAAAGTTTTTTTCTTTTTCCAATATTCTTAAAATCATGAAAGAAACATATAAAAAAAGTTTTAAAAAAAATAATTTTTTTCTTGGTTTTTTTGTTTTTTGCAAAATATTGGTTTCCTATAGAACCATTTCTTTTTAATAGGCAAACATTTTGTCATATTTTTTCTTTTCATGTGTTACTTTTTCTTTTATCTACATTTTTAGCCATTATGCTATTATTTTTTTTTTGCTTTTATATCGTTGTCAATGTTACGGTATAGAATTTTTTTTTATCAAATCATGTACGGGTTTTTTAATCGGTCATTTTTCTTTACTCGCAATGTCATGTCGGAACGCGCGGCTGTACTAAAAACTATCTGCTAAGTAATAGACCAAATTTTTTTATGTACGTTTATATGAAACTGAATCATCTAAAAATAGTGACTCAGTAAAAAAAATTATGGACCCCTCATAAAGTTTTCTAGTTCCGCCACTTACCGTATCCAATAGTTCCTCAAACATAACGACTTAGCGTAATATATATTCTAGGTTCTGCATATAGGTGTAATTGTTTCGGTCCGTTCATGAACCTACTCGCTACACACAGTTATATTTACTTGCGTTCATACATTAATCTACAGGTAACATTTTCATATTATATTTGTTTCTCTTCAATATATCATTTGAAAATCAACGGTGAACTGAAATTAAAAATGATTGCATTTTTGGACGCGCATGGAATGAAAGCAAAACAAACAGCAGCTCTTCTATTGATGCCAGAATATAGAATAAACATTAGTTGTAACGCGCAATCACAAGCTGTATTATTATTTAGTGGTGAGCCTTAATTAATTATTTGCAACAATCAGGATGTTTCCTCCTCCATCATATCCAACCACACCACACCTATATAAATTATCATTTTCTCACAAATCATTCACATCACGTCTCCTTCAATCTTTCTCATAAGTTAATTACAATGACAATGGCATCTTGTGCAATCGCTCTGGCAACAATTTCATGTCTAATAGTTGCAGCATGTGCGGGCAGTTTTTATGATGAAATGGACATCACTTTTGGTGGTGAACGAGCTAAGATTCTCAACGGCGGTCAGGATCTCTCACTCTCACTCGATCAATACTCCGGCTCTGGTTTCCAATCCAAGAATGAGTACCTTTTTGGAAGGTTCGATATGCAACTTAAACTTGTGCCTGGCAACTCGGCTGGCACAGTCACCACATTTTATGTAAGTCTTATTCGAGCTATATACCCACTTTTACCCACTTTTAATATTAATTTTATTAGATGGTCTAACCACAATAATTAATTTGTTTTTATTCAGTTGTCATCACAAGGTGCTGGACATGACGAGATCGACTTTGAATTCTTGGGCAATTCAACAGGAAACCCTTACACAATCCACACCAATGTGTTTTCACAAGGGAAAGGTGATAAAGAACAACAGTTCCATTTGTGGTTCGACCCTACTACAGCCTTCCACACATACACCATCCTATGGAACTCCCAAAGAATCATGTAAGTCTCCAACATGCACACTTAATTGGTTCTTCATGTTTCTTAATTTGTATATTAACTAATCGCAGTAGTACTAATCACTCATATTCCTTATGATGCATGCAGTTTCTTGATAGATAACATACCAGTAAGAGTCTTCAATAACCATGAGGCCGCCGGGATCCCCTTTCCCAAGAGCCAACCAATGAGGGTATATGCGAGCTTGTGGAATGCAGATGATTGGGCAACCCAGGGTGGGCGTGTCAAAACTGATTGGACAAATGCACCTTTCACCGCTAACTACAGGAAATTCAATGCCAGTGCCGATAAAGTTGGTCCAAATTCAAAGTCCACAACCTCCGTAAATGACAACCAGGCGTGGCGAACACAAGGAGTTGATGCAGCTGGGCGAAACAGGATTAGGTGGGTGCAAAACAAGCACATGATCTATAACTATTGCAATGACTACGCCAGGTTTTCCAATGGTGTTCCTAACGAATGCAAACGCTCTAGATTCCTCTAAGGACTAGCTATTCTATAGCTGCATTTACATATTTCATTGTAAATGTTTTTCCAACTCAAATATTCTTTATTCTTTGATTCATTAATGTACACTTCACAAATTGAGATTTTCATTGTTTATGTTTTCAATCATAAAAGTATAATACAAATCACTTTGGCTTTCATTATTGGAGTGATTCCCTCATAGTTCATATGAGTGCAAATATTCTTGAATCTGAAGACTTCTTGTCCAAGCTTGGTATTCTTAAATCTCATAACTTGCTATTCAAAGCATTTTTCATATAGACCGCTCCTAAGTGAATACTACATATATATTATCCTCAAACCATACGAGACTCACTAAGAGGAGGATGTGTGGTTAATTTTGTGGCAAAAGGGGGTCACTCGTCGTCACTGAATGCCTTGAAGATAATTATTTTACACCAGTTATAAAATCATGTAGTATTGCTAAACGATAACGTAAAAAAAAACAAAAAAATCGATAGTTAGATACATAAATACAAACGTGTGAAACTAAAATTAAAACAAATGGAACGTTTAAAAATGATTTTAAAAGAAATGAAAACAATACTAATTCAGGTGTTGCCACCGAGATAAAGCGGACACACAAAACAGTTACATTGTTATAATGTAACATGAAAACGGAAATAAAAAAATTGTGCAACAACCCAAACGCTTAAACTATTGAGTTTACGACCTAAAAGCTATTTAAATAACTGTACTATTACACCACAACTCGTGTGTTAAATACGTTAAGATTGAAAGAAATTTAAAAAAAAAAATCCATGTTACACCGTTATACCTATTACACCATAAAGTCCTTTGCCAAATTCGTTACACTAAATAGGAAAAAAAAAACAATAATAAAGACAAAAAAAACTTACAAAAAAGATTAAATAGCAAGTCTTGTTATGTATAAATAAAGATAAATCATATAATTATAAGAGTAAACTTCTATTTTAGTCCTTGACGTTTTATATTCTAATCGATTTTAGTCAAACTTTTCAAAATTTTCAATTTGGTGCCTCACATTTGGTTTTATAATCAATTTTGGTCCAAGTATTAGTTTCCTTTTAAAATAATCTCTTAGTTGACTTTGCTTAACCCACCTTAAGGGTATATTTACATATCCAAAGACAAAAAAAAACCTTTTAAAAAAATATAAACACATTATTTAAAAAATAAAAGATTATTTTGTGTTGATATTAAAAAAAAATACTATTTTGTGTTGATATTTAAAAAAAAAAAGATTATTTAAAAAAACGCATAATAAAGTATGATGTTTCTGTTCTTTATTAAAAAAAATAAAAAATTATTTTGTGTTGAGATTTTTTTTAAAAGGTTTTTTTTTTTGTCTTTGGATATTTAAATGGACAAATATACTCTTAAGGTGGTGTCAAACAAAGTCAACTAAGAGATTATTTTAAAATGAAACTAATACATGGACTAAAACTGATTATAAAACCAAATGTGAGGCACAAAATTGGAAATTTTGAAAAGTTTAGACTAAAATCGATTAAAATAGCAAACGTGAAGGACTAAAATAGAAGTTTACTCTAATTATAATGTATTAACGTTATTCTCTGTGAAAATTTTTAGTATCACCCATTCTCAAAAAAGAACAATCAATCAATTCTCCGTCGATCGTCACTTTATTAGGTTGTATGTAATTAGTTCACCACATTTTTTCAAACCTCTACTCCAACTAGCTTTTCAAAAGCTAGCTTATAAGCTAGCTTTTTTACGTTACCAAACGGGGATTTAAAAAAAAAGCTAGCTTATTAAAAAAAGCTCCGTTTGGTAACGTCAAAAAGCTAGCTTATCAAAAGCTAGCTTATAAGCTAGCTGATAAGCTAGCTTATGGCGCGCCAAACACAACCTAAGACTTTCCCAAAATAAAAACCATACCCGTGGTGCCCATTCCATCCGTTGGATCCCTGTAGGGGTGTAAATGAGTGGAGTTGCTCGTGAGCTACTCGAGATTAAATCGATTAAAAGCTTGAAACGAGTCGAGCCTTAACAAGCCCGAGCTGAGATCATGCTTAGAAACATGTTTAATAAACGAGCTCGAGCCCGAGTTTTACATAGCAAGCTCGAGCCTTAACGAGCCTTTTATTTATATATATGTTTTTTAATTTATCAAATATATTTAAAAAAAGTTATTATTATTATATATAAAATTATGATAAAATAAGTCAAATAAAATGTATTATTTTCTATATAAAAAGTATACTTTTAAATATATATAAATTTAATTATAATAATATATATAAATTTACTATAATAATAACTGAGCCGAGCTCGAGCTCTGTGAAGTCTAAATGGGCTGAGCTCGAACCAAGATGAACCCGGACTCGACTCGTTTACACCCCTAGATCCGTGGCATGACTACTATCGTAATAACCGACAGTATTTTTATTTCCTTTACATAGCGATATAGCATGATATATATTCTAGGATCTGCATATATGTGTGAATATTGTTTTGGTTCATTCATGAAAAACTTAAACCGTGTCTCCTATGTGTTAAGTACTTCCAATAATTCTGCTACACACAATTACATTTACTAGTTGGCCTTCATAATCTTTGGTCACATGTATCCTTGCTTTCATACATTAATTAACAGGTAACATTTTCATATTATATTTCTTTCTCTTCAATATATCATTTTATTAAATAACAAACATAAAATTAAGCTAGCTTTTGAAATCAATAGTTAAATTAGTAATAATGTGCCTTTTTGGACGCGTATGGAATGAAGGCAAACCAACAACAGCTCTTCTCATGATGCCAGAATAAAGAATATCATGAGCATAACGCGCAATTACAAGCTCTATTATTTTTTGGTGGTGAGCCTTAATTAATTATTTGCAACAATCAGGATGTTTCCTCCTCCATCATATCCAACCACACCACACCTATATAAATTACCATTTTCCCACAAATCATTCCCATCACATCTCCTTCCATCTTTCTCATAAGTTAATTACAATGATAATGGCATCTTGTGCAATTGCTCTAGCAACAATTTCATGTCTAATAGTCGCAGCATCTGCAGGCAGTTTCTATGATGAAACGGACATCACTTTTGGTGGTGAACGAGCTAAGATTCTCAACGGCGGTCAGGATCTCTCACTCTCACTCGATCAATACTCCGGCTCTGGTTTCCAATCCAAGAATGAATATCTCTTTGGGAGGTTCGATATGCAACTCAAACTTGTGCCTGGTAACTCGGCTGGCACAGTCACCACGTTTTACGTGAGTCTTATTCGACCTCTATGCCAACTTTTAACATAAAATTTGCCACTTACTCTAACCACAATAATTAATTCGTTTTTATTCAGTTGTCATCACAAGGCGCTGGACATGATGAGATCGACTTTGAATTCTTGGGCAACTCAACAGGAAACCCTTACACAATCCATACCAATGTGTTTTCACAAGGGAAGGGAGATAAAGAACAACAATTCCATCTATGGTTCGACCCTACTACATCCTTCCACACATACACCATCCTATGGAACTCTCAAAGAATCATGTAAGTCTCAAACATGCTCTCTTGATTGGTTCTTCGTGTTTCTTAATTTTTATATTAACTATTGCATGAGTACTAATCGCTCATCTTCCTTATGCTACATGCAGTTTCTTGATAGATAACATACCAGTAAGAGTCTTCAATAACCATGAGGCTGCTGGGATCCCCTTTCCCAAGAGCCAACCAATGAGGGTCTATGCGAGCTTGTGGAATGCAGATGACTGGGCAACCCAGGGTGGGCGTGTTAAAACTGATTGGACACACGCACCTTTCACCGCTAACTACAGGAAATTCAATGCCAATGCCGATAAAGTTGGTCCTAACTCAAAGTCCACAACCTCCGTAAATGATAACCAGGCGTGGAGAACACAAGAAATTGATGCAGCTGGGCGAAACAGGATTAGGTGGGTCCAAAACAAGCACATGATCTACAACTATTGCAACGATCACGCTAGGTTTTCCAATGGACTTCCTGTTGAATGCAAGCGTTCTAGATTCCTCTAAAGACTAGCCCGTCAACACTTCATTTATATATTTCATTTTAAATGTTTTTCCAACTCAAAAGTTCTTTATTCTTCTATTCATTATTGTACACTTCACAAATTCAAAAATTTTATTATATATACACTCATAAAAGTATAATACAAATTACTTGGTTTTCGTCTTTGAAAAAACTCCTAGCGTAATTTGTAAACCTCATTTTTCTTGATAAGTTACAAGTTGGACTTGAACCCAAGACCACTTGATAAAAGTCATACACATTTGCCACTAGGCTAAACTAGTGGGTGTCTTTAATATCCATGTCTAATTAAAATATGTGAGATTTAACCTAACCGCTACTTGCTACTTCATCTTCATCGTTTATACTTTCTGAGTTTCCCACTTTAACATTTACGCTACTTTACTTTTAATCTCTATGGACACTTTAACTTGGTTGTTACTTCGTCTCTGTTTCTACCTTAACATTCAACATTCGAATTTCAAAATGTAGGTAGCATAGAAATATTATGTGTAAATTAGACAGTAGTTAGAGTTTTTTTAATAATTTTTTACTCAAATTGGTTTATTTGATTCGAGTTTGAACAAGCTTATTCAAATCTAATTTCAAATATAGTTTTATAACTTTCAAATGTAATGGATTAATCATTAATAAGTTTAATAAGTTTGAGTCCAAATAAACTTAGACTAGACTTATAATACCATTTACAATATCCTTCATTTTCTTCCCTGAGTAAGTAACAAGTTCTCTATTACTTTGCTTTAAAAGGATGTTGTTATCTTGAGGAGGCTTAACAAACTCTTTTGAAAAGCGTCAACGAAATCAATCCACAATGGCACAATCTGTAATTTTGTAGAATATTAGGGACAAATTCTATACCCATAACAAAACACAAGGACCGCCGTTCAAAAGAAAAACAAACAAAAAAACAAAACACAAGGACCATTTTTACCATTTAACTTTTAAGTCACTTCATCTCTTCAACTCCTACAACCTCGTTTTCTGCTGTTCCTTAATCAGTCAAACTTACACCATCTAACAATCAACCCCAATGGAGATCAAAAAACCCGATCATCATCATCTTCATCTCCCCAACCCGATGACCCGACCCATTTCAACTCACCAATCACCCTCCATCCTCATTATCATTCTCCTCCTATCTTATTCCCCCATCACCACTTCTTTCCCCAAACCACCACCAATTCCAATTCTACCCCTACCCACTTCCCAACAACTCTCATGGCAGCTCTCCGAAATGGCCCTCTTCCTCCACTTCGGACCCAACACTTTCACCGACTCCGAATGGGGCTCCGGCCACGCCGACCCGTCGGTTTTCAACCCGACTGCACTCAACGCGACCCAATGGGTCACCGTGGCTAAGGAAAACGGGTTTTCTCGGGTCATCCTTACCGCCAAACATCACGATGGGTTTTGTTTGTGGCCGTCCGATTACACGGATTACGGCGTGAAATCGAGTCCGTGGAGAAATGGGGGTGGTGATGTGGTGGGGGATTTGGCTAAAGCTGCTCGGGAAGCTGGGATTCAATTGGGTCTTTATCTTTCTCCATGGGATCGGCATGAGCCTGTTTATGGGAAAACTTTAGATTATAATGAGTATTATATGGCTCAAATGACTGAATTGCTCACCAGGTAATCAAGTTTTCTTTCTTTTCCTTTTCAAATAAATCAATTGGGAACTCTTTATTTCACCATAACTAGGGCATTGTTAATCACTTAATCGATGCACGGCTGAATCTCAGTGAATCGTGACAGCAAGACCACTCAGCCAATTACTGTTGTTAATATGACTGCAAACGCCCATAATTAGTTTGTAATTAGTATTAAACTATGCACCTTTGTGCAATGTTGTAAAAATCGGTCTAGACGGCCGAGTACTCTTCGAGTAGTCGTTAGACGGAGGTTTGCCACGTTTGCTATAATCTGCCTAAGGTAGATATACTTGGTCAACCTTGGTGGTAGGTGGTTAATATTGGGTATATTCGGTCAAAATCCGCAGGATATGGTGACCTCCATTATATAAAATGTTTGTTCCGTCACTATGCAAGACTGATAATGCTCTTGATTATTGAATATTTATTGACATATATTAATAATATTCACGCATTTTGCTATAAATATTAGTATTTGCACATGTATTTATTTTCTATAAATTTGTTTTCTTTATAACTGCCATGTCTTAGTACTCCCCGAGTACAGTCCGTCTAGGCCCGAGTACTCGCAACTCCCCAGTCGACCGACCTGATAGTGCCTTCCCGCGTGTTGTGATGGGTACGTTAAACTATTGAAAGAACTGAAGTCGAATACTTATTTGTACATAAGTGTTTAGATGTCTTGTATATTCAAAACGCAGATAAAAATAAGTAATTCGCAAAATATATTTAAAATTTTGTAAATGTTATAAATGTTATAGATGTTATATATGTAAATGAATGTGACAGATATGGGAATGTGAATGAAGTATGGCTAGATGGTGCAAAAGGGGAAGGGGAAAAAGACATGGACTATTTCTTTGACAACTGGTTCAGCCTGATCCACCAGCTGCAACCGAGCGCGG
The DNA here is from genome assembly GCA_039602395.1 of Deinandra increscens subsp. villosa. Taxonomy (NCBI): domain Eukaryota; kingdom Viridiplantae; phylum Streptophyta; class Magnoliopsida; order Asterales; family Asteraceae; genus Deinandra; species Deinandra increscens. Next base: position 1,936,088 of record JBCNJP010000003.1, on the reverse strand, counting down.
TCATATTCTCCGATGCCGGTCCAGACGTGCGATGGGTCGGTGACGAGGCCGGTTACGCAAGCACCACTTGTTGGTCACTTTTCAACCGTAGCAATGCCGCCATTGGCGCCACTGATCCCAGCTACTCCCAAGGCGGAGATCCGCTAGGACACGACTGGGTGCCGCCCGAATGTGATGTTTCCATCAGACCTGGCTGGTTTTGGCATCCATCTGAGCATCCGAAATCCGCCACGGACCTCCTTGAGTTATACTACAATTCGGTGGGGCGAAACTGTCTTTTACTACTAAACGTGCCACCGAATTCTTCGGGTCTCATATCTGAACAAGATGTTAAAGTTCTTGGCGAGTTTTCGAACTTAAAAAGATCGATCTTTTCCAACAATCTAGCAAGAAAAGCTACGGTTTCCGCTAGCAGCACGCGTGGTGGTTATAACGATACGCGGTTCAACTCTCGTTCGATCTTGGAAGACGGTATTTTTACTTACTGGGCTCCTGATAAGAACCAATCTCGCTGGGAAATACGACTTGATTTTCGAAAAACGGTGAGTTTTAACGTTGTGCAAATACAAGAACCGATCCAAATGGGTCAGAGGATTGTGAAGTTTCACGTAGATGTTGTCGATGAAGATGGTGCGTGGCGTAAAGTTTTTAGTGGGACCACGGTTGGATACCGGAGGCTGTTACGGTTCAAAACAGTCAAAACTCTTGGCCTACGGCTTTTCATCGACAAGTCTCGATCGGACCCATTGGTTGCTTATTTGGGAGTTCATATTGATACGGTTTCTAAAATTAGAACCCGGAAGAATAACACGAGCTTGTTATCTAGCTTTAATAATGGCAGCCAAGTTCTGCATCATATTGTTCGTAATCACACTCGTATTCCTTGGGTATAGTCTCCTTTTGGATCCGTTGTTTTTTCTTCAGTAATTCGTTATCGGTTTCATGTTTGTTTTTGCTACTGGTTTCATCTTCTGTTGTAACATTTTATGGGATCAAGATTTGTGATTCCATGTGTAGTCTTTATTTTGTTGTTGTAAACTGTAAAGTTGTATGTTTTGATGTCCATTTTATGGGATCAAGATTTGTGATTACATGTTAAAGGTAATTAACGGGCTTTTAATCACATTTTCAAGTCAGAATTTAAATAAAAACCATAAAATTTCTTCGAGAGGTAGCGTAAAATATTTTCAGGGGTAGCGAAAAATTCGTTTGAGAGATAGCGAAATACCGAAAACCAAAAAAATTGCACATCACAGTAAAAGTTCAGGGATAGCGGGCGCTACCCCTGGGCTGTGGGCAGGTCCGCCCCTGGCGGCCGTAAAAACAAAAAAAAACAAAAAAAAAACTTAAACGGAGACTCGTCAAATGGGTCGGATCGACAGTCATCCAAACTGTAGTTTAAAAGCACAACGTTAACAGAATAACAGATGCTTGACCAAAACCTATGGAAGCAACAAAACAGCAGATGTCTGAGCACAAAATCGCACATGAAAAATCATAAAAATTATGGAAGCAACAAAACAGCAGATGTCTGAGCACAAAATCGCACATGAAAAATCATAAAAATTTGTTTGCGGTGAACGTGGATCGAACACGTGACCTTCAGATCTTCAGTCTGACGCTCTCCCAACTGAGCTATCCCCGCTTGATGATTCACATTAACTAATTAAAGTTTATAAAACTCATGTTCTCAACAAACAAATCACAATTTCGATGTACTATTTCAGGTAAAATGATTCATTTTATTTGCTAACGAATAAACCTTTATAAAAGGCTAAAAGCTCATGTTCTTAACCAACAATTCATGTACAATTTCATATAAAATGATGTCTGAATTCTGATTACAAGTAAAATTTTCTTTCAGTGGAATAGTCAATACTTTAAACTATTACAAGTATAAATCTTTCTGTTTTCAGTGTTTCCAGCTTGCCGGAGTAAGTTTTCGAGTAGTCCAAAGCTGGAGCATCTGTAACGCAGCACTCGGCTGATCCATAGGAACCATATGTCCAGCATTATATACCTTAAGAAACGTAAGCGGTCCATAGCTCTTCATAACTCCAGCTTCTTTACCATCAACTACAAACGAAACATTTGAAGCTGCAACAAATTCTTTCTTACCAGACCATACAATCGCATCTACCCATCTCGAATTTCCTGCAAATTTCCCAATGTTCGTTAATAAAAACGATATAGTTCATCTTTTCTTTATAATGAAATTAAACTTTAATAGTCCAAACTATAATCTATTTGTCCATAAAAATCAATACTTTCATAGGCCCAAAATTTTATAATAATCAGACTTTCACTTTGGTTCTCACTTCTCATTATGTCACACACAAAGTCACTAATTTGGCCCATTTTCATAGGCCCAAAATTTCATGTCCAAAATATTTACCTAAAATTTCGAAACCCAAACTATGATATTTGGATTGCACTTGACGAAGAAGGTGACAGGATGATTTACTATCGATTAATAGGTTATAGTTTTAAGTTATTAAAATCCAATTTGTCTTGTTTATATTAATAAAAAATCAGATCATATAGTTACCAAGCCAGTTGCAAATAAGATCGTATTCTCCGGCATATACAAGCAACTCAATTCCTTGCTCCAAAAGCACAGGAATCCCAACTTCAAGATCTCTCATCCAGTCGTTTAACATTGCTTCGTGAACTGTATCACTACACGAAACGAACTGTATACCGTTTGGTACACCTAATGTTGTTTTCACCGACGATTGATTCAGAAAACGTTCCATGTTCGAGAAATCATAGCATAAACTCCCAATGCATTGCTTCCTAATATCATAATACTACAAATTAAGAACAAGAAAACACTAGTTAATTAATATCGAATATATAATTATGTTTATCGGGTAATTAGCATGGTTTATTCTTACGTTTATATTGCCTGTGACATCCAATATATCATCGAAAATTGGCTCACAAACTTCCAACGCCTGTATGCATGTGTCTGTACCTGTTGTACCTTAAGAGACAGATAGGAACACATAAATGTTTATTAATAATAACGAATCTTTACCCAAAGTGGTCAAGAAGATAACCTTAAAATATATTTATATGGGTTTACCACATTCTTTAACAGCATCTTCACAATCTCGTATTCTTCGGTTTATTCGGGTGTAATCTGACTGTGAAATCAACTTATTAGCCAAAGCATAATCAGTATACGCTTTATACTGGATTTCAGGATCTGTAAGTCCGTTTCCGATCCCGAAACCCTTTAAGTTTATATGAATCCCTTGTTTGTTCTTATTTCCTTGATTAACTCGAGCAGCAAAGGCTGGAATGTAGTGTCCGGCATATGATTCTCCGGTTATGTAGAAGTCGTTGTTAACATAATCCGGGTGTGCCTTGAAGAATGCCTAAATTATGTGTAAAATTTCAAGATTAGATGGATAACCTCACCAATGGTCATTTGGCCTAGTGGATTCAAGTGTTTATTCCCAAAAGGTGAGCATTCGGTGTTTTTAGGTGCGTTTGTTAGCCGTTAAAAAAATGGCACTGTTGTTCCTACAACGCCTAGGGTTTCAGAGCGACTTTTTCAAACATTGAATTTGACACTTTCAAAAGTTGGAAAGTTAGACATCTAGAGAACTCAAACGGTTGTTGGTTGTTCGCATGTTGGAAAAGGTTAATTAAAGTCAAACCTTCGACAGTTGTATGTGGACATTGTGAGTTTAGAAAGGTGATGAACTGTGCGAGAATATAAGCATGTAAAAGTCCATTTTTTTCTTTTGACGTGGCTTGTTTTGATTGGTCTAGTATACGCTTGTCTTTGACCAGAATAGGGGCGTTGTTGACGCCCGTGTTAATGATGGCATTTTGTGGAAAAAAAGTCAATGGTTATTTGTGAAAATTATTGGTCAAACTGGTCATTATGGGAATTTTTCCTTAATATGTAAGTCGATACCTGTAAGAAGAAGTAAAGATCATTGCTAACACCAGTTTCATCACTGCGGATATCTTTGTCGCTAGAACTATAACTAAAACCAGTCCCTGTTGGTTGATCAACAAATATCAGGTTTGAAACCTGTCACAAAAACTAGCTGGTGATTGTCGTCGCTAATACAATTAACGGTTTATGATTCGAAATTTCATAGATTTTCGTTTTAGCCAAATAAACCTTATCCCAGCCATAGTCATTCCAGACAAGAGACAAGTTGTTGGTAATTTTGAAGGGGCCGTTTTCATAGAAGAGAGCCAGGTCACTACTGCACCCTGGTCCTCCGGTTAGCCATATGACCACTGGGTCAGCTTTGGATTTTCTTGATCCGAAGAAGAAATAGAACATTCTGTAAAACCGAATCCATATTTATCAACAACTGTAAATTTGTTTATAATCCAATCTAATACAAAGTTCCTTAATTAGGTTTTGTAATAACCCGAAAAGTAAATGTATATATAAAATCAAGTTAATTCGGTATGCCAGTCCCTCCGTGAAGATAGGGATCATTACCATTCAGAGCAGGATACTTATCCTTTATTTTTATAATTACCAAGAAAACACGTTAATCTATAAAATTATAAGACTTTTAAAAAACACTCTATATCACGTTTCTTATCCTTTAAAAAAATATATACATATAACGAATTGGTATATTTACGAATTGGTATATTTACCAAGAGTAAGGTTCATTTGATAACCGCCACAACTTGTGAGAAGTAAAGCTTACACACACATTTAATGAACATTTGCACATGTGTAACATTTGCACATGTGTAAATGTTATTTTTATTCAGACACGTTTAAATTTAAACATTTTCACATTTGCATTTCATTCATTTAAGAGTTTATGTAATTTTTATTTCACCAATCTAACACGTTTACACATAGTTTTCGTGATTTTTACAAATTGGGGTGATTCTCAAAGAATCATCTCCCTATTTATTAGCTCCTTATATTTATCCCTAAAAATTTAAGTAAAATATATATATATACAAATACTGATTCAGAAGAAAAAATACATATTTCTTAAAATTTAAAGATAAGAATATAATATAAAAAAGTTGATATGAATACTTTAATATTTAACATATGTGATATTTAAGTCGCCGAGAGTACATTTTTATGATGATTACATTGTGTATTATAGTCCCTAAATACTATAGATATACTTCACTTCGAATTTTCAAAGGTACCACGCATAAAAAATGAGACCTAGCTGTCACTAAGTAATAAAAATCAAAGTAGTAGTTTCACTAATCATAATATTGTCTTATCCGTATGAATTTTTATTGTTAATTATATTTTAAATTGTTAAAATCCAACTTTGACTATTTAAAAAGATCATCAATAGAAAAGGCTTTAAAAAGATCATCAATAGAAAAGGCTACCAATTACATAATATATAAAGCAATATTCCCACCCAATATTCCCAACTTTTTGCTAATCATCAAGATATTTTCAAAGGGTAGGTTATATTTCTTGCAAAAGTTTGAATCTTTACATCATACCCATAAACTAAAAGTGATTATTGTTAATCTTTCTTTACAAATCTCACAGTTAAATTGCATAAAGTCTGCTCTTGAATCAACAAGTCAACATCTTTCACGTCAAATATATATTTTCACATCGAAAGTGATCACTAAAATGAAAACTTACCGGGCATCAACCGTATGTTCAATGCGATAATATCCGGCATGTTGCGCAAGATCATCAACGGTGGCACCCGAGTCACCAAGAACCGATAGATATAACCGTTTTTCAACGATTCGAGATTGTGTAACCTCGAGTTCTTGATCAGGATATGAAGTATGATTGTAGGACTTGATGATGTTAATATCAAGATTTGGATGCAAATTGAGGTCTTTGATGAGTTGTTGGCCTGTTTTTTTTAAAGATTTTGAATGATGTAAAGAAGAAGCAAGAGTTATTGCAAATGATGATGAAATGTAAACAAGAAGAATAAGATAGAGAATGTGAGGAGAAGCCATGATTGTGTAGAGAGAAGAAAGAAGGTTGTTTTTGGGTGGTGGGTGGGACATATATATAGCTTTTACATTTGTAATTTGTAATTTGACTCTTTCTTCCTTTTTTTTTTTTTTGGTTAACAAAAACTTTTACTAATATGACAGCATAGCTAGTTGCTAAAAATCCAACATAGTACATCAAAAGAAAATAAAATAACGCTACTCGAATTTCGAAAAAGAAAAATTACACCAAGCGTTCGTGCCACCAATTTTATCGAACGGTTATGCAACCAAAGAAAACCCGTAATCTTGACATCCTCGATGAACTCGGATGCGTTGGGTTCTACAAGATTAAAGACCTTCTCATTTCCCGTTTCTTCTGTTAGAATATATATATATATATTTGGTATATATTCTTTAATATTAAATGGTCATTATAATCATTTATCTTTATTAATTATTGATCTTATTATCCTACTTAGGCATTTATTCGATGGACGTAATTGCTCTTACTAAATAATTAGGGTGTCCCCTTGAGTGTATAAATATAGATCATAGGCAGAGAGTTAACACCTGAACATCCCTCTCTAATTTTCGAGATTCTCTCTGCCTATCTACAATTCGTGGGTCTCCCCACCTTAGCCATCCTAACCGTACACCCTAAACGGAAACTCGACCAGGTAACAAGATGGAATCCTATAACATGACTATGGTTGCTGCGCTATGGAATAACATTTAAATATTTGTTATGTTTATTATTAATACGATTTAGAGTAACTCAAACTACTCATACAAATAATTAATCACTGTCTTACTTCGTTAAACAATTCCCAAAGTTTTAGGGGCGTTTGGTTCGCGGAATTCGTTGGAATTTGAATTGGAATTGGATTTGGATTTGGAATTGGAATTCAAAGGAATTGGAATTTGAAGGAATTGGAATTCAAAGGAATTGGAATTTAAATTCTAATTCCAATTACACTGAAATCCGCGAACCAAACACACTATGGAATTCAAAATAATTGAAATCCAAAATAATTGGATTTAAATTTCAAAATTAAAATTCAATAAAAACCACGACTGGACCCGTGACCCATCTCACGGACCAGTCCAGCCCGACCAGACCCCCAGACCGACTGACCCGACAAGACCCCCAGACCAACCGGACCCGACCCCTAGACCGACCAGACCCGACCCCTGGACCAGACCGACCCGACCCCGAACCGACCCGACCCCCGAACCGACCCGACCCGACACCCGGACCGAACCCCGGACCCGACCCGACACCCGGACCGACCCCACCCGAGACCAAGACCGAACCCCCGAATCCGACTGACCAGACCTGACACCCGGACCGACCCGACACCCGGACCAACTGAACCCGACCTGACCCCCGGACCGAACCCCGGACCCGACCCGACACCCAGTCCAGGGGTCCGGTCGGGTCCGGTCGGTCCGGTCCGGGGTCGGGTGGGGTCTGGTCGGTCCGGTCTGGTTCAGGGGTCTGGTCTGGTTCGGGGGTTGGGTCGGGTCCGGGGGTTGGGTCGGGTCCGGGGTCGGGTGGGGTCCGGTCGGTCCGGTCCGGTCTAGTCCGGGGGTCCGGTCGGTCCGGTCCGGGGTCGGGTGCGGTCCGGTCCGGGGGTCGGGACGGGTACGGTCGGGGGTCCGGTCCGGGTTTCGGGTCTGGTCAGTCGGGTCCGGGGATCGGGTCCGGTCGGTTGGGTCCGGGGGTCGGGTCCGGTCAGTCCAGTTCGGGGGTCGGGTCGGTCGGTCCGGGTGTCGGGTCCGGTCGGTCCGGTCGGGTCCGAGGGTCCGGTCGGGTTCGGGGTCGGTCGGTCAGGTCTAGGGTCGGGTGGGGTCCGGTCGGTCCAGTCCGGTTCGGGGTCCGGTCGGGTCCGGGGGTTGGGTCGGGTCCGGCGGTCCGGTCGGATTCGGGGGTTGGGTCGGGTCCGGGATCGGGTGGGGTCCGGTCGGTCCGGTCCGGTCCGGTCTGGTCTGGTCCGGGGGTCCGGTCGAGTTCGGGGGTCTGGTCGGTCCGGTCCGGGGTCAGGTGGGGTCCGGTTCGGGGGTCGGGACGGGTACGGTCGGGGGTCCGGTCCGGGGTTCGGGTCTGGTCAGTCGGGTCCGGGGACCGGGTCCGGTCGGTTGGGTCCGGGAGTCGGGTCCGGTCAGTCCAGTTCGGGGGTCGGGTCGGTCGGTCCGGGTGTCGGGTCCGGTCAGGTCCGATCGGTTCGGTCCACGGGTCGGGTCCAGTCGGGTAGTTGTCTTCGGTGTGGAAGGAATGTGAAATCCTTTATTATTATGAATTAATGTGAAATCCATTGAATGAAGGAATTTGATGGAATTTAATCAAATTCCAATTCCACTGAAATCCGCGAACCAAACACATTATGGAATGGAATTCGAATTCCAATTCCAATGAATTCCCACGAATTCCATCATACCAAACGTCCCCTTAGATTTGTGTATATAATGTCATGTTGAAACAATCAAACTCATAACAATTGATGGTGATGATGTATGATGTTTAATCTTTGTCTTGATTTTTTAGATTAATGTGTCCATCAGTCAGTCATGTTGATCACTTGAATGTCATTTTTCACAAAAAGATATGGCATTTTCCAAAACATGAGTTAAAATTTTCTAATTTAAATGTCTCGAGTTGTTCCTTGGTAGAATTAACTGATGGGATTGCATTCATCCATTGAGATTAGAATAACACTAGAGATGAAATTGAAACTATAAATAGATCAAGAACAAGTTGAATTGAAATTAAGAATCTCTTATCGATGAAAAACCGATTACAAAGAGAAACTAGGAATGAATAGAAACTAACAAACATATGAGCTTAACAACCCTTATTAAATAAAGCTCTTAACAACTATTAACAAACAATTACCCAAAATTACAAATTACACCCCTGATCAATTAAGTTTTAACCCGTTAGCCCTTGAACTTTAGGAATGAAACTCTTGTTAACCAGCTTACTAATTATCCATCATCATCAAATTTTATTTTTCTCAAAGCATGTCTCCTCGTTTGCAAGATATACAAATGAGATGCCAAAACATAATTAAAGCTCACTGGATATTATTTGTACCGTTATTACCTTGACCTCTAATATTAGTCGATCTCAAGTTATATAGGGAATATATTGAAGAACTTAATCTGAGTTTATATTCATATTTTCTCTCACTTTATTTTTCACATGAGAACATGTATCGGTTGATATTGTCCACACAAACTCTCGCACTTTTTCCAGAGTTTTTGCTCATATGATAAGCATCAATCATGTGACGAATAAACAAATATGTTTTATTTTAATTTAAAACACCCTAGATAACAAATGTTTCTTTTTGATTAATTTTTATATTAGTCCATTAGTCCTTAAACAAGCAACAAGCCAAATAATATGCATTATTGTTTTTTTATATTATACTATGACATGAGTTTCAAACCAAATATGACAAAAACGTCTTGCTCACCAATAATCAATTTTTATCGATAATTATGACCTTTCAAATGACATGATTTTTTTATTTAAATATGTCTTTCAAATTTCATTTCGTTGATTATGATTTTTTTTTTCATTCATCACAATACCATGAGCAATTATTTATTAATTAGTAAGTCTGAAAGTCTTGCTGGAAGATGAAGATGCAAGTTTTCTTGTGAAAAATCTTTCCATATTCCTTATATTTACAAATTAAGACCCAAATAATCCATCAAGTTTCAAGCTAACAAATATAAACACAAGTTAAAAAGAATCGGTATTTACAATTTACATAGTCACATAGATAAAATTTATACGTACTTAGTTAACAAATGGCCCATGTGGCTTCAACGGCAGTTTATTCCTCAATCCACATTACAGAATAGTAGTAGGCAATTATATATCATATTTGTCACAAACCAAGCCTTTCACGTGTATTGTTTTCTTGTATGCTCTTTATTTAAAGAAAATTATTTAGTTATATATAAAATAGAAAGGTAAATAAAAACCTAAGTCAGTGTTAATGTGTCATTATGTGAAAACATTGTTTAGAGCATGAGGTATAAGGTATATATGGGTCAAGGACTTCGTGTGTGAGGCTTGTCACGTAGATAGTGACTGAACTCACACACCAACTTACACAAAGAAGTATGGGTCGATGAATTTGTGGTTTGAGTTGGTATTATTTTGCTATTATTTTCTTGAACATTTTTTTATTAAAATTAAAACATAATTTTTCAAATAAAAAAACATTACATTAAAATATAAAAAGAACGTATATGAAAAAAATAATAATAAACCACTTATGAGAACACAAATGTGTCAAAAGTTGCACACGAGTCCAAAATATATTATAAAAAAAAATAAGTTCGTTTTCATTCAAACTTATACCGCTATGTTTAGTAAATAAAAATAAAGAAAAATTCATATTTTAGCCTAAATAAATATCTGAATTTAATATATAAAATAAAAGTGTGATGTCTCACTATATGATTTGATATGATTAGACGAGATATGAATGTTTGGTCAAATTATGAAAGTCGTATTTCATTTCTCCTCACGGAGGACAAGTTCTTATGGCAATTTTCACGCAACAGATGGTGGGGCGGTATTTCACGATGGGAGTCTATCTCAAGCGGCCACTCAGAGACCCTTAATAGATGACCTTATCTAACATGAGTTTTTTTATAACTCATGAATGAGCGAATACAATAATTTTGTGTATGCTATATGTTTTTCTAGCTTTTCTATTACTCTTATGCTAGATTTTTTATTTTATTTTATTTTATTTTTTTGTTAGAAGCTACAGTTAATCTACTACTAAACCCACCTAGTATGTTTATTGCAGGATTAAATCCTTAACCTTTAAAAACTAAAGTACTAGTTACATACTAAGATACCATTAGATTAGATAGCATAATATTTTACATTACATAGCTTCCATTAAAACCGACAATCGTATCTTTTGGTTGCACTTCACACACAGAAAAAAATTGTATGGTGACTTTTAAAATATAAATATACACTTTGAATATGTTATTTTATACATATTTATGTTCTGACGTAAATTTAATAAGTTTTATTTAAATTATACTAAAAACCGACTTCCCTTGTGTCGCAAAGTATCATGCAAAAGTAAAACTAAACCACTTAAAATGGGAAATTTAAACTAAACCACTTAAAATGGGAAATTTAGTCTTTAATCTACCACTTCATGATGTAACATGTAGAACTTATGTTTGATATCCCTAGCATCTTGCTGGTCTATTCTCAATAAACAACATTAGTCTTGCCGTTAAAAAAAATGACAATGTTGATACTTTGTTTCAATTTAATCAATAAGAAATTATGAAATGTAAATACAATAATTGGCGTATATTATTTTTGTCACCAACCAATCATGTCACGTGTATTGTTTTTTTGTATGTTGTTCATTTAAAGAAAAGATACTGATTTTATGTAACATGTTAAAAAGTTGAATATTTTATCTATAAATTAAAATCATTTTTTTTTTCGGTCCAAATGATTGTGGTTAAACTATCATGACATCAATTTAAAATGAAGGGTTGTAACTCTTTCTGGAAAAGTATAACATATGAAGATTATAACTGCTTTTTTATGTTACTGTCATCATTGTAGTTACCACTATACAAATACAAATTTTCATTTATCATACGAAGGAGAGCAACTTTTCATTCATGTATTATCTACGACCTAGAGTTGATTTTAATATTATTGCTACAACGGGAACTGGGAAGGCAAGATGATGGCCTTGAGGCGAAGGCCAATTACAGGTTTCGGGTGTTGGGGCAATTTCGTGCTGGAAACCAACTAAGTAACGAGCAACATACCGTTAGTCTCACCACAGGAGGTAACCTCCTATGATCAGCCTCCGACGTGAGAATAGTGAGAGAGTGAGAGAGAGTGAGTAGTGAAACGTAGTGTGTTAAGAGTTGTGTTTTTTTTCTGAAGTTTTACCTTAGATCGAGTTCTTAATTTATACCGGAGGCTTGGGATCCGTGGGCACCTGACAAGCTGACACCTCCCCTTCGAGGGTGAAAGACTTTCTAGCACGCTTGCCTTGAGACCACGTTTTTAGCTACTTTGATAAAAAGGGTTAACTATTGTTGATTGTGCGCCATTGTTTGATGTTAGACAGCGGTGACTTGCTTCAGTCTTTTGTCGTCTATGCTTATATTGATAGGTTTTCACCTACGAGCATTACTCCTTTTGGATAAATGTTAGTTTTAGAGAGTCCATTTTATGTACGCATCTTTTTTAGGCTTTGTAGGACTCTCATGTTTTTATCATATTTCAGACGTAACTTGTCTGGTACTAACGACCAAGGACTTATATTTTTGTCATATTTCAGAGATAAGTAACTTGCCTAGTGATGAAACATGTTAAAAAGGGTTAACTACTTATGAGTTTCTCCTTGCCATGTTACTAGGCTTGTGACCATGGCTGGTCCAGAAAACTCCCTACTTCATCAAATGTTTTAACCATTTTTCCTTGTATTCAAGTATATGCTTTAATAAATTGCTTAACTTGTAGCACGTAACTTTATTTATGTATGCACAACTCGGACACAAAGAAGACGATGAACCACAAAATTGGATTTGCAGGTTTCCAAAGGCAATACTCAGAAATTAAATCACTTGCTACAAAATCCATAGGCAATATTCAGAAATTAAATCGCTTGCTATAAAATCCGAAGAGCAGTTAGTAGGTTGATTATAATGGTCACCTCACTTTTTTTTTATCATCTCGGTGTCAAATCATCACACCACACTTTTTCACTTTTCATTTGTAATACCCACTCCACACCATATTTCACTTTTTTTAAAATATAAAATTAAATAAAGTAAGAAAAAGAGTGTGAAATGTAGAGGGAGAGAAAAATCATTGTGTTCGGTGATGGGGGCTTTATTCTCTCCAAAAAGTGTGGCGGAGAAAGAGCGGAAATGGTGTAGCCGCACCCTCCGTAGCCACATCACCAAGGCCGCAGAGTGCGGCCTACCCATTACAAATGCCCTATGTGATGAATGAACCACCGGCTCAAAAGTGGTGCCATCTTTGCTAGAAAGTGTTCTGGATAATGTACGCAATCCCTCTATATACTTTTGATTCAATGGAGGATGATGAAAAATCAAATAAAAAAGCTTGACATGGACCTGTTTAGTTCTCTTTTATCAATTATATTCACCTATTCTCACTGTTACCCCGCTCGACCAGACCCGACCTGACTCGACCCACCAGGATTGCTAGGCATACTTACATATAGTTCACAACTTAGTTTCGCTAGGACGCTTTTTAACAGCCCTAGTAGTAAATGTCAAGAAAACATTTGTTATCGTCATCAAAATCAACACAAACCTTCCACCACTCCAGGTGGGGCCCGTGCGCCTTGCGCCTTTGGATCACAAGCATTGCACCCCATTAGAATAGAAATAAAAAATAAAGAATGCATCAACCCGTTATCTTAAACAAAAAATATATTAAACTATTTTAGCTACTCTTAGATCAATTAGATATATTTATCAGAAATAAGCAGACCAAAGATAACAAGAAGGATGAACATAACAATATATTACATAGATAGCAAGCAAGAATTTCCTAGTTACATGGGTATTCATATGCCTCGGATACTTCTTATGAATAATACTTTTAAGGTTGCACCCATCTCAATTCTTAAATATAGTATTTACATCAACTCACATGTTAATGCAGAAGATGAAATCTTGGAAAGTTGGATCATGACCTTACTTTGGCGAGTCGAGCCCGTATTTCTTCTAATTCTTCCTCATCATCAACACCCTCATCCTACAAATTCACATAAACAATTGATTTTCTCTACAAAATGTTGAAATTAGGACATTGGAAAAAGATGAGAAAGTAGTCGGGAAAAGTACCTCTGCATCTTCGGTCTGAGCAGGTTGTTTCAACCGCTCTTTCCTAACGGCTTCCGGAAGCTGTGCAGCAGTCTCGCCAGCTATTGCAGTCAAGACCTTATCGACCTCTTCGTCAATCTCATCTTCTATGTCATCGGAGTCTAGTGCTGAGTCAACTGCCTCGTTCACAATCTCTTCAATAACACCCGCCTGCAAAAGTAAAACATAACAGAATTTAACTCACTGAATCATAAAAATGAAAGTAACTTGGTCTACTAGTGATTCACTCTATAATTTACAAGGCAGTTTTAAGATTTTGAACCATTTACCTATAAATGGGTGGTTTTATTTATCTCAAACAATTCAAATAAAAAATAGCTACAAAGGAAACAGCTTTAAAGTCACCCAATTTTATATGCATACAACCTACTAAATCATTTTTATTAAAAAACTTCAGATCATTAATATTGATTTTGTAATCAAAGTTAATACATCAATTATGTACAAAATTCTTTCAAACAAGGTACCTTGGTCATTTCTTTGTTAAATTCTTGCATTGTGACAGCCATTTCCGGGGCCTTCATCAGATTGTTAACAATCTTCATGACTTCAGCACTCTTAGACAGATGCCCAACGGTGCGAGCAATAGCTTCAAAAATCTCATATTCAGTAAATTTAGTATGTGCACTTGAACAAACATGGTAATGCTTCAAAAGCCTTTAAAGATGACTAATTTAAGTAGCTTAATAATGTTGCATCAAGGATCATAAGAACTTATCAGAAATATAATTTAAAATGTCATATTGAATGTAAAGGATGTACCAACGCTTTCACCAAGATGCATTGATATCGAATTCAACTGAGCTTTATTTTCATGGAGGCGGTTCACAGTTCTTCTGGATCTCACAATTTCTTTAGCAAGTGACTGAGGTCAATTTTTTACATGATAAAAAGAAGTAAATTAGCAGGAATTAGCTAAAATATATATAATGAGGGTTGTAATGATATGCCAATGCAAGCTAAATATATAAACCGCTAACCATAGCACTCAAATATAAGTTTTTTTTATAACAGCTAACCCAGACACCCTGTAAATCTGTAATCCCACTTCTAAAATCTACATGTTTTTCCACAATGGAACTTGAACCCTGAACCATTGGGGAGAGGCACCACTCTGTGAGGCCGCCGTTGAAAGTGACATAAAAGGGCAAATATCATTAAACGCCTCGGCTTTTAGACCTGAACGCCTCAAAAAGCCTCAAGCTTTTTAAAACCAAGCCAGTGAGGTTATTGTAGATCACAAGTTGGATAATGATTATGGTAAAGCTAGAAGCTAAGGATCTATTCAACTACTAAGAACAAATGTGATCTATGAGCCCTAGAAGTAACACCATTGGAACCTGTTAACTAATTTTGATGATAATTTGTGTAAATTGCAGGGTGATAGCTCTTTCCTATAATCCTATTTAAAACTACGCAATTCAGAATCGAAGAAATAAACTAATTTCGGAAATGCAAGTGTAACAGTATACAATCAAATGATCAATCAAACCCTAGATTTATATTATACCTTAGCAGAACTCATATCATTTCTCTTTGCAGCCTCTCGAATCGCTTTCTGAACGTTTTTCTCTTCTTTCTGTATTTCTAATCAACATCCGATCCATAAACGACATAAATCAGTCCAAAAAACTCGTCGATTTCAGTTTTGAGATCACAAATTTCTACAAAAATGATAAATAAACTAGTACATACCGCGAATCTGGCGATCGATGTTGCGACACTCTTGGCGGAGACGGCGTTGCCAGTCGCGTAACAGCTGTTGGGGATTAGGTTTTGGCTTTAATATGTTCATCACTTTCTCCATCTTCTCCGGCGACTATAATTGTTGATATTTGAGAAATTGAGAGGGATTTAGAAGAGGAAGTGGATCTGATGAAGATGAATGTCGAAGATTAGGAGGTGATTTTGATGCGGTTAAGATCTACTTGATGTTTGAGGAGGATGAGTTTTGATTTGGGGAAGAACAATAATGTTGCTTTAGGATTCTTTCTTCAACGCGTTTTTATTTTATTCTCGGTGTAGTTTTGGTGCCTAAACCTAATCCACTTACGCGACTCACATTCAACTATGATGTGTTAAAAAAAACCGGTTTGGCAACCGAAACCGGTTACCACTAGTTAATCCAAATTGGTTGCGGTTTTTAACCGAACTGTCGGTTATATATTGGTTATCTTTCTCTAGCTCCAAATCGGTTACAATACGGGTTTTCACATACCGGTTTGATTACACATATTTTTACTAAAAACTGGTTAGAAACCAAACGGGTTTCTTGAGTAAACAATTACGATTAAAAGTTAACCCAAACTGAAACCGGCTAGGGGAAAAAACCGACTTATGTACCTCTATATTCAACCCATTCGGTGTGTTTAGGATGAATAATATACATACTTAAAATACTTATTAATCTCATAATAACTATAAACAAAGTGGGTACATTATCATTGGATATTATTGAGTTACAAGTAATTAGATATTCTAGTGAATTATGACTTTATTTTGCGTTTTGACTAAGTCTTTGGTTTTAGCTTTTCTTGTATAACTATCATACATTTATACTTAATTTTCGACTCGTAGTGATGACTCGGAACAAAATGAGGAAACATAAAAAAAAACAAACGGAAATCAAATGTAAATTAAGTATAAATATATTTACTTTATATACTAAATTCAAATAAATAATGCCAAAACATAGTTTCACACCACTATACCTCTATATTTTTTAGTTGGTATGTGAGTCCAGCCTATTATATTGACACAAAAGAGACCACCCAAACAGTAGACTGTTTAAAAAGCTTGTGTGAATTATTATGGAGTTTTTTTTTGTCATTATTAGTAGTTGTATTGTATCTTATTTTCAAATAATATATAAATCATTATAATCAAATTTAATTATGGGCTTTCTTCAACTTATTGTTTGGGCCTTTTATAGATCTTTAAGACCAACTTATATGTACAAAGCATCTGAAGCTGGATCAATCGTGTTAGGCCCATGTTAGAAGAGCCGAAATTTAGTGGGTTAAATGCTAGAAATTAGATGGTCTTGTGACTCTTGTCTATTTCGTTAAAAAAAGAAAGAAAATAAAAAATCATTATTTGTTAAAAGATATATTTTATACACAGGTGATCTAAAAGTTATCTATCATACGAAAAAAAGATACACGTCTAGAATCAGATACATATAAAAAAAAATATGAAACGGATAGAGAAATGAACAATGAATAATTACATGAACAACTATTGTGAAAGTTGCAAACTTGCAAAGATCAAAAGTTATAACTCGAATAACAATATTTTGGATCAAGCGATACTATTTTGTTGAGTGGTTTATCAAATGACATTTAGCTTAATGGTATTTAGTGTTTATTCTTATTCAAATGATACACATTTAAATATTACAAATTTGGGTAATATGTTAGTTTTAATGATGTGTTTACCTTTTAAAAAAAAGATTGCAGATTCAAACGGCACAAAAGTTATGTGGTGGTTTAGTTGTTGAAAATAATTAAAATACAAATAAAATGTTCAAAGGGTTATAAATCATAAATTAGTAAATTTCAAAAATATTTATAATTATTTAAGAAAGCCTGATTACTCACGAAACTCACAACACGCTAGTAGTGTGAACAACTAAGGCCGTCCTTCTAAACCTTTCCAAAAAAATCTACCATAAAAGATAAAGAATTAAAGATTGTATTTTCAATAGCAAAATAACCATACTTACATTTTATAGAATTTAAATCTATAATTATTTTATTGAAAACCGCCATCTACCAACCAATTATCCCTGAAAAGAAAAGAGATCAAGATTGTATGTATTATATATAAGACAATATGATGTTAAGATAATATATTTCTTTATTGTATAAAACTAATTTGTTACCTATACGTTTGCATTTAGGCTGAACATCAAGAAACCGTGACCGTTGAAAACCATGTGTCTTTCCCACTTGCCATTTTTATTTATAAACTTCTGACATACACCCTCCGAAATTATATTTATTATTTTTCCTGTTTTACGCCCACACTCACGTGCTCACCTCGTTTCCTAACCAGATCCACCCTTTCCTTCATTTAATACTCACAAATTTCCCACCATTTTTCCCGCCGATCCCATTTTCATCTATAGCCCTTTGGTTATCATCAATTGCTAAAAACACCTAATAAAACTAACCGCAACCTAATACAAATATTTTCGCAATAAATCATAGTCAGTGTGACACATCATCTTTTTACCAGCTTTTTTACAAACAGCTTTTAACCTCAACGTTAAAAATACTCATCATTCTCACATAAACTCACTTAAAATTAAATGTGAGGTTAAAAAAAATGAAAGAACACCGCACGTAGCAATGGACAATGGCTGAAGAACACCACATGGACGAACTGCTCCAACGCGACACGTAGTGGCGGAAATAGAAAAAGATTTAAGAAGTTCCACAATTTTTTAAAAGGTGTACACGCACATATAAAATTTTAAAAAAAAATTCCACTATACATATAAAATTGAGATGGTGTATGGTCTCCCCTGAGCCCTTAAGGCTTTCGCCCCTGGCCACACTTTCGCACCTGGCCACACGCTAAGCATGTAGAACCACCTACGTGACGTACAACGCAAAAACTCTAGCGTTGTAAATAGTCTAATAACAAAAATAAAACAGTAAAACACAAGAAATTGCTAGTCACTATAAAATAAAACACTTTATCTTTACAAGGGCTGAACGTGTATATATAATACCGCATGGTACCAAAGTGTAACAATAACAAATAGCCCCTATCTGATCTCCCATGATAAGTAGGTCTACGCTATGTACCGTGAGGACCATCACACCATATCCCACCAAATATAACACGAATCGTGTGTCCGACGTATATAGAAACCCAACTTATCACACCACTTGCCAACTCAGGGTCCCATAAACGAATGTCATATTTGTCTATCTTCCAATCAAAATTTGCCACGTGTAGAACCCTCATTCGCTAGAAACCCTCAACCTCCGGTGAGACCTACCGAGTTTCCTGGATAACGCAACAAGGACTTGCCACGTCGCATCACCGGACTCCACGTCATCATGAAAAAGAAGGGACTGCCGGAGCTTCCGGTCCCACAAATTCCGTTGGATCGCCGAGAGGTTCGTCGCCGCCACGTAATCAAGCACGCCGCCGAGCTTCGCCACGTCAGCCTCCCTCACCGTGAGAGAAATCTCCGACCACGGCACGGCGGACTCGAACGGCAAACGGATTCCGTCAGCTATGATCACCGGAACGCAACCCAACGCCACCGATTCCACCAGCCGCGGACTCCACGGCGCCCATCCTAACGGACACAAACAGAAAACCGATCGAACGATTTCCGATTGGTAACCGGCGAAACGGTGTCGTTTCAAGTAAAACCTCCGGTCGTTTCCGTACTTCCGGAGTATCTCCGTCCTCACACGCCTGCATAACAACATAACGTAAAACTTAATCAGTTATCAATAAGCCTAAAACGCGGAGGCCGTTACAATAGTATTTGTTACTTGCTATTAATTACTTGCTATAAAAACGTCCGCTAACGTTCTTCGGGTGAACCTCCATCTTCCCTCGGAAAAACACAAAGATGTCCCGTTGACCGTCAATTGGAGACTTTAAGAGCGTTGACTGTACTTTTTCCGGCGAAATGTAAGGTGGAATTACGATATGCTCCACGTTTTGACATGGATGATTGTATTTGACCCCAAATGTTTGTAATATAATCGAATTCTTCATGAATTCAGGTATCCCGTCCGCAATAGCCCGATCTTCCTAAATTAAAACAAAACAAATAAATAAACGTTCATAAATTTAGTGATGAATATTAGGTGTCTGAGAATAAGAAATATTCCTAATAAATTAAAACAAAATAAATAACGAGGAGATTATTGAACTACCATGGCGTGAAAACAAGCTCCATAATCATGAGAGGCAACAAACACATGATCCGACCCGTTGCTCCGTTTCCAAAACGGTAGCTCCGACGAGATGAGCTCAACAGCCGACGATAAAAGCGCACGTGCGTGTCCGATGGCGGGAAAACCATTCACGGTGCTGAAATTGCAGGAAACATAAACAGGGACGAAGAAAAAGTCAGCCTCCATCGGGTCAAAAGTCCGAAAATCGCTTTTCGTCAACGCTCTGTGAATCGCCACCTCCGAAGCAAACAAATGGTTTCTGCACCGATCGTTTGATAACCAATCGGTGTTGTATTTCGACGGTAATTCGTAAATATAAACCTTCAAATCGTTTAACAAACCGTGGCTAGTTTTTGGTTTTTGGAGAATTGATTCCGAGAGAGCACGATGTGAATGGTTGATGATGCTTGTTTTCAAACTGTTGTTATTTGTGCTCGATTCATGGTTATTGAGAAACTTGGCGAAGAAGTAAAACGATAAGGAAAACCATAAGATCCATTTGAAGTGTTTGACGAAAAAGGGTTTTTCTGGTTTCCCGTTTTTGGTTCGGAAGAACTTCATCTTGACGTAGAATCCGTTCCGGTTCTTGGTGGATCTATGAAGATGATGATGATCCGCCATTGAATGGATATATGTAAAAGCTCTAAATAATCATCATGAAGAATGGTAGACAGGCGGGTGTTGTCTAAATCGGGTGGGATGAAGCTTTCGGTTATGGTTGAAGGAGTAGAGATCACGAAAAACCAAATTATGGTGGTGATGATGGTGGTGGGTTTGTTGGAAGACCGTTTTCGTTTGAATAAAGAAATAGAGAATTTATTGTGGAGGTTTTTTTATGAGTAGTTTTATCGAAACGAAGATTAAACAAAGGTGGTCGATGGATGCGGTTTTCTAGATGATCTAATACGGAGGTTCGTCTTGGTTTTGTGAAAAGACCGTTGAGTTGGAAATTACTGATTTACCCTTTGATTGAAGAAATTTAATGCTAAGTTTTTCTTTGGATCACCAACAGATCCGGCAAGAAGGACTTGAGATGGGAAGTTTGGTGCAAGTGGAACCTTGATGTATAATTTTGTTCGTTAATTGGTGTTTTTGGGTTGTTGTGTTTGATTTCCTGTTATCTTACTAGAATACTAGTTGTTTAACATTTTTTAATAAAATTGTTTTTTAAAATTTTCAAATTACCTGGACTATAATCATTTGACTATTTATGTCTTCATTCGTTTTGAGCCATCTCTTTCAGAAATGTAAACTTGTCGTTACATTGGAGATTGTCTAGCCACCTCCCAAGCCTCCGATTAATTAAAAGTCAAACCATTGTTTTCAACACGTAAATGGTGTTGTGCTAACTTCAATATTTCAGCATTGCTTTGACTGTTTCTTTGTTGATTGAAGAGGTTTGTGTCAATACTATTGAACTTGGTTATCTTGGTGTTTACATCCTTCCACTCGTAAGTAAGTTGCTGCTTCATACGGTAGTCACCGTTAGAATGATTCATCTCTTTATGTCATCTAATTGTAACCATCGTGCATTTCTAAAAAAAATAAAAAATTTTAACAACTTATACACACAAAAAGTTGTATAAAACACATAAAAGTTGTATAACAATTTATATAGATATACATTTTAAAATATTATTGGAAAAGTCAACCAACTTCGCGTTAACACGGGTTCATATTCGGGTTGTCATGGTTTAGGGGGTGAGGAACTGCTCGGTTGCGGGTTTGAAGATTGAGCTATGGCTTTTCTTGTAGTGTTCTTTTTGAAAGACTTTTTGGGTTGGCGGTCGGGAGATGGGAGATAGTTGAGGTTAAGTTTCTATAACAAACTCGACTTCTGGTTGTGGATCGAGTTGTGAGTAGCGTTGTGAGTCGGTAGCGATTCGTTGTGAAGATAATTGGGTTAGGATTTTGTTAGTTTCAACCACTCAATTGTGAAGCCGCAAAAATGTATTGATTAATATATGGGATGTAACCAGACGTTTACAACATGTATGGTTGGGAGGTCAAGGTGCTAGATTGTTGTGTGTTTGGGTTGTTTGACATGTTAAAGTGGTTGGAGTTAAAGGGATTCAATTTATGATAGTCAAATGTGTAAAATGTATAGAATAAAAAAAAGAGGAATGGTATGATTTTAATGTGAGGTATATGTTTTATTTATTTATTTATTTTTTTGAAAAGCCAACTAAACGAGACCTGAACTTGAACCGGAAAGTCCAATGACAAAAGGCCGCCATCGGCGTCCACGCACATCAGTCAACCAGTTCTAGGAAAAACCACATCCGTAAGCGGCCGGGTGGAAAACATGTTAGCTCCAAGACTCGAACTCGTGACCTTATGGTTACGAGTCATCCCATTATCGCCTATACCAGTACCACTAGGACAAGTCCTAGTGGTTATATGTTTCATTTATATTTGAAAATAACCTTTTTTTTGCAAAAACTTTGCGAGAGTGTGCAAAGTGTTATTTCAAGTAAATTTGAAGTACTAACTATGAGTTGAATACCATACTAAATTAACTAACACACTCCTAAATGTTTTAAATAATTATTTGATGAAATATTATAATTATATCTCTAAATTAATTTCGTTACTAATTAATTGTTTATTTAGTTACGTTTTTGTATTTGATAACATAATGTATAAAGACAATTTTGCTAACTTAAACTCATAATTTTTTAAATAAATGACAAATTTGGTGTGCTCAAAAATATTATAATTATCGTATAGATAGGTAAAGTAGAGGAATAGAAAGCGTTTGTTAATTATATGACCTAAAATCGTACAAAACACTATATTAGGGACTATATCATTTTCTTACTAAATCAAAGATTGTAATTACACTTTCATCTTTGATTCTAAATCACATAAAATGTCAATGCAAGACTAAAGGTTTGATCAAACTGAATTTATCATCAAGGCTCATGATTTCAAACATACATCATTTTTATTTTATATAAATATAAACTTCATTAATTAAACATTTTAAGTCTATACGATATTTTACTAATTAATTGTTAAAACGTTTACCAATATGCTTATGTGTGTGTTTAGTGTGTTGTGTTCCCCAGCGCACCGTATAAACACTCCACTAGTTTCAATAATAAAGTATTAATTCCTAACACATTATGACATTAAGTAGTCTTACTACACATGTCCACATGACTTATGTTTCCCATCAAAAAACAATAATAACAAGTGTAGATATAATGTAAATGAATCACTACAAACTAGATAAAAAGGATATGGGCCTGGTGAAACGATTCGGCCCCTTAAGAGATGTTTCAAGTCTTATATTGAGTATAATGACCTTGGCCTGTATGTTTCAAATGTTTGCAATCTATTTGACAAAAAGAAAGTAAAATAAAAAATAAATGATACATCTTAAAACCTTGATTTTGCTGAACTCTTCTAAGGGTTCATATATAACTGAATTACAGACAAATAAGGAACATAATATTGAACAAAACTATCAGTATCATCAAGAAAATGTCCAAGTTCATGTTAAAAGTTTTAAGCAATTTTCTTCAAATTTAACATAAGAGATAAGACCACAATTTCTTTGATCCAAAGAACTATCAAGAAATAACTCAAAATTTAGCAAATAATTGAAAAACAGTAAGCTGGATAATAAAATTTTTAAAATATTTATCCATTTCAATCGATTTCTTTTCTACTAATTCAAGCAACTTTTTAAGCTTCTTGGGTTCGAAAGAAGGGCCCGTTCAAAATCTTGAAACCACTTTACAAACAACCTAATGTTTTTATATACTTCATCATCAAATTGATTTTTTTCTTTTAGATCCACCAAATGGGATAGTTGTGTTTCCAGTTATGATATAGAGTATTGGGATAGTTATGTTTCCAGTTATGATATAGAGTATTTAATTTTATATTATTAAATTAGGTTAGTAACTCGTGTATTACACGAGCTAAATATATAGATTTATAATATTAGATAAAAATACAAAGAAAAAGATAATGATCAAGAAATTTTAAAATTATAATTGATATAAAATTCTTATAATATATTAAATAATAATTTTAAATAATAATTTAATACATTTAAAAAATTTACTATGTTTGACAAGTTGTTAATTATTCCACCAAAAAACTAAAATTATTGAGTAATTAATTAAATCTACATTAGATTTATCAAAATTTTAAAATAAAAATTTAGTTTTGATAAAATTGGTAATTATCTTAATTAATTATTTACTAAATTGGTAATTTAATGTGAGCTTGACATGTGGCGTGGTGATGTGGATTCTTTATAAATGAGACATGTGACATAATTTTTATTGCTTTATTAAGATTAAGATAAGATATGATATGTCTAACATTTGAGATTAAATATATTCGTGAACCATTCGTAAACATGTTTAATTTCTAAATAAACAGACACAAAACAACAATTTTCATTATGTCAATATTCATAAACCGTTTATAAACAAGTATAATGCTAAAATGCTAAAGTATAAAGATGAACACAAACACAACAACTTCGATTCTCATTGTTTCGATTCTGGCCCTAGAAGAAAATGAAGTTTCCATCGAATTACATTTTAGGAGTGTAAAGATACTTAAGAAAATAAAGTTTCAATAGAATAATTACATTTTAGGGTGGGAGGTATGCTCATTTCTTTGATGTATTAGGCATCAAATTGGACCAATAAGATGATGCCAACAGGAGAGAGAAAATTGATGTAGAATTGATGTAGAATGATGATTTTGTAGGGGGTATGCTCATTTTAGTCATGGTTTAGGCATAGATTAAATATTTTTTTTCATTTTCTTTTTAATCTAAAACAAATAAAATTCAACCAACACATTTAATATAAAATAAAAACATAAAACAATTCATTAGATTAAAAAAAAATTACAAAGTCCTAAAAATAAAAAAAAATTAACCGAATTCCTAAAAAAAAACCAACATTTATTCTTCAATTTTTTAAAAAAAAAAAATACAAATCTAGGGTGGTGGAGGATTTGCATTCAGCTCTTCTTCAGTTAGGACGACTTCCAAGTTGTTGGCGATATGCTCAGTGATGTCGAATCGTAGCTGGAAGTGTGTCTCGCTGTCGCGTATCTCCATATAAACATTCTCAGTGTCGGTCGGCGGGACTGGAGGATCGCGAATGTGTACCGGTGAAATAGCCACGCCCTCGTCTTTCAATGTCATGTTGTGAAGTATCATGCAAGCGTACATGATATTCTCCATCAAAGCTGTGTCTGTTGGCCGTGCTTTTCGATCTACAATTCTCCACTTAGCTTTCAACCTCCGAAACGCTCTTTCGACGTCTTTTCTTGCAGCCTCTTGCACCTTCTTCATTTTCTTCTCCTTGATTGCGTATGGATGTGTATACGCTTTTACAAAAGTAGACCAAGTGGGATATATACCATCGGCTAGGTAGTAGCCCCGTTTGTATTCCCGACCATTAACAATAAAAGGAGCTTTCGGAGCAATACCTTTCAACTCGTCCGTGAACAATGTTGACTGATTTAACACATTTATGTCATTGTTCGAACCTGCGACACCAAAGAAAGCATGCCAAAACCACATTTCTTGCGACGCAACTGCCTCGAGTATTACCGTTGGTTTTGGATGATCACCGCGATGATACTGTCCTCTATATTTTGTTGGACAGTTTCTCCATTCCCAATGCATACAATCGATGCTACCGATCATGCCAGGGAGGCCATGTCTTTCCAAATGGGCCTCATATAAGCGAGCAAGATCATGGCTAGTCGGTGAACGTAAATATTCATCTTTATAAAGTCTAATTATAGCATCACAAAAGTAGTGTAAGCATTCACGTGATGTTCTTTCGGACATTTCTAAAAACTCATCGTATTCGTCAGGCACGTTACCGGTTGCCAATTGACGAATAGCTACCGTACATTTCTGTAAAGCAGTGAAACTTGGACGCCCCCTCCCGTCGAAACGAGTCGTAAACCACTCGAAGTTACTCTCAATATCATGCAAGATACGATTAAACAATCTCTTAGACATTCGAAATCTATCACTAAAAATACCTTCGTGGAAACGTGGCTCGTCCGCAAAATATAGCTCAATCAAACGATCATGGCTTGCTCTACGATCTCGATAAATACTCGTCCTTGTGCTCTTCTCTCGAGATTCTTCGTCTAAAACAGCACGATAACACAGATTCATGAAATTCATCGCGTCATTGTCCGAATCGCTCGAACTACTAGAAGAAGTCATAAGCTCGGGTGGGATTTTATAGCGTGGGCGAGGGCGATTCATGTTTTTTGAGAAAGAAAGTAAAGGTTTTTGAGGAGAAATGGTGTGTAAAATTTAGTGGTTTGAAGGGATTTATATAGTGGAGGAATTGAAAAAAAAAAATAAAAAAAAATTTCAAACGGTCAAAAAATCGACCGTTGAACGGTCTAATTGGCTCGGCGTCCATCGGCGAAAAGATGCCGCAAAACTCGACCAAGATGCCGATGCCGAATCAAAAGGGGGGGCCGGTATACATGCCGATGGGATGCCGCCTTGTTGCCGAGTGATGCCGAGGGTTGGCGGCATGTATACCGCCCACCCTTAGGAGTGTAAAGATACTTTAATACAATAAAAGATAAAAAGTTTGAGTGGATACGCTTTTACGTTTCCGATGCATTCTTTTTTTCTAACACTTTCTCTATTTCATTATTCACCAAATCACCATGGTTCTCCTCCACACTTTTATCATCATCTCCCTCATTCTGTCTGTTTCCTCTACATATCTCCCTCATCGACTTTCTATTGCTGTTTTCCACCCATTTGTTTTTTTTTTTTGGCGTTACTCTTTAAAATGGGAAGCTGTATTCATTCCCCGGTCCGATCGTCAGCCCCGGTTCAACCGTTACCCGTCAAAACCGGCGGGCAAAAATGAAGCGGTTCTGAAGTCCACCATACCGGCGGTGACAATAATATTGACTTGATGTTATGGTGGTTAGTGATTTAATGTTTGTTGCAAAGAAATAAAGTCATAAAGATAAACAAGCTAATGAAGCTATAGGGAGTGTCCAATTATTAAAAAAGAAAAAGAAAAAAACTGGTCGATGAGAAAAAGGTTTGTTGAGCTGGTAAAGTAACATTTGAGTGAAGGGTCCGCAATCGATACCCACAAATAACCCATTATTTATTCATGATTTTGACTTCCCAACACCTTTTTATTTATTTTCCAAAGAAAACCACCTTCCAATTCCACTTTCCAACCATCCATCTTCAATTTCACAATTCATCATCTATCATCTCCTCTTCCGGCCGGCCATGTCGCCTGAAAAAGTACGTTTCTATCCCTTCATTTCATTCTATGTGTGTTTCTTTTTGTTATATGATTATGAATCCGGTATGGTTTTCACAGGAAAAGGTTACGGTTATGATACTCTACGTTGACCTCAAATGTCCTTGCTGTTACAAGAAGGTCAGAAAACTGCTCTGCAAATACCCCCGTTAGTACCACCAATTACTAATTTTATTATCCGCACTCGTAATCATATATTAATTTATTGATTTATTGGTTGATTGGTTTGGTTGGTTGGTGGCAGAAATAAGAGATCAAGTGTTCGATGAGGAGAAAAATAAGGTGATGATCACAGTGGTGTGCTGTGATCCGGAGAGGTTTAGAGATAAGCTATGTTGTAAGGGTGGGAAGGCGATTCAGAGTATCGAGATACCTGAACCGCCTCCGCCAAAAAAGGATCCCGGTCCGCCCAAACCCCAACCAGAGCCTGTGAAGAAGGTTCCCGAACCGAAACCAAAACCCCAACCCCAACCCCAACCCCAACCAGAGCCTGTGAAGATGCCCGATCCAAAACCCCAACCCGTGCCCGTGCCTGTGCCTGTGAAGATGCCCGAACCCAAACCCCTACCCCCACCCGAGCCTGTGAAGATGCCCGAACCCAAACCCCAACCCCAACCCCAACCCGTGCCTGTAAAGATGCCCGATCCCAAACCCCAACCCCAACCACAACCACAACCCGAGCCTGTGCGGATGCCCGAACCAATGCCGATGGAGCCTTTTTGCGCACCGGTTAACGTGTGTTGCCAAGAGTGCTATGAAGGTCGAGATGGCGGCCCGTGTCACTACGGGTATGGATACGGGCCACCGCCCGGTCCAAGCCCATGGTACGGGCCGCCACCAGGACCAGGACCGTGCTACGATTACGGTTATTACGCGGGAAACAGAGCCCCTTGTTATGTGAGCAGGTGTGATTACTTTAGTGAAGAAAATCCACAAGGGTGCTCAATCATGTGAAATGAAAAATATGAAATACTCTACTCATCATCATCATTCTCCAATCTCAAATAAAACAAACTCCTCATTTCATGTACGAAAAAGACCGGTTTTTTTTGTCTTCATTTCTTCAGATTAGTTTATATAATAAAGGCTTTTCTATGGCCTATGGGATCGGTCATGAGACTCGTGATACAATATTTGGTCTCCAAAATGTTTATATATAGACATACAAATTTTTACCTCATTCTATTTTGGTAGTTCCAAGGTGATTTTTTTTTTCAAATGTATTTCTTGATTATGATAGGACTTGTTGTAATTCATTTTATTGATATTATAGATAATGGGTTTATCATCTTGATAGATATGTTTCTTCTTCGTCGGTTATTTATTATCGTATATGTAAGTATGTAACACGGAATATATGAAAAAATTATTAAAATTTTGAACTAGGATTAATATTTAATACTAATACGGTCCAATGATATGTTTTACCGTGATAAATTTAATCTCTTATATATATATATATTTTTTTGGAAAGCATGTAAATTTTGGTATATTTAAGATTTATTTAAAAAAAAATCATATATGTAGATATAGTCTAATTTTACATGTAGATATAGTCTACTTTTTTTAAAAGAAATTTAGGAGAAAACAAATAAAATCAAAGAAATTTGAAAAAGGATAAATAAACTATTATTCAGTTTTACATCTCTCATTAAGATGTATACAGAGTCTTATACGATTCTTAACATGTATCAGTTTTGAAAAGTTAAAAAAAAAAAAACAAACAAACAAATCCTTTCACGTACACACTTTTGCTTTTTCAATTATGGCCTTTTTGCAATGAACTTATGAACCTACCATTCATGTGAGTTATGCTTGTTTAATATTTACTTGCTTATAAGTTATATTTTAAGATATATGATTTATTTCTTTGAATATTATAATCGAAATATATACAAAGTCAAGATTCTTACGAACAGTAACTCATACCATTTATGATGTGTCATGTGATAGATCATATCTTAATCGTTTCTTTTTATATCGTTTTTTTAAAGCGTTTTCTTTTTGTTTTACATCATTTACTTTAGATATATATTTTTCTATGAAAAGGCTTATAGTCTAATGGTAGCTTAGTGTTTAGTAAGGTGTCTCTCATCTATAAGTTAAGGGTTGAAGTCCAATAGTGGATTAGTGGTGTGTGAATTTGCTCTTAAAACAAAAGGTATCTAATTTTGTGTTGTGTTATATTTAACTCATTGTGACAGATTTCTATTAGATCGTACCTAACTTTTAGGTATTGGGTTCAATCTTTGGAGTGTTTGGCTTTTAATTTGGCGTCATTACACAATCTTTTCGTATTTACGTTTTTGTATATGTTGTATTTTAGAAATACAACTTGTTTTGTATATCCAAGTTATTCCTGCCAAACACACGGATAGTAAAATATATTATATATTATTGGCCCAGGTTGATGGCCTCTAACTAGGGACCCTGTTAACTTTGGTATTTTTTCTTAATCTTAAGCATTAGGTACAATTGTATAATAGAGGTGAACATTTTTTTTCTTTCTATATTCTCACCTCCACATGTAAAGTTTCCATGATATGCATATTTGACCGTACCATCTCCTTTTTAATGTTTATTTTCCTTATCAACAAAATTGACTTCGAGATCCATCTAAATCTATTTCAAGACAAGCATTATTTTATCTCTTTCTATGTATGTATATTTGGTTTAGGGTTTATCATGTGGTGATGTCTAGCTTTTATTTGAAAAGCATTTTACTTTAATAAATTGTCTTTAGCCAAACACTAATGAAATACGGGTTCATTTAACTTCTTTTCCAACTCAGATTTTATGCAAGATTTTTTATTTTTTCCGTTGGTCAATTTTTATAACATTTCACTTTTTTAATAGCTCTGCTACACTTTATATTTCTTACCTAAAAAGTTCAGATATCTTAGACGTTAAAAACGAATTAGTTTTGTCATACTATATTTTTTGTATTATTAACTCCTTTACACGATCTAATATGCTGCAACAAGTAAAATTTTTATTTTTTTTATATGTAAACTCATTAGATTAGATTTAACCATATTTTGTAAACTCTTAAAAGTGTATGTGGCCTAGTTTATAATTTTTTTATAATATACATGTCGACAACACGATATAATTCCAAATAAAGTATTGTGTATACAAATTGATTTAAGTTTGTTTTGGATGAACTCAAATTCTACTTGTCTTTGTCTTGTGGCTTAAGCAAGTCTTTAGCAGCCTCAACATTAGTCACACATTCATCATTTGGTAGTGACTATTGACATAGACATACCAGAGTTATTCAAGATATTTTATAAATATTTTCTAATATACAAGAAGGTTTTAATTACCAATTAAAAATCAAGGATATACAAGTATTAAAAATCAATCATTACCACATCACGCTAAACCGTGCAAAAATTAAGGCTTAAAGGCGTTGAACGTGAAAAATTTTGATAGGGCGTTGAATCGTAAAAAAATGACATCGAGTATGTATATAGTTTTACTAGCGTGCACATAAGTATTTAGACGAGTTGTATCAAGTGCAACTCCATATCTACATTGAAATACAGATGAAAAAATAAGTCGAAACACTATTGTAATTAAAAGTTATAAATGAAACGCAAAAAGAATATATATATACCTTAATACCTTATGAAATCAAATTAGTACCTAATTAAATACAAATGATATATGTATACAAATTTATCGATGTATACATAAGTGCTTTGATAATTTTTAGTTTCTTTTATGAATTTTCAACTACTTAAATTTTTTTAAGCAAATATATTTATATATTTGTATTAGTAGTATTTGACAATATATAAATATTTTTGTTAGCCGAGTTTATTGTACATTTTGGTTATTATTATGTCATTTATTATTATGTTATTTTTAAAGTCTGTTTGCTAGTCGTTGTTTTGTCCATAGTTGAATATTATGATAGTTATTGATGTTTTATCGTTATTATTACTTGTTGATTTAGCTTTATATATTATTGTCATTTTTCTTATAGCCTTTCATAAAGATACTTTGTTTTTAGTTGCTTAATATAAATACATTTTTTTTTCATTTCTCGTAAATTCTTGCATGATATGGGATTGCTATTATTAACTCATACATATTTTTATTTTCATTTCTTATGAATTCTTGCATGATATGGGAATGTTAATAATGTATTTTTATAGATAATGCATTGGCCGGCTCTTAATTTTAAAAATGTAGAACAACAAATGCAACATTAATGCAAAAATGGACGGTGGTCCCGTCTTTTAAAAATCAGAACACAAATTCAAACGTCGACAAAATAATAAATTGAAGGAATAAATTATACAATAAATAATCAAGAACGTGGTTATACTATAAACAAGGTTCAATTTAAAAAGATACGTGTTAGCCACATTTAATTTTATATCTACTAATAGAGTTATTATTTTTAAATATATTACTTATCTTTAGATTTATTTGTTGGTCATTATTCTATCGGTATGTTAAATATTAGAGTTCCTATTAGTAGTATATCCTTCTAGTTTATGAATATTAATTGGTATTTATAGAGCTCCTATTAGTAGATAAGGCGGCTCGCAAGCTACACTAGATCTAATCAGAAAGAAAACTTAAATGAGCTCCAGCTTTGAAATATAACTCGTTTAATAAATAAGTATGATCTTAAACATTACACATCGAGCTTGAGCTAGTTCGTGAGCCTAAATATCCTTTTATTTATATAAATTGTACTTAATCTATTGAACGTATACCTAAATAATAATAATTATTAATAAAATATAAAAAAATAATGACAAAACGATTAAATATTATATATCATGTTATCTAAAAGTATATTTTTAATACATATAATTTTTTTTAAACGTTCAAACAAAAACTATTTACAACAGTTGAGCCTATTCCCAAGAAAATTCATATTCGCAAGCGGATAGACGAAAAACATATCAAGCTCAAGGATTAAACTCATGAGTCATGACCTTCCAGACCCGAGTCTTCCCTTCATCACAAATATCATTCAGCAAAATGACCGGCCATAAATACATACAAACTTACTTGTAAAATATATTATAGTTAAATAATACATGAGTCAAGTTTGAGCCGTGCTCGAACTTCAACAGTTTCTCACGAGCCGAACTATAAACAAGCGAAACTGAAGCTCGAGCTCTGTTAGCTCTAAACGAGCCAAACTCCAGTTTACTGGAACTCATACTCTAATGACTGGACTATTGGGCCATCAACTGAAACCCAGTAAACAAGTGCCACTGGACCATTGGGCCAACAACAAAAGCCCAGTAAACAAGCGACGGGCCTAAACCGGGTCCTATTCGGGTAAAGCTCTGACCCTGCAACTTAAATAGGGTTCTCCCCCAATTTTGGCGGGGTGAATTGCGTGCTGTTTGAGGCGAAGGAATTGTTTCTCGAAAATTACAGATCAATTTTAAAACTCAAGAAGAAGAGATGGAAATGGAAGACGATCCTTTCGATTTTGAGTCGGATGCTTTACTAGCCACTTCACCTGTTGTCGCCCCGAAGCGAAGGTAACGTTAACTCGCTTCGTTGTTGCTTATTTGAATTTCGAAATTTTATCTTTTAATTCGGTTATGGTTTCATCTGTCTGCGTTTTGAATCTGTTTGAACTGATAGAAATTGCACATTTTAGGGTTTAATTTCATGTGATGGTTATCTTTTGATTATGTTGAGAAGTTGGATCGTTAGGGTTTTGATTTTTATAGTTTCTAAATCTTAAGGATTTACTTCTCTGTAGTGTGTAAAGTTAAAGTGAAAAGATTCTTAGATTAAAAACTTTGACAGTTAGGATAAACAATTCTCAAAGTGGAACCAGAATTTGAGTCTTTGACTATGAGATTGCTAAAAAAAACTGCTTATTGACTTATTGGTTTTTAAAA
This sequence comes from Deinandra increscens subsp. villosa, assembly GCA_039602395.1. Classification (NCBI taxonomy): domain Eukaryota; kingdom Viridiplantae; phylum Streptophyta; class Magnoliopsida; order Asterales; family Asteraceae; genus Deinandra; species Deinandra increscens. The sequence continues at coordinate 1,903,088 of JBCNJP010000003.1, read as the reverse complement.
AAAGCCAATAAGTCATTTTAAGAGTTTGGCATATTCAAAAACACTTTTCATTTTAGCTTCTTGTAGAGTGGCAAAAAGCAGTTTCAAAAAGCCATAAAAACTAAAAAACCTGGCTTTTTGAAGGGCTTTTGGCTTTTTGATGGTGCAATTACCATACTACACTCATTTAACTTCATATTCACCTAACTTTATATCCACATAGTCCCTTTCTAGTCATTTTACATATAAAATAAGCAATCTCACCTTAAAAGCTAATTCAAACACTTTTTTTAAAAACTCCTTTTCAAAAAGTCATAGTTCAATAAGCACTTTTGCACTCAAATAAGCACTCCCAAACATACCCTATGTTAATTGGTATTATTCTTTTACCTTCCAATAAGGTATGAGGTATGATTTAAACTGTCTTAGAATAATGGCACTTATTAATTTTTCATTTAATATACTAATGTTTTTATGTGATTTTGCAGGAAAAAAGTGCTTGGTCTAGACGATTTATTAGCAGATCACTACAAGGAAAAGAGTAGAGCAATCGAGAGAGAATCAAGATTGGCCAAGACTAAAAGTACTTACAACTCAGACGATGAGGAGGATGGTCGTGTTGCTAAACTGTCTAAATACGTCGATGAATGCCACGAGAAGGCACTCATCTTGATCTCAGTTTTTTACATGATATAAAATATTGTTATTTTTTTCATTGATATTAGTCATAATCATGTAATCTTATGAGCTCAGTTCTGCAGATAACTCAACTGGGAGATGAAGATGATGTATCCCATTGGGGTCTTAATGTTTTTGGGAAACAGGTTAACACACTTTAACCAACCATTTGTCAATACCATTACACATGCTTCATTTTCAAACACGTATTATAACACGGTTGCTTTCCCTTGCCCTTTACAGCAATCCCCACCATCATTTGTATTTAGCGAGCTTTCAAGTTGCTCACTTTTCCGTTCTTTTGTGAACCATGAGGTGAATTCACTGGTTGAACTTAGTACCGAATCAGGTCCGTTCATTTATTAAAGTGTACCTATTCATGTAGCATGTTTTTATATAAATGTTCACAGATGTTAGTTGGCTTTCATTTTTTTTTTGTTGCAGGAGAATCATTCTTTGAAGGTTTGTTGGCTAATGGATGGCTATTGAAATTGGTCAGCGAATGTGGCGAAGTTGAGAAATCAATAGCGAAATGGACTTTTCACTTGAGTATGCTGTGCATCTATCTGATAATACTTGGTTAAATGATTTGATTTTCTATTTATTTCATTATATCTGGTTTTGCAGTGATATACTCATCAAAGGAAGTACTCACAAGTGCTGCGATTGACTTTTGGTGTGCTATTTTATTGCTGAAAAACGAGGTTTCTGTGATATATATGTATCTATTTATTGTGTCCTTTAACTATGCGATTGTAACTTTATGAAATATTTCCATGGGTTCATCAGGATGAGTCGCCGTCTGTAAGGATTGATTGGATACCGAGCTATTCGGAACTCAAATGTTTTCTTGAAACTTATGGTTTCTTACTGCATTCACCCACTAATGATTCTAAAGATTCTTCTGATACTGAAATGGTTCCTGGAGGTAATATTATCAATTAACTTCTGTAAGTTATTTTGGGAAATTCACATATCTGTAGGTTTTTTATTACCAATGGGGCTGTTTACTCATAACCTTGATACTATTTTCAGAACCTGAATGCACTGAGCCACCTCAAAATATTAGAGCATGGATTAAATATGTAGCTGCTTTTAGCCAATCTAGGTTAGTCGAAAAGGCACCTACCAATTCGAAATCGTTTAAACCTCACTATGTCTGCTCAATTTGATTATTTATGTGTTCTTTTTTTTTTGTAGGAATATTCATTGTACTTTTACCGCATCAGAAGCAGAAGAACTGGTGGTTGTTATAGTCTGTCTTTTGTTAGATCGACAACTACTAGGGTTGTCCATAGATTTGAATGAATGCATGCTAGCTTTAGTTAATTTCTTCACGGACGATGAGTGGAGTTCCAGTTGTGTAAATGTTGCAAAATCAGTGGCTTCAAGGTATTCGGTAACATAATAGCCTCTTCTGTTCATTTCCTATTACGTTGATTTGCAAAAGAGAAAAGCCTATCTGTGACTATGTGGTTACTTATTAGTCATAATGTTTGCTTAAACTTATTTTGAAACTTTTTTGTAAACAGGGTTCCGAAGGACATGAATAGCGTGAGGGCTGTTGAGTGTATCCCAGCTGTTCATGGGCCCTCCAAGCTTCTTAGAAGTGCAATTGCATTTCATATTCTTCTTGGCTTTTTTGACAAGGTACATCACCTAATTGATTATTTGACAAAAATATCTTATTCTTGTGTTTAGAAATGGCTATTTTGTCCCATTTATCTATCAATGAATCGATGTGGGTAATGCGTTGTCTTTAACCATCTACTGTGTGGAATATAAGTGATTAGCTTAACCAAGTAACGGGGCACATGGGTTGAGGTTGCTCAAAGTTCATCTTTAACGTATAAAACCTCAATACCTCATGAACTGGTTTGTTAAAAAAACAGATAATTGTTGGAATACTACATATTTTTGTAAACATAACTTGCGCACTAGTTATTGTAAAAGAATCTTATTTATTTTTGTTTTTACAAAAGAGTGCTATTGGTCAACCGAACCCAACACTTACAATAATGGCCTATTTGACCCGTTACCCAGCTTGTCCATTTTACTACTTTTACTTCTATACCCCATGTCGGACTTGCATTTTTAATTTTCTTGAAGAACAATAAGAGAATGACTCTTCAAACTACTGTACTTGAGTTTCTATTGCAAACCAAACAGTTAATTTTCTTAACAAAGTTGTAAATGAAAGAAAACCTACATTTTGCAAGAATGCTTCATCTAAGACAAAAGGTGCAAAGTATACCACTATTTTCCTTTTCCCATTTACATCTTCATTGATTCGTTAACAACTGGTAGTTCTTATAAGCTATAAGTTCTCATGTAGAGGCGGAAAAATCCGTTGGCTGAGTGGTTTGGGTAACGGTGTCTGATCAAAAGGGTATATTTTTGTACCAGTCAAAGGGCACAAAGCGGGTTGGGATGACCCAAAACACTTTGTTGAATATTCTTATGAACGATTAGTGTGTCAAATATGCTTACAAATTTACAAAACTTATATTGTACTTACATTAATCTAACTTTTTAATAAAAAGACTTGGCATGTTTTATGCATAAGTACACATTAGGTGACACTGCGAACCTATTCGACCCCTTTCCTATTTAGCCATTTTTTCTATGTTACCCTTTGGCCCGTTAGAGAGAAAACATAACCAATGGTTAGTTGTAGCCAAGCGCTACTGTATTGGTCTAAAAGGGTCACAACTTCCGACAATACATATAAGATTTACATTTTTGTCCCCTCCTTGTCATAGGTAGAAGATGAAGAAGTGGTCATAAGGAAATTGACCTCAATCAATCTGAAAGACAAAACTTGTGATCTTTTTAAAGTCTACATTTATTTGGTTTTAACGGAAAACTGGTTTTTATACAACCCTTTATTAGAAGACAACCAGTTATTGAACGAAATGTGGGGCCTGTTTCTCCGAAATTGTTCTTGCCAAATTAACATCACAGACTCAAGATCTTATGCTCCAAAGGTACGTACACACACCTCTTTACTTGCAATGGTCAAAATGGGCAAGAGGTAGGGTAACTGGTCAGATCCAGCGGTTCGAAAGGAAAATGTTTTTTGAATAAGAATCTGAATTTATTATTAAAACTAAATAAAAGATTTTATTAATTTAAGTTATGGCTTTTATAAAAAAATGTTGTGAAACAATGCAGGTCCGGAGTAAAGCTTCTTATCTTCTTCAAGGCACCGCTGATAGATCATTTTAGTTTTAGTCATGTTAATTAAGCTTCATTTAGTGTGTGTAAACTTTGGGTTTGAGAATGATGTATGTTTTGTAACATCATAAATGGTATGAACATTCTCCTCTCTACTTTCTATGTCAGTTATATCATTATTTAATTAAATGTTTAATTAAATGAAGATAGACATATAGAACAAGATGTATGACTTTTTTTAAAATATGAGAGATAAATTAAAAATAAAAGAATATTTTTTAGTTAAATTATAAAGATAGAAACATAAAAATTGTTATAAATATTTTAATCCACCGCATCTCCAAATGTCTAATTTTAGAGTGTAGGCATTCTCTATGAACTCAACAAAGTAATAAACGTGTTTTAAACACAACCATGAACTCAACATCTTTGTTCACGACCCAATGTGAGATTTTATTACCCTTTCTTTAAGGACCCACCGTCAATGATGATGAAGGTTTCTTTTACGAACTTGAACAAAACATAATAGGATTTGCTTAAGGTCTTACAAAACACATTTTTTGAAGTTCGTTATCTATACTTTGCACATTGAGAATTCAAGTGAAAAATTGTTCAAAATGTATTGATATAATGAGCTTTTTAAGAAACTTGTTTTCAAATTTCTTAGATGAACTAATCAAGGGTGTTTAAGAAGTTTCTAAGAAGTAAGACCGTGAACAATACGATGTCAACCCTTTCTAAGGGCAGTGTCTTGGAGATATGACTTATTTACGGTAGTGGTGTGTATGAAACAGAAACCGAAATAATCAAAAAAACCAAACCGAAATAACTAAACCTAAATAAGAACCGTCGGGTTTGTTGTTAAATCTCAAAAACTAAAATTTCGATTCGGTTTTGTATTTACCTTAGATTATAACCGAAAAACCAAACCAAGTCATAATTCAATGCCCATACAATAATGTATTATGTATATTTTTTATTATTTTTTAAAAGTTTTTTATTATTTATTTAATATCAATAATGGAGACTTAACGCATGGATGAGTTGACTTTCCACGATCCAATTTTAGTGTGTCGTGGGTCGTGACATGACATGTAATTGGCTCATTATAAAAAATGCAAATCACGACAATGTCTAATATTATTGCAACTAATTTATTAATAAATATATTCAAGAGCAATGAATTGTTAGAACAAGTAAAATAAAAATGTTTAGGGTATAATTTAAGTCCTAATAAATTTTTAGCAGCTGCATGTTTTAAAAATAAGATATGTTTTCTTAGTTTGAAAATGTGAAATTTTAAAAAATATAATACTATACAAGGTAATATTATCGTGGGAATCATATAAAGTCATCAGAATATGTCACGTATAATGAGGGAGTGAGTACAAAGTTAAACCAATAATCAAAATTACATTCATCATTTTAAGGACAATACATGACTCAATTCGACACGCAGGAAAGACGGGCAATAAGCTGCGCCGCCAAACCCTTTTAAATATTAAAAAAATATATATAACTAATCATGTAAGTGAATGTATCAAGCGAGTATTTGGTGTATTTTAATAACGATTTGTAGTCATTTGAGGATCTTAATTCCCAAATGTTCACTTTGAATGTTTAAACAAATATAATGAAATCATGTTTTATTCGACATAATATGATCATTGAAGATGGGTGTGATGATATTAACAATTTAAACATTTAGTATGCTCAAGTTGATGATTATGTCCTCGAATTGTCATGCAATCATGCATTCTAGTCTATGGAATTCAACCAATGTCATCATCATATTAGGGTATTTGTAATACCTCAAGATTAAGGGGCTATCCCGAGCTCGGGGAACCTCGGGGTCGCGGGAACACTTTTTACAAGTAATACCTCAAGATGAGACTCCAAGACCCCAAACCCTTCAAAAAATTAATAAACAATGATTAAAGTGGGGGTGGCCCACAATCCCACACCTCTCCCGAATTCCTTCCCCTCGGTGCCCCAGCCCCGAGCACCTCTCCCGCGCACCTCTCCCGAGCACTCCGTCATGGTGTTCCCGCGATCCCGAGCCTCCCAACCCTCTCCCGAGCTAGCTCGGGGTGGGTATTACAATCACCCTTAGAGATAGCCTGACACATCATCAACTCCATGAAGATCTAATTGAGCATCGTGACTACTTTATTCCCAACAATAAATGATGTTGCGTTAAATCATATTATGATCATCTTTTTTTATTTAACATTGTATCTCTTATTCAACATGCATAGTATACTAGTTATTAAACAAAACACAGTAATAAAATAAAGATAGCCTGACACATCTTCAACTCTAGGGGCGAAGCTTGGGCCGAAAGTCAGTTAGGGTCAGAAATCAGGAGACCAAAAAGGATGAGGCCAGACTAAGTATATAAAAAAAAATTCGGACGAGACGAGTATAAAATTACACTACAGAGCAAAAAATCGAATGGGCCCCGACCCCGTCTGGCCAATGAAAAGCTTCGTCTTGCCTAGATCACCACGAAACTTGAACTATTTTGCTTTCTTATTTATACGAGGATCAAATGTAAGGGTGTGCTCCTTGCCAATTGATCCAAACAATCTTTATTTCAAACCTTATAGCAAAGCTGTATTTAAAAGTTAATACCGTAAAAACAATTAGAAGATATATGTCCTTTTAAAACCCGGACCCTAGAGGGTCATCCACCCCACCCTTCTTAAAACCGGCCCCGGGCCAAACCTAGCTTTACTAATAAAATGTTTTCTAATTAATTTATTATTATTTTTTCTCGTTTCAAATTATTAACCACTTTTAATTTTAATCAATTTATAATATGATTAAATTACGATAAAGTGGAAGGTAAACGGGCAACAAGCTGCGCCGCAACCCCTTTTTGAATAGCAAACCCGGTCATACTAAAAAGTAAAAACAAAGATATGGTTTTTAGGGTTCTTATGGTTAATATGGTTATTATTCACTTATTTTACATAAGATGTCCACAACGCTAGACATGATCCTTCCCATAAACGCGTTCAGTCAGCACGTTACATCAGTTTTTTATCCATCATTCTAAATCCTTTCCACAAAAGCGCCAGTCAGCATGCCACATCGAGAAAAATATTTTTGAATTGTCCACAAAACATCTTGAAGTTACTTAAGCTTCGACCGAAACTCATTTTCTAGAATAAAAAAGTTTGAGAGAATTTGAGAATTTGTGTGATATGAATGAGTTTTGGATTGATATATAGATGGTTGAGGAATTAAAAAAATAATAATAAAAAAATAAAATAAACAAAAGTAGCCATTGGAAAAGAAAAAACAAATAAATAAATAAACAAAATCCGTCTGTTACAAAGTGCGTGGTCACGAACGTGCGCCCACGTGCGCCTCCAACATCACGACACGTCTAGCATGCACCATCCAGGTCGGACGAACGTACAAGGATCCAGCGGCTTTACAAAGAGTCTAAATAACACCTTAAATTATTTAGGTTTTTTTTTCGAACAGCTATTTCATTATAAACAAGCCCAAAAAGGCGGAGAAGATTACAAATCGAAATTAGACCATTCGGTCCAATCTAATCTGCGAACCTTGTTTCTACAATTAAACCAAAAGAAACTATTAGCCTTAATCTCGTTCACCACATACAAGCTAGACGGTCTCTTGTGCTTGAACACAACCTCGTTTCTTTCTCTCCAAATACACCAAGCCGCGACAAAAATGATCGCATGAAAAGTCTTCTTTTTAAGCCCTTGCAATCTAACATTCTTATGAAGCTTGAATATGTCCGAAGCTTGAAATGCGAAAATCGGATCCACTTTACACCAATCCGAGATCGAGTTCCAAACATCCATAGCAAACTCACAAGCCGTGTACAAGTGGTCAACAGTCTCGGTGTTATTGGAGCATAAAGGGCAGATTGGGTTAGTTATAGGAACCTTCATTCTAACAAGTTCACCACGCGTCGCTATACGGCCCCGGTTAGTCTTCCAAGCATGGACATTTATGCGTTTAGGAACCAACTTAGACCACTCTACAGCCCCAGCCACATCGCCGCTGCAGTCAGGTTGGATTAGCCTCCTCATGGATTTAGTAGAGAATCGCCCAGAAGAGTCACCCCCCAGCCCAAACCCCCAGCGTCGGCAACCATCAGTGTACTCATATCAATACCTTTGTTCCTCAATAAACCTTCATTGTGCACAATGTTAGCCCAGCAGCCATTAAAGGACTTTTTAAATGGCATAAATGTGGTAGTTCTTTTATATCCATGAATAGATTGAATCACTCGTCTCCATAGCCGTTGCTTTTCGTTGTGGAAACGCCATACCCATTTAGAAAGGAGGCTTTGGTTAACGATCTCAAGGGACGTAAGTCTGAGCCCCCCGTTTTTAACCGAACACGTCACCTCATCCTTGTTAACCCAATGAGTTTTACCCTTGTTGTGTCTTCCACTCCATAAAAAATTCATTCTAATGCTTTCGAGTTTTTTCGTGACGCCTTTAGGAGCTTTGTAAAGAGAGAAATAGTACACCGGGAGACTATCCAACACCGCCTTAATAAGAACAAGGCGGCCTCCAACCGAGAGATTTTTCGCTTTCCAAAGTGCAAGTCTTTTCAAAAAAGTATCTATCACCGGTTGCCAAGCCCCGATCCGTTTCATATTAGCTCCAACGGTAATCCCGAGATGCGAGAAAGGAGTAGTGCCAATGTTGCAGCCCGTTTTGCTAGCACCTTGTTGAAGGTCAGCATCATTCACATTATACCCGAACAACGAACATTTGTTAACGTTAACCTTCAACCCCGACACGATGTGGAATACTTCGAGAATCTGCATCATGTTATCAATATTCTCCAGCGTCCAATCTCCAATAATAATAGCGTCATCTGCAAAAAAAAAGATGGGAAATCATAGGACCCTTAGAAGGGCATTTAAAGCCCCTAAACGTACCGTTAGTAGTTTATACTTCACCTTAATATCACATTGTCCTCTTTTAGAGTAAATTACGGCTATAGTCCCTGTGGTTTGCACGTTTTACGGCTATAGTCCTTAGGCTTCAATTTTTACGCCTATAGTCCCCAAGGTTTAGGGGTCCGTTACACCGGTGGTCCCTGAGGCTAACGGACGTTAAAAAAAATCGTTAAGTGTGTATGAAAAGACCATTATACCCTTCCTTTATAATAGTTAAAAATATTAAAAGAATAAAAAATAAAAAAAACAAAAACGCACATTCGCCTCCTTCATCAGTTCATCTTGTCGGCAATTTCAATTGAGAATGAAACAGTGGAAATCGGTGCGATAATTTCAATCGAGAACGAACGGTGGAAATCGTCACCCCCATCTTTGACGAACCCCATGCTTGAGAGAGAAGGGGAGAAGCCCACGTGGGTCCAAAAAGAAGAATATGACAGCGACGAACAAGACGATCTGAGATTTTTGATTATGACCTAAACTTGAATCAAATCTGAAATTGAAAGTAGAGATAGATTGAAAATTGGAAACCAAACAAAAAGGTATCAAATTTGATGTGAATGTTTGGATTTTTTGAGGTCCAAACAGATAACAAAATAAGGGATCTAAGAATTTGATTTCTATCGAATATTGAATCAAACAAATACAATAGCGGTTCGGAACTGTAAATCGAGTGAGACGAGATCATAATGATGAATATTCTGATATACACTGTCAAATAGGGTGTTCTTCGGCCAATATCCGGCGGATCCATACCGGCGTTAAAGCAAACCACCAGTTACGGCTGGTTAAAACCCTAACCCAGTTGCGATGGGAGTTGAACCACCAGTTGCGACAAAGACGGCGTTGATGTGGAGCTCCGGCGAAAATGATGAAGATAAAGGTGGACATGCGGGTGTTCTCCGGCATTAGTTATGCATTTGTTAAGAAGATTTATTTGTTAAGAAGATGAAGATGAACTGATGAAGAAGGCGAATGTGGGTTTTGTTTTTTTTTCTTTTTTTCTTTTAGTTTTTTTAACTATTATAAAGGGAGGGTATAATGGTCTTTTCACACACACTTAACGAAATTTTTTAACGTCCGTTAGCCTTAGGGACCAAAGCCGTAAGGAGCCGAAAAAGGTTAAGGACCAAAGCCGTAATAAACGAAGTTTGAGGACTATAGGTGAAAAACGTGCAAACCACAGGGACGAAAGCCGTAATTTACTCCCTCTTTTACTTTTATATTTCATTTTTTATGAGGTTTTCATCTTTTACTTCTATAATAATATTTTAGATCCCTATTAACGATATCTTATAATAAATATAATGAAATTCGACGCATCACTTTTACTGGGAGGTTGTAAGCTCTGTTTCAACATTTTCATTTCACACAGTCGAGTGAAAAATCAAAAATGTGCCAGACGAAAACGCAGATTCTACAACATTTTGGGCGTTTTTGGATCAATCAAGAACCCTAATTTCGTTCAACCAAAAACCGCATCAATGGAAGTTCGATTCCACCTTGTCTGCATCACACGCAATCAAAAGGTGAAAAAAAGTTAAACCGTATCTCCCTCCACCACCGCATCTCGGCTGTCACTTTCTCGTCTTCTCTGTCCACTTTTCGAAACTTACCTCTCACCAGATCCGTCGCCATCTCCTTCAATCCTTAACACCTACTTCATCACCATCAGTAATTGCAGCAGAGCATTCTTCATGCTTACCTACTCTTTTTTTTTTCGCTAACTGTAAACAGTAAAAGTGTTTTTTAGCATTCATTATTGTCAGTGTTCTCCATTTGTTGAATTTATACCATTTATTATTGCTCACTCACTCCACCACCTCCCTACCAAATCTGTCATTATTCAGGTTTCGTTTCGTTTTATTATGTTGCGAATTAATTAGGATGTATTTTGTCTCTACGGATTCAGAACTAGTTTTACTGTTATATCTGTTTACCGATTTGCTTCATCGTTTTCATCGTTTACAGTTTGTAGAATTGCTAGCAATCGGTGCTGGATTATCAGTTATTCAGTTATTTGAATAATTGAATGATTGATTGATCGTTTGATCGAGCAGAATTCTGAAATTTCGGAATTTCGAGAGGCGGTTATTGGCTAGGGTTTTGAACTTTTGATGGAGGGACGAGTGAAGAAGTTTGGGCAGCAGCATCAGCAATTGAGTCCTGAAAGAGCTAAAGTCTGGAAGGAGAGGTCTCCGAAGTATCAGCAGCGGCAGCCGGAGCCGTCGCCGGAGCTGGTGCCGGAGCCGGAGATGGAGCAGAAGAGCGGGAAAGTAGCTGTAGTGTATTATCTCTGTAAAAATCGGCAGCTTGAACATCCTCACTTTATCGAAGTTCCTCTCGTTTCATCAGAAGGTCTTTTTTTGAGAGGTATAAAGTTTATATATCTTGCAATCGAATCGAATCCAGCATTGTGTGTTTTGAACTTTTGATGAAAAAGTTGACTGCAAAATTTGGTTCTGAAAACAATTATTGCAGATGTGATTGAAAAGCTTAATGTTCTGAGAGGAAGGGGCATGGCTTCAATGTACTCATGGTCTTGCAAGAGGTTAAACTTATTTCTTTAATGACTCTTATGTTTTGATTTCTAACTTGTTCTTTCATCAATATTTTGGTTTATCTGGTTCGAAAAAGCTTGATGAATGTGGATCTTGTTGTGCTTGATATGCTGTAGGAGCTATAAAAATGGGTTTGTTTGGCATGATCTTTGTGAAGACGACATAATTCTTCCTGCCAATGGAAACGAATACGTTCTCAAAGGCTCTGAGCTTGTTGAAGAATCTGATTCAGGTGCATTTTTACGTCTTTAGCTAGGTAGTTGAAGCTGGTAGGTGCACTTAAAGCACAATAGGTGAGCATGTCGCCTAAGTGCAAGGCGCTTAAAAAGCGAGGGTTTTTTTGAATTAGGTGCACAACATAAAAAGGCCATTTTTTATGGTTTTAGACTGGTTCCATGCGATTTTTAGATATTTCAGACCGATTTTAGCTGAGTTAAGATTTTTTTGCATAATTTGGCTGGAATTTGTGTCTGTGCACTTCGAACAACTATCTTTACATTTATAGTTTGTAAATTTGAAAAGAATGACCTGTTTCTTGGTATTTGACTCTTTTAAAGTTTTGAATATCAAGATGATAAGCTAATAATTTACAATGACAAGTTGACAACCTTGTATGATGAAAGAACATAAACAAGTCTGAATTAGTAAGCATGAAGTATGGAATAATTGCTTGTTCAAAACTTGATATTTGGAAATACAATTGACCATACATATTAGGAGCCCTAAGGTTTGAAAGGCGACATTTTTGCAGGTCGTTTTGCCCCTGCTGTAAAATTAGAGAACCTAAAACAATTACCAGAACCACCTTCTGCAAGAAGTCAAGATGACTCATCATCATCATCAACAAGCATGAGTGGAAGAGATACTAAAACTTCTCAAGATGATGAGCTATCACCTCCGGTTAGGCTTTCTAGCTCATCTGGTTTGTCCCCAGAATCTAGAGGTGGAAAAAGTCCAGCTTCAAACAACTATCTTAGCTTAACGGAATACAAAATCTACAAAACCGACGGTCTTGCTGATGCTTCCACGCAAACAGAAGAAAATACAAAAGCTTGCACACGTGGCGTTTCAACTGACGACATTGCATCACAATCCTTGAGTTCGTGTGTGAAGGATAATTCCGAAATTCAAATAGACCCATCCCCTCCACCTTCATCAAGTACATGCTCCTCCGTGGGAAAAACCGAGACATTGCAGTCATTAATCAAAGCTGATGCTAGTAAGTATTATAATTTTAGAAGATTTGAAGAAAGTCAAATACCGGTCAACCCAAAGCTCAAGGCTACAGATATGTTAATGCAACTGATTTCCTGCGGGTCAATATCGGTCAAAGATCATAGCTTTGGCCTAATTCCATCTTATAAACCAAGTTTCTCAGATTCAAAATTTCAATCACCTTTATTTTCAACATCTGTTATGTTGGGGGATCTTGATCGCTATCCAGATAATTCAAGATTTATGAGCATGAGATTAGAAAATAAAGAATACTTTAGTGGGAGTTTAGTGGAGACAAAATTACGTAAGGAAGAAGGCATCACAACTCTAAAAAGATCATCCTCCTACAATGCTGACAGGTTTGCATTTCCTTGTATCATATTCTCTTTAGTTAAATTAAAGCATACTAATTGACAGGGTGTTTGGCATCTTGTTTTGAATGTGATCATGTGATATCAAATAATTTGAATTATTTTAAGAATCAAAATATATCTTGACCCATAGATGATCAAATATCTAGAATAAGCATCTGTTGCAGCTACTCTATAGCTAATTATATGACCATCGAATAATCGAGGAGTGAATTACTGCTTTTGTCCTTTCTAAAAATATGAAATTACTGGTTCCGTCCTTTAAATTCAATAATTACTAATTATGTCCTTTATTTTTAAAAAATTGCACGCTAGCAGTCTTTTCCACTAACCCACGTTAAATAATTCGTTAACTTCACTCACGTGCCTCTCATGTGAGGGGCATTTTCGTCCTTATACCATAATATCAAACTCAATCAGGTTGATATCTAATCCTTGCAGTATACAAACTCATGACTCAATGGTGTAAAAGGACGAAAATGCCCCTCACCTAAGGGGCACGTGAGAGGAGTTAACGGAATTATTTAACAGGGGTTTGTAGAAAGTGCAAAATTGTTAAAATAAAGGACGAAACCAGTAATTTTATATTTTTATTAAGGGAGAAATCAGGAATTTACTCAATAATCAAGTCATCATAATCGATTTCTGTATACCTAAATACCCCTTATTGTCACAATCTTGTACTCATTTACCTGATGGAGACATACCATACTTTTATATCACATTCTAAGAGAAATGGATTATGAAATGCAGGACCAATAACGGTGATCACGTTTTAGATAAAGAGGAAACCACAACACTTGCAAAATGCATACCAAAATCACTCAAACCATCACTCGGTAAACATCCGAAAAACGAACCAATGAAATCTCCTGTATCCGAGGGCCCGCGTTTCTCATCAGAAGCGGGCCCCAGCTCGCGAATTGTATCACCTTCCCCTTCCAGTTGCAGTAGCAAAAGAATAACCACTGACCCGTGTTGTTCCAAGAAACAATCGGGCCGATTAGAATCCTTCAGGGAAGAGAAGGAAAACGTGATCAAAACCGAAGAAAGTTAAGTTATGATCTGATTTCCTAATTTAATTAGCTAATAAATAATCAATTTCTTTAGCTCATTAGTGCCCCTCATTTTGTTTCTACTAACAGGCTTGCTTCAGGAGCAAGGGTTATCATCCATTCAGATGCACAGTATGATTCTGAAGGTAACATGTAGGTGTTGTCAATTCACATGTTATTTGTGAATGGGTATTTTGGTAAATTGGGTCTGTAAATTTGAAATGAAAAGAGAGACAAAATACCCAAGAAAAAAAAAGGTGATTGATTTAATTAATTAATGGTGGGGGGTCATCTCCCTTTTTGATTCTTGGTCTGCCTTTTTATGGGCTGCTTTTTTTTGCTTTACAAAAAAATTATGTTCTCTTCATGGCATATATTCGATTTGGCTCCTTTTGGCATCCGATATCTTAATTTAGTGTTGTTTGACGAGATTAGGTACGTTATTACACCGATAATAGATCTTAAGACGTTACAATTTAAAAAGTGCACCCGAGGCATGTGACCTCAGGCACACATGCTCCCTCTCTTCTGACTAGGTTGGCGTGCAAAACCGCTCATGGAAAGGAAGAAAAAGGGTAATAGATCGTATGGTAGGACACAAATTGGGAGAATTGGCGCCTACTTGCGCTTTTTAGGTGATATCAGTGTAGGTTTCTTCTATAAGAGTATGATCAACCGGTTCCAATTTAATCGCCACTAATCGTCGGTTGCCCACCTGGCTCCAACGTTTTTCTAAAAATGGTTTCATACCCGGTTCCTACCTGAACTCATCTAAGAATCAAAGAACCGGTTTGGTACTGGCGTTGTGATGAAAATGACCGTTTTCTAGCCATTGGGAATGGTCTTATAGCTGTTTTTTGTTTTATTTTATAAGCCCCCAAGGTTAGTATAAATACACATTAGATTATTTGGTTGAGTACACAACTTGAAAAAAAAAAAAACCTTATGTTCTATTCTTATTTACTAGTTTCTAGTTTTCGACTGCCTTTATGGCTCAATCGCAATCATCCCTTGGTGGAGCTTCCGACAACATACAAAACGTTGCTCGTGTTCTTTTGAATAATATAAATCCAGAGATTTGGTGTAATTGGGATTTAGTTTTGTTGAGTGGTGGGTCAGAAATGGCTAGTTGAAAGTTTTTGTAGTGTTTTGTAAGCAAAAGAGTCGAACTCGAATTTGAGGAAACATATTCTGAAACTTATTCCAAGGTGTTGAAATAAGATCTAGAGTTTCAACAAACACAAATTGGTAGTTAAGGTGGAATATTT